>JANZLQ010000052.1:8829562-8889131 GCA_026212715.1 Elanus axillaris
GGGGGGGGTGTCGCCACTTGCCGTGGTGCTGCCCGGGTTTGGGTTGGTGCTGGTCGGGTTGGACGCCGGTTGGGTGAGCGCCGTGGTCAGAGGTCGGTCCAAAGAGCTTAGTTGTTCAGTTGTCTTAGGTCGGGTATCGGGGCCCTGGTAATTCCCTTCTCACACTGTGGCTGTTGCCAATTCTTTGCGGTGCAAGCAGTCTGTACTGGAGGCGATGCAACAGACGGTAGGACGGTAGAGAGAATAGGACGGGTTATCCAGAGCGAACACCATCGCCAGGCGTTTTCTGTGCTCCCGCATAGCGTGTATGTCCAGCTAAGAAACATCCTCGTCGTGGTCTATGTTTTGTGTGCTTCAGCGTGTCAAAGTCACAAAACTGAAACTGTCAGTATCTATCCAGCAATCTGACATGTCCAAGATTTGCACCTCTTGGCACTGAGAGTGCTCTCTGCCCTAAATGTCTTGGGCACTCTCAGATGTTCATTGCTTAAGGGTCTCTTGGGCAGGGGAAATCCACATCCAGAGCAACTGCATGCAGGCTTTGGTCTGCAGGTAGACCTCAGCCACATGTGTGTGCCTCATCGCAGAATCTGCATCCCAGAGTTGTGTTTGTACATTTATACCTAATGGAGAGCGCTTAGTATGTGAAGGTGGGATTGAAAACAGATTGTCTGAAGCAGAGCTGCTCAAAAGTAGCCAGAAAAAAAATGCCTAAAATGTCAGCATGTCTTCAGAATGCTGCAGGAGTACTGGCTGTTTTATCATTGCCTCTTTTACCCTGAAGCCTCATCTAGGGTAGCAGTTGAAGATGCTAACTAGCATATTTAGAAAGGTCTTAGTAGGGAAGGCCCAGTGTGTTTAGTGCGTTAATCTGATCCAAGTTAAAACCTGCCTCCCTCTGCAGGTAAAACCAATGTGCTTTAGCACCATGGGTCTAAGATGCAACTTTGGGCACTAATATACATGGAGACACTTGGGAAACTAGACCACCACGTGGCCGCAGTCATTCAAAATTTGATGTATTTCCTGTGTACTTGAGTCTGGTTTATGGGTATTCACCGAAGATTTAACATGCTTGCATTACACTGAATTATTTTAATGCTGCCACTTAGGTTGCACTATTTTTCCTTGTTCACACTGTCCTTACCTAGATAAATCCTGAAATCACATGGGAAATCCAAAATTCTGAGGGTTCAAGTTACGCCAGTGTGGAAAGCGGTTGTTGTTAGCCAAGGCTGGCAGTAAAGACGAAGTAATTCACAAGTATTAAGTGGAGTTCAGACTTCAGTTTGACCCTTAGTTCATTGTCTTGTCTTCCATAGTCTAAGTTTGGTCACTGATTAGCTAACCCAAGTAAAAAATACACTTTTTGAAGCACAGACATATTCTTGAAAGATAGCGGGCTGTGTATCCAGTCACTGAGAAGCAAAGATAACATGTCAGATAAGTGACAGACAGGGGACAGAGTTTTCAAAGAGCAATAAATTGGTTAACAACACTATGTTTCTTTAATGATCTTGTTACTTGCCCATGCCATAAACCAGGAATGGTTCTAGTTAGTTTTTGTCTGGAAGAATACCTATATAGAGGCTATCCCAGAATCACTTTTAGGGCTCTTTCAGCATGATTACTCAGTAGTAAGAATGAACCATTTTAATATGGGCAAAGTCTGATAATGAATAGTATTTCAGTATCAGTCTACATCACGTGCAGAGGCTTTTAACTTGCATTTAATCTGTCTCGAATACTTCAAAACAGAAGCGCAGTACAAACTGTATGGAGGTAGGAAAAGGAGAAGTATACCTGTTAAGGAAATGTGTTGAGCAGTCTTAAATACACCTTCACAGTACGCAGTTTTATTGTATATTGGCAGTGAATACCTATTAAGCTCTATGATGTTACTCAATAAGCAGAGTATTGCTAGCTGATAGTAAATGTTACCAAGCTGATACAATTAACATGTGGTATGGCTAGAAATACATTATAATACATAAAGGAATTCCTATATCAGATTTTGAGTTGTTGCGATGAAATACATCTTTCTGTATGGTTCATCAGGATAATGTGATAAACTTAGCTTCATTTTTGAGTGCTCAATTTTTGCAAGTTTTGCCTTCAATCAGTTGAAAATTCACGTGGGCTCTCTATTTTTTTCCAACATTTGAGAAGCTGAGTTGTTTGAGTTAGCCCTACACATGAATAAAAAGGCAAGGAGTTCTAAGGAATGATTGTTTAGTTTCAAAATCCCTGGCAACAAAACTTTTTTCATAGACAGAGAACTTTTATTTAATATAAGTGGAAACAGACTTTCACATACTGTAATCTTCAACATGGTGGTTTCCTATGCAAGATTTATAACACTGAATCCTATCACTAACCCATACTAATCTATTTGTTTTAATAGCACACTTTTATTAAGGCTTCTTCAGTTTACACTAGGGCTCACTGATATGGAAAAGTTGAAGGATTAGGGATTGCTTCCTTTTAGGGAAGAATCAGAGTCCTTTAAGGCAAGCTTGGATCAATTTTTTAATCGTAACTTTTATTAACTTCCTAAATTAATAGCTGGTCATGTTTGTATTAGAAAGTTTTGCTGCTTTAATTCAGCTGGCACTTCAAGTCCTCAAAATGCATAGTCACTGAACAGGGAAAAAATACCTCATTTGTTTGACACTTAATTTTTGTTATATGCACACAGATAAACTTTTTGTTTCAGTAGAAGTACTTTGTTACTTTGGACTTCATTCTCCTCACTTGGTTTTTCAGGGTGGACCTATAATAGGGTGTGTGTGAATTGTCCTGCTACAAACCATGAATGTATGTTAACTATGTGTGTAATCCAGAAGTTTAACATGCTAAAAATACATCTGTGTTAGTTCCTGTCAAGTTAAATAGTATTATACCCTAAAAGGAAAGATGTACTGTACAGCTGGTCTTTAGACAACGCCCACCTGAGGCCTTTATTTTTTTTTCCCTTTCCCTTCTGACAGGAATGATACTTTAATGAAACCCTGCATTTACCCTGAATTACTTCTCTTTATTTTAGTGTTCACGCTTTAACCTATCTTTGTGACCTTAAAAGGAACACAGTAAAGTTAAATCATACTATTCACCATCTTTTTCAATATAAATGTGTTGTTAAATCTGAAAACATTTTTTCACTAATGGTGAATGTTCTTTCTCTACTCTAAAAGTCTCTTCACAAAGTGAGCAGTTTATTTATTTTCATTTAATGGCTTGCAAATGTTTTCTGGGTGATAAAGTACTTGCAACCAAACATTCTTTTAATATTTAAAACTGGTCACATTTATAAATGACAAACAAATGAAAATGGGGGTGGCATTTTTGCATCTCCTTGATAAAATTGCTTGTTGCATTTAAGTTTTTAGCCAGATAGGAAATGAATAGTCAGAAGCATGCCCCTAATAAGTGAAAAGAGGAAGGCCAAATTTTAGTTCATTTCTTCTGGTCTCTACTTTGTTCAGTTGTATCAATTAGTCCTGATTGTATTTTCTCTTAATGTTATTTTAATCTCTGCCATAAATGGGGGACAATGCAGCCACAAAGTCTGGACGCACCAAATCTGATGAAGAGCATGGAATTTGTTTAAAATACTTCAAACACGAGTCATCTCTCACAAGAGGATTTAGAGCGGGAGTAGGGGTGCTTGTGTACGAAAAGTGTAAGGAAGCAGAAGGAAGAGAAAAACTTTTAATTTACTATAACTTTAAAGATGGATTGCATCTCCTTGCTAAAATGTCTCAGCAAGCAAGCCCACCATCTTCCCTACTGTCTTCCAGTGGTGTAGTATAATTGGTGGCTTTTAATTTTTAGGCTAAGTTTTAGCTTTTTTTACAGGGATACAAGGCATTTTCTAGTGTACAGATGTTGCAGAAGTTCTGTGAAACTTTCTGGTCTAGATCTCTGTTGCATGTCTGCCTGCACTTGCAGGGTCTAGACTGGGGTAAACCATGCTGTCTGTAGTTCTGTGTTCCTAAAATTCATACTTCATCTTAGGATCTGTGGCCACTGTTAAGTCACAAATGATTAGAGGAAAAAACGATCACAATATTCACCTTCTCCTCCCCCTTTCTAACATGACCTGCATTCCCATCATGCTTGTGCAGATTATATACTGCTTATATACTTAGATATACTGTTCATGCATAAAGCAAACTTCCCATTTTTACATGATCTCAACTTTGTTAGTATTTTTCACTGTAGCAGCTAATGAAATTATACAGTTGGCGTATGTCAAGCCATTTTTGAAGTAAATTCTGATATATAGTGTTAACTATTTGCTAAGTTTAGCTAACAGTTCATGCTAACCATTGTACAGTTATATACTAAGCTGACTGACCACTGGCCTGTGGCAGGGGGCATGCTGTGACCCCCTGGGTAGCCAATGGGAGGGTTCAAGGTATAGGTGTGTGCTGTATATGAAGGGGTGAGTTGTAGCAGGAGTTCCTGTACTACACTTTTTCTGATTTGCCATATGTAGTAGTAGCAATGGTGGTCCAGATTCTAAAGGATGCTGCCAAGACATTTGTAGCCAACATCCCTGACAGGCTTGCACAGCCTGTGTCTTGAAGAATATGTGTAGTACCGGTTTCCTTTTTTCCAGATGTGTATGGTAGAAAAGGGGAAGGAAAATTTGGAGACAATGAGAATGATCAGAGGTGGGGAGCAGCTCTTATACAGAGAGTGTGTGAATAGGCTAGGGGTCTTCATTCTGGAGCAGAAATGACATAGCGGGAGAGACTGGTTAGAATTTGACTATATGTCCCAATACAAAAACTAGGAGCCATCAAATGAAGCCGGGAGCCAGATTGAAAACAAACAAAAGTAGGAGAGACCTCAGGGTATGAGTCACAGATCTGTGGAATTCCTTTTTTAGGGATTTTGTGGATGCATAAAGTTTATATGTGTTGAAGGGAAGACTTAGCAAATACATGAAGGAGATCCACTGAGGACGAATAAACAGTCAAACCACAGGGAATCCCCTTGAGCTAAATGTGGTTGGAGGCTGGTCAGAGGAGTACATGCACGTCCTTCTCTTGTTCTGCTGAATCCGTAAGCTAGCAGGTACGGTGGGGACAGGCTAATGGGCTAGATGGCCTTGCGTTCTGAGTCACAGTGGCCATTCTGACCCTCTTCCAGGCATTCATAAAGACTGCGTAATGTTGTGAATGTCTTGACAGTGTGAAAAGATCCAGCAGTAGTTTGTTCTTCTAGTCACAAGAATCCCTGTGAGTGAGATAAATCTGTGGGAGACTGCAGGTTTAGTTTCATAGCTTGTGGTTCCAGCTTTGTGACCTCTGTCCCTTTCTGAGTCATCTGCATGTATGGCAGCAGCTCTAGAGCGGTGAGTGCCTGGCTGCCTGCAGGTAGTCACATGTGTTCTGTTATTAGGTAGTCAAACACTTGGAAATACATTTTTATGTGGCTGATATATACAGTGCCATACACATCTGGAAGACAAAAATCTCTGTGTGAGCAGTTTATGCAATGCCTCAAGGCCTGACATCAGTAGTCTTGCTTGCTTTTTCTGTGTGTGTGAGACTCAGCTCTGGTTTGCCAAGCGAGTTTGGCTGTCATACTTAGACATGCCCTGGCATCTACCTATATGTATGTATGTATTACATTTCATTTTTTGTCAGAGATTGTTGGCCATGAGTCATCATCTCACTGACCAGTTAAATCTCATTGAGCCAGTAGGTATGCGTTTTCAGACCAAGAGTTTCACTTATATAAGTTAATGCTTTTTTTTTTTCTTTTTTTCCCCCCTCCAAGTAATAGAGCCAGTTTTCCATAGGACTGTGTCAGTTGTAAGGGAGTTTACAGGGTGGCCTCTATCTGCTTTAGCAATCCTGTCTCCTAGCCCCTATAGCCTCTGGTATAGGAGCTGTGCTCACAGTGTATCTTAAGAGTGAGCAGCAGCTTGTTGCAGTCAACCTGGCACAGTAGCAGAGAAGTTCCTAGGAGGATGGTGAGGATGCTTGTAGTGAAGTGAAGTGAAACTCAGTGCAGTCCTGGCCAGGCAAAGAGAAATCTGTATGTTTTCCCAGACCTCCACCCAAACTGTTACAAGATACAAGCATGGAGCAGGTTTTTTGGGTGGGCATCTATGTGTCGATTAGTTCTTTACTCAGAAATTGTATTGGCTTCTGAGGCAGTGCTGTAGTAGCAAGGAAAGCTCTGCTGACCTGTTTGCATCCTGACTCCCTAACCAGGTTTTCGTGGGGATGACATAGCCTGTTGTGTCATAACTTAAGTGTGTGTGGGACAAGACAGAGCTGTTCAGTTTCTTCTTTCCCTCTGGTTTTTTTTTTTTTTTTTTGTTTTGGTTTTTTTTTTTCCTCAACATCAGACTTTCTTAGGAATGGGCAGCTTTCTAAACTGTCCAGGTTAAGCATCCTCCTCTGCCTTCATGGTGGAAGTCCAGATTCCCATGGGGTATGCTATGACTTTGATACTGCTTCTCTGTGGTCCGCTCTGCTTTATACCAGGTAAGACTCTAGCTTGCTTGTTAACCAAAAAAGTAACTGTTGCGAATAATTTCTTCATCCTTACCATCCCCAGTCATGTGGTTGCAGAACTGCTCTTCAGGAAAGCAACAGCTAAAAGCACGAAGAGCTTTTGGTTGTCTGGGAGGGTCTGTACACAATTCTTGACAGACTTACAGAGGGGCTGTGCTGGATCTTAGTCTGAGAAAGACTCGGAAGCTTATGAAATGTGGTGGTTATGTGTATCTTCATTAGAAGAGGCAATAAGCGTCTGAAATTTAAATAGCTTAAGTCTTTATCTAGGGGAAACAAAAAGTTTGTCTATCCATAAAATAGTCCTATGGTTTTGGGCAACTGAAATCCCAGGACTCCTGACATAGGATACAAAACAAAATGTTGAAAAAAATTAGTTACTTTACAAATATAAGATTGACTTTTGACTCAATTTCTTCTGGAAATGCAAGGAAAATATTGTAATCTAGAGCACATAGGTGTGGGAGACAGCCATATGAACAGCATCCATCTTATAATTTCCACCTTTTTATTAGGTTGCCACTAATGGCATTATTGCAGTGAATGAACCTTCAGGTGAAGAAAAATATCTTGGTCAATTCCCAGTAAGTTTTGGGGCTATTGCTCCTTTTATGGCTGACCTGGACACAACAGATGGACATGGAAATGTGTATTACAGAGAAGATTCATCCTCAGATGTCTTGCAACTTGCATCAGCCTATATCAAAAGAGGTTTTCCTGAGACTACTTTTGATCCCAGCAGTGTTGTCATTGTTACCTGGAAGCTTGTGGCTCCTTACCAGGCACGGGGAGAAGATCATGCTTTGGAAGAAAAGGTGAGCTTTAAGACATGTTGGACACATGTTCAGCTGAAGTGTAATGGCGTAACCTGTTGGTTTGAAGGCTTGAATTTCTTTGTGTTTAAATGAATCCTGTACAGTTAAGAATGTATTTTGTTGTTGAAAAGGCTGTAGCAGAAGAGGAGTTTACAGAATTTCTACTTCATTTTTATTTTACGGTATTTTATTCATTCAGATGAAAATGCTTGAATCTGCGTAGCTGATTTCTTTGTATTCCCTGACAACTCTTACTTTGAATGTTAAGCATGATGTGGTAATAACTGAAATAGTAGAGTATCCTGCCTTCCATCTATGCAATATAATCCAGTTGGCTTGCATTTTTCAACAGACTCTTAAGTCATTTTGACATCAAACTATCTAAAATCTGATTGGTATATGGACTAATAGGAACTTCAAACTGTGAATCCCTTTTGGACAGATGACATTGCATTCACAAAAAGGTCATGCTTTGCAGTTGGTATTGAGTGAAGAAGCAGTTACGTGTTATTTTTTGTATTACTTGCAAACCATTTTCCCTTTTTATACCATGTTAGGTACTATCCTGCAAAGATATGTAACTTTATGCACCATAATTATCCCAGCTGATAAGCCTGCTCACCATGTATAAAGTTGAGAACATTACTACAACTTAGCAATCTTATTTTGTCAAAGATTAATTTCTGGTGCCTAAATTGACACAACCATTGTGTTCACAGTAATAATTCTGCACTCTGGTAGCTACAAATAGCTGATGTCTGAGGTACTGTCTCAATGGTTCCTACAGTATGTAGGAGAGTTCCTACAGGAAAAGACACTTGCAGCAACATGAAACTTGAACTCTTCTTTAAATATTGTTTACAGAATTTTTCTATTGAGTCTAGCATGTCGCTCATTTTAAGGAGATGATATAGCATCCTATGCACGTTACAGAGCTTAGAATTGTTATGTTTTAGACAGCCTCTCTGGCTATTTCCTAACAGATTTAACTTAACTTTGATAATGCTTTCTTTTTAATGTTTATGCATGCTAAAGCTAAAACTGCCTTAGTGAAACATAAGCTTGTGTGATACTGATTTCTCCTAGCAAGTAGTTGATGCATTTTGTGTGATGGAAATTCTGATTTTGACTTTGTGTTTTAAATAATGTTATTCTGTTGTCTAGCTTGACTCTTTTTCCATGAGTAAATGATGTTAAATTTTTTCCACAGAGAAACACATTCCAGGCTGTTTTAGCCTCTTCTGACTCCAGTTCCTATGCTATTTTCCTTTATCCAGAAGATAGTTTGCAATTCTACAGTACACACTCCAAGAATGATGGTGGAAAGGTTCCTGCTATGGTTGGCTTTAGTCAAGCCTCTACAAACTACTACTTTTGGGAAAAGCCAGGATCCTACAATGTCATTGCTAATGATGAAGACAGCATTAGAAACCTGTACAAGTATGCTTTTTTTTTGTTTAAACTCCTCAAGAAAACATCAAGGAGTTCCTTGTTTTTCTTAATTGTAACATGAGTTAATGAGAAATAATAAGATCCCATTAGCCATTTTATGAGAAATCGCAAAGTCTGCCACTGATAAATATCCACCCTCTTGACAAATATTAGAACAAAACTGGTCAAAAGTCCATGGTTCCATTGTCAGTGGTAGGAGCTTCTGTTACCCTTGGCCATTCTAAATACAGGATCACTTAAGACTTTAACTCTTTATAGATTATCCTGGACAGTCTGTTTTTGAAAGAATAAGTGAACAAGAAGGGAATGGAATGAGTTAGAAGGTTCTAGTAAGTATTAGCAAGATCTTTGTGGCCCAAGTATCTCCTTCTGCTCCCATCACTTGGAGACAAGGTGGCTGTAAATTCTTAAGAGAGCTCTGGGTGTGGAGAAGAAAACTGTCAAGAGGTGTTTTATAGCTGAATAAACTGTACCTGTAGATAAGAATGTAGAAAAGATAATTTGACAGTTCTGTCCTGATATTTCTTGGTGAAGGATAACATTTTGTGTATGCTAGAAATACCACACAACTTGTGCTTGATCATTTTGATTTGGCATATGCTTCTTTTTGATAGAAGCAGCAATGCTGGGAAGCAAGGTGTCTGGGTGTTTGAGATTGGTAGCTCATCTGACAGTATTGTGCCTGCCAAGATCAGTGATGTTTTGGAGAGCCTCGAGTCCAACGATGAAGACCAGGAGATGACTTCAAAACCATTTATGTCAGACTATGGCTCCACTGAAATAAGACAGCAGTATGTTACCAGTAGTACAGGCAGCACAGAAGAGGATCAGCACCACGTTACGTATAGTGTTCCTCAGCTAGCTGCAGAAGACTTCCTGACTTCATACCAGGAGGTAACAGGAACACCTTCGACTGAGTCTTTTTACAGTCATCAAGATTTCCCAACAGCAAAAGCTCCACCTCGCCAGTTCCAGGTCCAGCAGTTCCCCCCACAGCAACCCCAAGTCATAGATGTGGAAGAATTTGATGAAACTGGTATAGGTAAGGTCTTTTGTACAGCTTGGGTACTTCTGAGATGGATAGGCTGCAAAGAAAACAGACAAGTGCAAGGAATTGAACAACTAAAGGAATAATCTGTTTCCTTCTCACTACCTTTGTATCTGAAAATCTGGACACATTTAATAAGTTTGTGTTATTCATTGATGTAGTTAACTTGGATGTCACCTCAGATTCAGATCTTCCCAGTCTAGTAAACTAGTGTCCTAGTCAGGCTCCCAGGAGAGCACATTTACAGTGTGTCTGTGGAATCTGAATCTCTCCTAAGGAAAGCTTCCTGTAGGGATAATTGTATTCCTAAAGCTGATGCATTCTTAGCAGCAGCTGATCTCCCCTTCTCTTTTGCCCAGGACTCTTGTTAAAGGTATGATCTTAAGTTTAATAGCTGCTTTAAGTGGCTGTTCCTGGTAGGTATTTTATGATCACTTCTACTGAACCCTAGCTTATTTCCTTTCATAGATGTGTTACTGAATATGGGTGATTTAACAAAGGTTGGGAATAGTAATTGCAAAAATTACTGGCTAGGGTTTCATGGCCTTAAATTTTACAAGGGTGGGATTAGCGATTCTAACTTCTGAGGAAGTGTTTGTAGAAAATTCAGAACAGTGTGACTGACTGCCCAGATGCTAATTGTTTCTTGAAGCAGGTGTGAGAATTGCTATCTCCATAAAATAATAGTTTAGGACAATTAGGATTACAGGGTGCATCAGTTGGGTTGGTGCACTGTCCTGGGTACTGTACTGATGTGTTTTGTTCTGAGGTTGGAAAGGCTCCTTTCTGCTTTCGTTTGGAAACAAGGACAGGTCAAAATTATTGTGTATTCAGTTTCACCAAGACTGTTCAACTGATATGCATTAATACAGATCTGCCAAAGCCAATAGAATTAAACAGTGTTCTAACATCTGAAGCCCTGATATTTTCTGCAAAATAGTAGACTGTTACTTGCATATTGCAAGGTTAGCAAAAATAAATTGTAATTGTTTTCCTTAAAGCTAGAATGAAAAAAAATGATCAAGTTAGTCTAGAGATATTTTTAAACTAAACCAGGGATATGTGAATACGATAGTAATTACATGAAGTATGAATGTCTGGTCTTATATTCTACAGTGTTTCGCTACCACACAGATGTCCAACAGACATGTGCAAACAACCGCCACCAGTGCTCTGTTCATGCTATTTGCAAAGATTATCCCAACGGATTTTGTTGCAGTTGTATTGCTGGTTACAAAGGAAATGGCAGACAATGTGTAGCAGAAGGTAACTTTTTTGAAAATTAGGTACCTATGCAGTAATTGCACATGGCATTCTTGAATGAGGTGACCTGTTTTCAGTACTGAAAAAGACATGGTTAAATACTTCTTGAAAGACTTATCACTGAGATATGTTGAAAGGTAGTTTAAGAAGGTAGGGTTTTTTGAATAAAGGAAACTATTTTATGTGGTCGATTATATGCATTATGCATTTTAACATTACTTTCTAGAAAAAAAGAACTCTTACATAACTGACATAATTTAATAGATAGCATAACATCCAGTGTTTATTTCTAGAATTAGTTGTGAAGTTCCAAGGTGTTACAATGTGATTTGGTCCCCACTCTAGAAACGGACAGTTCAAAGGGGATGAGCAAGTTAACTTTGATCATCAAACTAAAGAGCATGGCCCCTCTTTGTCTGACTCTTAAGCTTCTTTAGTAAGGGGCTAATCTGCCAGGGTTTTGTTAGATACCTGTTTAAATTTTGTTCCTTTGTAAAATCCATAAAGGAATTTCTTATGTATACACTTGTAATCCTCATAGTGACTTGCCTCAGAGTATAGATGCATTTCAACAACTGAAATAGCTGGCTGCAGACTTTGTGTTTTATGAGGCAGGAACTCAAAACCTACTACTTAGCTTTCAGTTCATAAAACTGAATTTTCCAGAGAACGAAGGATCTAATGATAACAGAAATAGAATAGGTTACAATAATAGGTCTATTATGCTGACACCTAATGGTGTTAGCCCCCCAATAGGGAATGTGCAAATTTACATTCAGTAGGTATTGATATGAAGTGTGATCTTCAAAAGAAGTTTCTGTATGCCACTTACTGTCAGAGCAACTGTAACAGCTTAGTCTGTTTATGGAGTGATCCTTGCAGACAAAAATTGCTAATTGGGATAAATGGCATTCTTCAGGGAATTTTGGCCACGTCATCATCTGTATAATGACAACACACACACACATGCATGCACCTATGTATGTAAACAAATTAACACACTGTTTGTAGGCAGTTTCCTGTCTGTTTAATTCTGTGAGTGTTTGTTTGCCATTTGTTTCAACACTAGTATCTTTGAACACAGTGAACGCTCTGAACACGTTTCTTGGAGAGTTAGGTGTGAACTGTCATTTTGTTCTGATGTATTGATTTGCCAGGTTCTCCTCAGAGAGTCAATGGGAAAGTCAAAGGAAGAATCTTTGTAGGAAACAACCCTGTTCCAGTTATATTCGAGAACACTGATCTCCACTCCTACGTAGTGATGAACCAAGGGCGTGCATACACTGCTATCAGCACAATTCCTGAGACTTTGGGGTATTCTTTACTGCCTCTTGCCTCCATTGGAGGTATCATAGGATGGATGTTTGCTGTGGAACAGCAAGGATATAAAAATGGATTCAGTGTTACTGGTAACTTCTACATTAAAATACTGTTCAAAAACTGTGCTGTGCTTTCCTGTCTTGAGAGAAATGTGTATTCAGAAGCAATATAGGATGAAAACATGTTTATATCAAACTTCTCACCATTTTTCTTGTTTACAACGTATAGATATTGGGCTTTTTAATTTACCATCGGTGCACAACCACATAAGTCTGTTAAAAAGAAGAAGGGCTTGGCCAGTTCCTGTGCAAGGAAGAGATTATTAAAAAGGATCTGAATTTTGGTACTAAGAGTGTACAGAGGTATTGAAAAAAGCTGTTCCTACATCTACAAGAGGTCTAACATGTTAATTGCCTGGTTGTACCAACAGAGCAAAACAGAAATGAAAATCTGACCTGTTGAAGGTCTGAAATTCTTAATAGAAGCAATTCCTACATGAGATGCAAATGGTTCTGTTAACTTATTTGAGGTAAACCCCAGTTCACAATTACAGCTTTTCATAAGAGTTGGAGGCCAAATCTGGTTGGTTGTGCACATGAATTCAAGCTGTAGATCCAATCTGTTCTAGGAGAACATGTGTTTCTTCTTAAAATTTTATCATTTACAGCCCTGTACCATGAATTGAGTTTAATATAACTTTTTATTTTGGGGTTTTCTTGGATTTGGTGTGTTTAAAGTTTGTTCTGGAATTTACAACATATATTTTACTTTGTTTTTATTTGGAAACAGATGTACTGGATTTTTTTTTTTAATTTTTTATAACTCACTGTATTCCTAATGAAGGTTTTCTCTAAAACGTACAACTTTGCCATTTTAACTAGTAGGATAAGGCCTACTATTATTAGTTTTGTTGGAACTTCTTTTTTAATTTAAAAAAACCTGCTTCTTCAGGCTTACTTGCAATTAGCATGTTCAGTGCTAAGAAAAGATAGTTTCCTTGCATTATCCAAGGATATTATTAATGTCCCTCTGAAAGTTATTTCTGTAGAAACCCAAAACATTAGCAATTATGCTGCATCAAAGCTTGCAGAAAGTAGTAATTTATGTTTTATCTACTAGAGGCAATATTTTGAATAGAAGGATTCAGAAACCGCTATTAAATGGTTTAACTGATGTTGTTTCTTCAGGTGGTGAGTTTACACGGCAAACTGAAGTAACTTTCCTTGGCAACAATGAGAAGCTGGTTATAAAGCAGAAATTCAGTGGAATCGATGAGCATGGTCACCTTACCATCAGCACAGAAATGGAGGGCAGAATACCCGAGATACCATCTGGTGCATCAGTCCATATAGAACCATACACGGAACTCTATCACACTTCTAGTTCTGGTAAGGTTCCCCAAGAATGAAATGATAAGAAGGTGCACATGTCTCAGCAGACAGTAAGACAATCTGAAAAACTTTATTTTATTCCCTTCTTAGTGAGTGTACTTAGGACCCTTTGATTTCTAGAAAGTTGCTTTTTGCCTCTTAGGAACAGGTCCTCAAAAAGGTGGATTTTGAGTGGGACAATGCAAATATTTCTAATCTTTTTATTGGAAAGAAAAGTGAGTTTAACTTTCTCTGAACTGATGTTTGCAAAACTCTCTTGGATTTCCCTTTTCATTCGTCTTATTTTCACACTGCTAATGGCAGTTGTATGAGTTGTAAAGCTTTTTGTAGGGTCCACAGCTCTTCAGTAAGAGCTGTACTGGTATATACCTTTTTGTGGTAATGTTGTCAAGTGGGCTTTGGTCTTGTCCAATGAGACTGTAAACCAGTTATTTACCAGTATATGACACGTAAACTGCATTGCAGTGACTGTGCCTTGTGTTAGTAACAAACATTTGTCAGTACTGACTGGAAAATTAGGGGCATCTTAATTCCCTTAACAGTTTTCTCCATTCTCTCTTCAGTATTTCCCTCCTCTCTCTCTCTCTTCCTCACCTCAGACCCTGAGATTTGGTATGAGAGCCATTCTTCATTTTATTGTTTACAGAGGAATCTCCCTTCTTTTGCTTTCCTCTTCCTGGGTAAAATTATGGGTGTTTCAACACAGCAAAACCCAAGTGAGGTTGGAGTGTTGCTGCCAGCCAGCCAGCCCAGCTGCCAAAGAGCAATGAAGAGGAAGCAGCCTGTGGCGCACCCAGGTGCACATGAATACTGGAGAGAGTACACTTTGTTCCAAGGGTGCACTTTGATTTTTAAGAGATAGCTGAAAATGGCATCATCACTTCCTTATATCTGCTGATGTTTGGCTTTGGTAGCCAGTGATGAACCCCTCTTGCTGCTTTGCCTGTCCTTATGGACTGTGAGGAGGAGGAGCTGAAGGAAGCAGGAAGCTTCAGCTTCGTGCTGAACAACTTCAGAGTTTTGGAGTTGTTTGGGCAGCATGTGCTCTGTAGAATGCATCCCTTCGTGGCAGAAATGCTGTCTCCATGGAGGAAAAGTCAAGGGCTGGAAGAAGACATCCTTCAGGCTGGATTGGATTTACCAGTACTCAAATAGTTATTCTTCTGCTCCCCTATGGCATAACTGACAGGCCATTACTTAGCAGAAGTCTGGCTTTTGCCAACTGTATCAACTGGATTGATACAAGTTACGGTGTCCAAATGAGGAATAGTGGAGTTCGGAGGAGCTTTCTGTTGCTAGGAGGATTCACAAGCCCAGATCTGCTTTGAAGAGTTTTTGTCACAAATTTTCACAATATAGAAAACTACTGTGAAGCATATGGGAGCTCTCAGACATGCATCTTCTTCAGGACTCAGTCAAAATCCAAGGCCAATAGACAACACTGAACTAAAAGTGGGTGTAGTTTGGTGCTGGCGAGGTGGCTTTTGTCCTTCCTAGCTTATAGATCCATTATGTAAATTCATTTAAAGAATCCACTGAGTTTCTTGAGTTGAATTTTCCTTTCTTTATCTGGTAACCCACAAAGTAAAGTTAAATTTTTAAAATATGTCAAGTTAAGTTATACAACTCATTCCTCAAGGCTGTGATATTTGAGAACAGAGCAAGCCTAGTCAAGTGCCTATTCCTTTGCATGGAAATACATCCACTTCCATAGCTTCTTGCCTTTGAAATTTTTATTTACAATACCCTGTATCCAAAGTCTACAGATAGCATTGGGTAGAGTATTTTTGCTCTCTGTTCTGATCAGTGTCTTTGTTGCCATGTTGCAGTGATCACTTCATCATCCACCAGAGAATACACAGTGACAGAGCCAGAAAGGGATGGGGTTGCTTCCACGTACACAGGTGCCTATCAGTGGCGACAGACCATCTCATTTGATGAATGCATTCATGATGACTCTCACCATGCTGCTTCTGCTACTCAGCAGCTCTCAGTGGACAGTGTGTTTGTCCTGTATAATCGAGATGAACAGATTCTGCGATACGCTATGAGTAATTCCATCGGCCCAATCAGTGGTATGTATAAATTGGAAATATTTCTCTTTTGTGAGTAATTAAGAGCAGGCTTCTATATTTTTTTAGCCTGCCTTAGCTGGGTTAAATTAATAATATATTAATTTGTTGCATTAGTCAGTAGAAGTCAAGGTCCATCAGTTAAGAAGAGAAATGGGACTATTAGAAGTTTGTATTTTCACATGGTGAAGAGTATTTAAGTGGTTATCTCCTCTTGAAATTTAACAGAGTTTGTGTCTAATTCCTTGAAGTACTCTCAGTATACCACCTTGAATCAATTGCTGCTCAGATAGTTTATCTTTATGTAATTTATAGTTCCTATGTTAATTAATATTTTTGTATTGTCAGAGCAAAGGGCAAAAGAGGGGAATAAGATTTGCTATTGAAACAGCTAGTTTCTATAATTTATCTTGAAACATGGCATTTTATCTTTGGAAGGCAGGCAGCCTATGAAGTGTATTTTTTTGGATGATCTGTCCAAGTTTGTCTGTTTGCACCAAAATCAGAAAAAAGCAAAGGAGCAATTTGAAAATGCACACCAGATGAGTACAAGAAAAGACTGTTCTCGCTTTTGTTTGTTACAAAGATAAAGTTCTTCTAATTAAAGTGAACAAACCAAGCTGTTAAGAATCACATTTTGGGTGTAATGTTAGTGGCTGGAAGATGCATTATCTTTGTCAGTCTTGCTCTTTAGAGAGGTTTTTGTGCCTTGTCTATTTTTAACTCAGCAGTCCTTTGCACAACTAACAAGGAATACAGGTGCTATTGCCATGTCTGAGATTCATGTCCTGCATATCACCTGCAAGTCCCCTTTTTCCTGGTGCAAAAAGTATTCTCTTTCCTTGTTTCATGTGCTTTACGAGGAGCCTCCTTCTGAGCCTTAGCTGAATACTATTACTTGAATAGGGTCATCATGGCTAAATATGGTCTCTCTTGTCAGATGGTTCTGCTGATATTAACCGGAATCCTTGCTACACTGGTACCCATAACTGTGACACCAATGCGATATGTCGCCCAGGAACTGGAAATCGTTTCTTCTGCGAATGTTCAGTTGGCTTCCGTGGAGATGGAAATATTTGTTATGGTATCAGAAAACTTCAATTACAAAATCACAGCTAATGTAGAATTGTTTTGCTTGAGACGTATTGATCCTCAGGACTAACCATTCCAGCAAAATTAACTGTCCTGGGAGGCTGGTTTTGGGAAGGATAGGTTAGAGGCATGCTGGGGTAGCTGACATATCTCAATAATCAAAGTAAGCAAGTTTGATTGTCTTGAACAGTCAAATTTGGATATGTTTTGCTAGCTTGCAAAGCGTCTTTCCTACCCAGTTCGTCTTTTCATAAAACCTGTGGGAACTTAGCTGTGAGAAATTTACTGTAATGCAAGTTCTGTTTAAAATGAGTCAGCTAGCTTAAAAGTTCTTGAGTGAGATGGGGAATGGCATATGCACATGTGTACAGAACACTGATATGTGGAACCCACAGAAATAATCTTTTTCAGGATCTGCTTTGAAAATCCCTTCTGTTCAAGGAGACTTTTATTTCCCAGCTCTGTCCAGCTCTGTATTCTTAATGTATCTGGGTTTTGTTTTAATCAAATCACAGCACAAATACTTGTTTTCAAGAGGTGAAAGTGTGTATTAATGAAATATGCATCATCCCTATTAGTTAACGGAGTTGTTTGGTTTTTTTAATAATAAAACCAAAGCACAACCCTCCCCCCCACTTCAACCCTTAAATCAACTTGCAAATGAAAATAACAGCATCACACTGTCCCTCCTACCCCTCTGGTGCTGTGACTTGAGCAGCAGTGGATTAGAGATGTATATGGATAATGAAAGGGGAAGTCTTTCCTAAAGTTCATGCTCTTCCAGTAGTTGTCACTGCTTCTTATCACTTTGTAGGCTGCATTTTCTTTCTCAGTGGCTCCTCCTTCCTCATTGATTTCCTGTCCCTTCCCCTTATTACTCCATTACAGAACTTCTGGGCTTTTTTGGTGCAGATCATCTGAGGAAACAGTTACCTGAAAACTTATTTTCAGGTTACTGACACCTCTTAAGAGGTATGGTCTATCCAGTATGTGGTTTAAATACACAAGCCTGCTGTTATTCAACAGTTGCACAGTTTCTGTTTTTCTGGCATCAGTATTAAATGCATCTTTGTAATAACTGTAATCCTTATAATATTCTAGATGTTGATGAATGTTCAGAGCAACCAGCTCTATGTGGCAGCAATGCAGTCTGCAATAACCAGCCGGGAACCTACCGCTGTGAGTGTGTCGAAGGATACCAGTTTGCAGCAGATGGGCAGACTTGTGTTGGTGAGTTTCACATTTCTTAAAAGCACTGCCCACCAGCTTTCAGGCTGTGATTCATCTCACAGAGACAGAAAACAGAGCTTCAAGGATCTGTGCTGACTTTTAACTTAAGCTGAATTTAGGACTTCATGCTGCAGTTAGTGATTACAATCCATTAGGTAACTGAAGAATGTGCCTAAAGTACTTTGTTTTCATCTCATAAAAAAATCCCATTCAGAATGTTTCCAAATAGAAAGTGGAAATTATTATTGAATGCTTCTGTCCTTTCTGTACCATTATTTAGGTGTAGATTTCACATGGAAGTAAAATTCAAATCTGTAAAAGAAGAAAAATTAAAGTGAGCAGTTATTAATGTGTTAGTATTTCACAGCATCTCACTGTCAAGATGAGGTAGGGCTTTTTCTGCATTTTCTGTAGTGCTGTGCTTTGGCTTTGGGGGGAGGGGGTTCTTTCTTATATCGAATCCGGAATTAGATTTAACAGATTAGATTTTAATTACAGATTCATCCCTTGGACAAGGCAATGCACAGGTCTAAACCAGCGTGTCTTGTCTATTGTAGGGTTATTCTGAAGTGGTAGTTAATTGTGCTGAAAAGGAATTATAATTACAGATCATTTTACTGTTAAAAACTTTGAGATCTGGAGGAAATCTAGTTGGTTTGTTAATGGACCATTAAAACTTAAAATTCAGTAGTTGTCACTGAATTAGTTATTTTTATTTAATTTTACAACATTTTTTTCTGGAGAAAGCCTGAGTTAATCTGTACTTGCTGGACTAAAGCGGTCTTAACAAGAGATATTTTTTTCTGTTTGTGTTGTTTTCCACTAAAGTTGTAGAAATTCCATTTGGTAGCTGGCAGAATTGCAAGATGATTATGTGGGATGTGTATTGAAAGTAATTTTTCTGTAAAGAAAGAAAACCCATGAGCTTTACTCTCAAGAACGTTAAGCTGATTCTTTTGGGTGTCATTTATATTGCAAATTTCAAAAGCTAAATAAAAAAAATCTACAAACAGAAGATAGAAGAGGGGTAATGACTCTACTGCTAGAGACACAACTGTCAGGATAGGTTATAGTTTAGATTTTTTTTTTTTATTTAGAGTTTTTGTTTTTGACAGTAATTCTGTACTGACAAAACCTATACTCACTCTTCCAGTATGGTTGGACCAGTTCCTGTTTCTTTTGCAAATAACTGATAACAGCTGAGGATTACGTTTGCTTCTGTTGTGACTGCTTTGTGGTGGAAGCTTAGTTACTCTGAGCTAACGCACTCAGGTCTTTCCTCATTATAGCTGAGGCTGTTCTTCAGCTAAGACTGAGGAGCCTTCCTCTTACAGCAGAAAGTTGTATTACTTCCCTTAAGTGTGTGACTTTGCATGCTGTGTATTGCATTCCATCACAAGCCCCATTTCTCTGCTCCAATAAGAATTACCATTCATGTCTGCTCACAGTGCACCCTAAGTCTTCCCTTTGTTGCAGCACAGTTGGAAAAAGCAACTTCTACCAGGACGCTGGAAGGGATAGGGTGAGATGTGGAAGAGTGGCTTTGCGTTCTTTCCATTATGTCCACCATTGCCCTTTTGTCACTTGGACCTGAAAGGGAATGTTCTTCCCTCCAGCCATGACCTCACTGGCTTCATTCTACCACTTTCCCATGAAGCTGATGTATCGCATTTCTAACAAGTGCTAAGTAATTTCTTTCCCAGCTTGAGGGACTTCAGTTTGATTCCTTCCTTCAATCAAAACCAAACTTTGCATCTGTAAGACTGAAGAGAGGGAAGATGAACTCTAATTTCCCAACAGACTGAAAATAAATGTCATTGTAATTTTGTTCCCCTTTCCATAGGGGAGGATTTTATAACCTGCAGACAACTTGAACCCCAGAAGGGGCAACAGCTACCCTCTTTGTGCTTTTGCAGGTTGCTCTGGGATACCAGCATTGACTCAGCTTTTCTGGAACTGCAGCTTTTTCATACCAGCTGTGTGACTCACTGGATAGCTTTAGAAGACAGTTGTAAATAAATCCTGTTCTCCTATTTGTAGGCTGAGGAACAGGAGGACTTGGGGACTCCCTTTGAGCTCCAACCCCAAATCTTATGCATTTACAATGCAGTTCTGAATATATTGTTTTGTAATCTAAAATTTACTTCATCAAACAGAACAGATATAAATGATTCTAACAATGATGTCATGTCCAGAGAAATGGAGAGAACAGCTGTTTTCAGATCTGACTCTGATGTGAGATTTTTGTTGTTTCTTTGTCGATACTGTGGTAATTTCCATCTGTGTAGTGTGATCTAAGGAGTATTGTAGAGTCTTGTCTTTGTCCCCTGTCAGTTTCTCTTAACCACTGTGTAAAGAAAGCCTCAGTGGATGCTCTGCTACAGCAGCTGGAAGTCTGTTTGTAGATATACACACTGCAAACTCCTGTATTTCCAGGCCAAATTTTTTTGTAGTATTTTGCCTCTTCCTATTTTAAATACCATGGTTTCCTTTCCTCTTCTGTGACCTAACAGGTAAGCATAGGCAGGGCTCCAGCAACTACCTAAAATAATCTGTGTGTAAAGCAGTGCAATGCCTTCAGAGTCACTGCTGTCAGCGGTGTGAAGGTTATGAAAAGCTGCAGGACTGGTCCCAGCTTCCAGCGTTGGTCAAAAATCTCTCCAATATTTGACAAATGTGTTTATCTTCTATTGAGTGAGTCACAGCTCCTATCTGTTGCCAGGTGACAACAGCCGTGGGTCAGTGCTTGGTTAGTGTAGTGGGATATTTAATAATTTCCAGTGCAGTGAACTGGCCACTTAGCTAACATGTGAGGTACCTCTCTGAGATGCCTTACATTTCTTCATTCAGAACTCCTTTTTATAAAAAAAACTGTCATGAATATCAGTATCTGTCACTGTGGTAGCCTTCCTGCCCTTTTCTATATTAACAAACATCTTTGAGGTGCTGAGGACAGTGAGTTCCCTGTAAAACACTATTAAGAAGATTTAACATCAGTGAAAGGGGATATCTTGGCAAAAAAAATCCCAATACTCAAACAAAAAAAAGGTTTCCTTGTTTCTGTTCTCTTCTGTATGCTTTCACAGCTGTTTTTCTCTCCCTATAAAACTACTATGAGCTTCAGACTTTATGGAGGAAAATTCAAATTTTCATCTCCTCTCTTGTACATCTAACCTGCAGCTGTTGAATATGTCATAAATCACTGCCAGACAGGCACACACAGTTGTGATATTCCTCAGCGCGCTCAGTGTGTGTACACCGGAGGGTCCACCTACATCTGTACATGCCTCCCTGGCTTCTCTGGAGATGGGCGTGCCTGTGAGGGTGGGTAGCATCATTTATTGTGGCATTTTTATACTCTTTATTGCATGACTTGGTTGGTCATTGCAATGTTCTGTAGTTACTTGTGATTTAAAGTAGAAAATTTCATAGTTTAATTCCCTCAGGCAGGCACTGCATTAAGCTTTTGTCCTTTCGTCACCTCACTTTTGAATTCACTCTTCAATATTTGAGCTACAGAAGGTCCAAGATGAGGTAAGTGCAGAAATGGCAGTAGTTGCAGTTAGCAGACCAGATCTTCACCTGCTAGAATTGTTTGCACTGTATTCCTTTATATTATTAAGGTGGTGACGTGTGATTCTCAGACTGTAAATAAAGTTATATTCTGTCTCATATCAATTGGAGTGCAGTGGGAGAACATCTTTACCTAATGACATGTTGGAAACATTGCTGGCCAAATCCTACTTCTCTTGCAGTGCTAAGTCTTTTTCTTGGGAAACATGGGCATATATTTCTAAAATATTTCTGTATAGATGTTCTTCCAAAGGTCTCTTTCTAAGTCTAATCAGATATCCTAAAATAGGAGCCTGAAAGTAATATGCCAGGTTTGCACTTTAATTCAACACTCTGATTTGTCCATCAGGAGGAACGGTTATCTGAGATTGATCTTTTCTTTTACAGATGTAGATGAGTGTCAGCAGGGCCACTGTCATCCGGATGCTTTCTGCTACAACACTCCTGGGTCCTTCAGCTGCCAGTGTAAGGCAGGTTATCGTGGGGATGGTTTCCGGTGTGTGTTAGGAGGTAAAATTTTATAGTCCTTAAAAGCTGGACCATAAATATAGTTTTGGAATTGGAGGATATATGTTAATTTGGTACCTCTCTGGAACAAATTGTGTATTGTTTTATTAGGGTCTTTATTCTTTCTCAGATCTTTCAAGTTTTGAACGTCACCAAGTTTGTGTCAAAATCTGTATCTTGACTATTACCACTTTTCCGTGATACCCTGTTCAGTGTCCTCTTTTATGTTTTTATGTTTTGTTTGTTCTATCCTAAGCAGTTCTCAGCCCCAAGATGATACTATCTTTTGAAGTTGCTGTATGTAAAGGTTTGACCACAGATTGGTTTGGTTTGCATACATAGAAGTCACTTATCATAAAGCATCTAGAACTGTTGGCAATGTAAATGAAATGCAACAATTACAGGAGAAAAGTGAAGGATGAGACCAAAGTACCTGCACTGTTTTCTGCAGTGGGATGTAGATGCCTACATGCCATGTATAGCCAGCAAGAGTCCAGAAAGATTAACTCCAGTTTCTAACTAGCACTTAGTTAGTTCTTTATTTACCCAGCTTGTTCTTGTTTATTTACCCAGCTTCTTCTTTAGCAGGAAGTTCTTTACCCTCTCACACTTGTTCTTGCATTGTACTTTGGGTTTTAAAGTATAAAACTCCTGATCTTGAAGGTATGCTTAAAAA
The DNA here is from genome assembly GCA_026212715.1 of Elanus axillaris. Taxonomy (NCBI): domain Eukaryota; kingdom Metazoa; phylum Chordata; class Aves; order Accipitriformes; family Accipitridae; genus Elanus; species Elanus axillaris. The sequence goes on from JANZLQ010000052.1 coordinate 8,852,541, forward strand.
AAAATGAAGTAAGGAACACTGAAGCGCAAAGTAGCATTGACTTTAATTCAAAAGCATGGCAAATCTATGGGACAGCACCAGGTTTTGCAGAATGGTGAATGCTTTCATCCAGGAAATGAAGCCTAATTTCTGAGTATATTTAAACCCAATTCTTTTGCTTCTAGGATTCTTGCTGTTGAGCAAAAGACCCTGCACCTCTCAACAGACAAACTCAAACTGTGCAGCCAAGAGTAAGAAGGGTGTAGGGCCAAAGGGAAGGAAAGCAAGAAGCAGTATGACTGAGGAGGAAGGCTCTTCATAATTCAGCTTCTGCACTATGGTCTTAATGATGTCCAAAGTATTTTATGATTCAAAATTGAGTTGTTTTTTTTTTTTAACAGTGGGTGTGCTGGCTTAAAAGTTCTTGTCTGCATGGCGCAATATTGCTACATGATGCATTACTGAAACCTAATATTTTTCTTTTGTCACTATATTCCCTAATTCTGAATTTCTGACTTTTTTTGCACAATTGGATACTCCTGTTTTAAAACAAAAAAGGCAAAGGAGTGTTTATAGGAAAAGCATAAAACCAAGTTTGTTTCTGGTTTTAAATCATATTTACATGACTTCGTTATGTGCTCAACAACACACGTCAAATTACCCAGTGCTGGTAGACTTTTCTATCATAGGTAAATTGATGGAGGTTTTGCCATGGTTAATTCTGAAGCTTTTGCTACTTTGTCAGTCTTTCAATATTATTTTTAACTAACTTTTCATGCATGAATGCCCATGTGTATTTTCATTTTAATGCCAGATGAATGAAGAACTACCTAGTGTTTCTGGCCTGTGTCAAAAAATTTAGCTAACCAACCAGCTGATAAAACCAGGATTATTTCTCCTAAAGGAGAAATTTGATGTGAATAACTTGAAGCAAAATCAAACCTTAAAGCCTCCAGTTCTTCAGGCAGAAATATTGCTTTCATCTGGCCCATCCCCTTTGTAGCTGAAACAGATGGTTTGAATTCAACCAATTAACTGTATTACCAGGACACAATTAATTTCTTCTGAGTATGCCTGATAGCATACTTAAGTGTTTGGTGGTTTTTTGGTTTTTTTTTAAGAACAACACCTTTTCACATGCAGTGGTTACTGAACTGCTTAGCAGAGTGTACTATTTTGTAGTAGCTTTATGTTATTTTTTACTGCTTATCCTGTATACTTGATTTCCATACTCAACACAATTGTATCTTGAATATGGATCTTTTCATGTCACAGCGTTAATGACAGTAACAAAATATTTTGGACAGTTTCGTTGTATCTACTGTTTTAGTAGGTTAGAATCTACCAGGTTTTGTTAGACTTCATATATGCCTCTCTGTTTTTTATTATACTGTTTTGCACTACCAGAAGACGTGCTTTAGAAACAGTTGTATCAACTGGCTCTTTCATTAAATGCTCTGAGCAGAAAATATCTGTGTAGGTAGGTAAGTCTTACTTTTGCTGAATCCTGACTGAAGTACAGAGTATCTGTATTGCTCTACTAGTCTGCAGCAAGGTCAGCGTTTACAGTAAACTTAGCTACTCCTCCCTTCTTAGAGAGTTAATAGAACAATAGCTGCCTGTCATCTGTTGCTGAAGCTTTAGTACTTTTAAAATGGATATATCCAACAGTTAATCATTGGCAGGAGATGGAATCAAAATATACTTTCTGCAGCTTAGTTTACTTTAGCACCCAATTTGTAAATTAAGTTGCTTCAGAATGGAGATTTCAGATGAGGCTGTATTGTATTCAGCTGTAATGAGAGACCCTTTCTTCCCCTTTTTACCCACTTAAGGTTTTGATCTAATTAGCCTCAGTCAAGTCACTGAAGTCTTTTCTGGTTGTTAATAGCATGGAAAGTTTCATTTATCCAAATGCTCAGTTATTTTCGCTGTACCCTTTTGTGATCCCTGTGTACAGTTGCTTGCTTGTTTGGTGTCTTTATTTTATGAAATCTACTGTTGAATCTTACCACTGCTGAACAGCAGCTCTTGAAACAAGTAGACTAACAAGTAAAATGGATTTGAGTCACACAAAAGGGAGTTGTCTGTAGGAGTGAACCAGCAGGTTAATGAAAGAGTTAATGATGCTGGAATGTCCCACTGCTCACAGCTATTAAGAAAGTCTGTACTTCATTATTTCCTCACGCTTCATTTTTCCATTTCAAAAAACCAGATGTCTGAGTGTTTCTACCCCTGCAGACCCCAGACACTGTTTACTAAACAGAAACAAATGTAGATTCTTGGAACTAGGGATCTGACCCTTAAGAGCCATTCGCTGGTCCTCTGTATACAATCCCTTTCACATGAGAAATGCTCTTACCAGGGCAACACTGTAAATGAAGGTTTACAAAGGAAAATGAAGGGACAAAGGGAAGTGTTTTATTTTGGTTTGGTTTTTTTCCTCTTCTTTTTTTTGGCAATGTTTGAGAACAGCAATTAAAAATGTCAGTATAACTCCATGTGATATGTGGGGAATAAAGTGATCCACATAGGAAATTGAAGAGTACTCTTTGATTACATACTGATTCCGGACACAGTTTTCAATCACTTCTGTCTTTAGCTTGTGAATGAAAACCTGAGGAGTTATATGAGATCTTTAAAATTTTTTTTAATGCTGTGGCAGAACTAATTGAATTTGGTTTAGTGTATCAGACTGTAATCCCCCATGCAAAATGGAAGGGAAGAAGTCCCGTACATCTCTGTCTCTCATCCTGTTTTCTCAGCCTCCATCTTTTTTTCTTTTTTGAAAAGTCCATAAATCATTTTCTGCAGTGCTGCTGCAAGAGCTTTCCTTTATGACCAAAAAAGACTTTGAATGTGTGTATATGGCTTTGGGGGTGGTGGTTCCCCATTCTGTTTGTTTCTTCACTTATGTGGGAAATATGTACATGTATGTTTTTCATCTGGCCTACTTTCCATATCCATGCTATTTCCATTTTATTTTTTCAAGTTCCATGATATATTTCAGTGACTTTTAAATTCCAGATTGCTACCGGTAGTTTATAAAACAACTGAAAAAAAAAATTGTTTAAAACATTAAATACAGATTTATTTTTCTGAGGAAGGGTATATGTTTAGCTTGAGTTCAGGATACACTCTTCTTTCTACATGTCTAGTCTGACTTGTGTGTATGGTGGTCTTTGGAACCTAACTTCTTCATCAAGCCTTTGATCTCTGTTCAGTACTACAGCTTCTCTCTTAGGAGCTCTCTTTTGTTCGCTGGTTCAATTTTTCATTGTCCTTTTGAACTGTGGTTACCAGAGCTGGCCCCAGTGTTCCTTGAATCATCTGCCCTGTGCCTCGTTGATTCTCTATACCTGTGCAGTGTTCCCTGCGTATATGCTGAATTCTTATTTATACCCCCTTACAATCCCTACAGCACTGCACTGTGTGCTGGCAGCTTATCTGCTCACAGTTATCTGTTGATAGCTGTGATCTGCTGATAGCTTTTTTTGGTTGTGGTTTCCAAGATGAGTCTATCTTTAGAGGCTGATCTACACTGTGTATTCCAAGAAGTGTAACTTCCCATTTGACTGTGCGAATCACTTCTTGACTTTAATGAGCTCAGTTTGCCTAGTGATGAAGTCCTGTCCTTCTCTTGTTTTGTGGCCTAATTCTCTTTCACAAATGATGCAACCTATGGTTGTGTATTTCCATCTGGAATCCTAATAAAGGAATTAAATTTCTTAATAAGGAAATTTAAAACCAGGACTAAGGTAATACAGGAACTTACTAGAAATACCACTACTTCATGACATTTGTCCATGGACTCAGGTGATTTTTCAGTTTTTAATCATTTATCAAATTAAGGTAGCCCACAGTATGGTGCTTTGTTTTGAAAATTTTACTGTCCTGTGGGCTTAATTAGAGTGCCATAGGGAAAGACAAAGCTATTAGGTCAGTGTGTTACCTTCGTAAACCAAGCGTCAACTGCATCAAAAAGCAGTGAGGATTTTTACTCAATTTTATACAATTGCTAATCAGTAATGTTTAAACATAGATACTGAAAAACATTGAAACTTAGTCCTGCTGTTAATAAAAGGCTGTTGCCACCCCAACTTTCCTGCATCACTGAAGATTACCCAGGTCTTGCTCTTACTGTTTGTTTTACCCCTGGCAATATGAACTAAACCTAGTGTATACCATTTTTCTCATTGACATGATCATTTGGCTTAACTTTCAAATATGGATTTCAAGAATGGTGAGAAAAAACAAACTGAAAAGCAAACTGTTTATCCCAACCAGCAGTCATCTGTATCTAACATTATTGTGCCTTCCTTTTTGCATAGGCTACAACACTGGACTGGGGTGCAGCTCACTTTTCTTTAGGTGTCTCTAAACTGCAAGCACAGTAATCCTGATCATGATTCAGAGATAAGGAGAGAAAAAATACACTATGGATTCCAAGTGCCTGGTTTGGACTTTCACAACTAGTTTAGGGGCTTGTTTTGGTTTATAAATTTTAATATTAGCTAAATTCATTTTAACGAGTTGAAACTAAGGAACTAAGTACTAATTTTGAAAATTAATTTGTTTGACTAGTCTCTTGACTTTAGTGGGGCTTTATTGCATAAGCAGGCCATTTGTGAGATAGGTCTTGATAATTGCAATGTAAGTACTCGTCAAAAATTCCATCAGTATTCCTGTATAAAATCAGCAGATATAAATGTGAACATTGTCTTGAAATTAGAACAGACATTGGTATTTCATGTTACCAATAATACTAAAATATGTTTATGTATAACAGCTGCGTCCTATCTTGGAGTGTATACACACTCCTTTGTGTAATTCATATTTGCTAGATCATTTTCATAAAATTGATGTAGTCTATTGATTTTAAAAATTACAAACTTTGGGATATTCTCTAATTCTGGGAGTTTCACATGGGAAGGAAGAGTGACCAGCTTCTACATTTATATCCCACTGAGGAGGAGCTAATAGCGTCTTTCAAAGATGACATGAATGCAATGAAGATTTTGTTCTGCAATGAACGAAAGCAGGGTGGGTCAGTTTACCAATACTGTGTATTCCCCCTCCTTTCTCTCATGAGCAGTGCATATAATTAGAGCTTAAAAAAAACCAAGTGTGGCAAAACTATCCGGTTGCTGGAATCAACTTTTCTTTTACCTGCATAGTGCATTGAATACATGCAAACAAAATTTGAAATGGATAATGGAGGCTTTCCTTCAGGGTCTGGTTTTGTAGGTTGATTCAAGGCTCTCTACCACCCACATTAAAGCTGATGCCAAATATTTCAGTTGTTTAGAGTAAGCTGTTTTCCAGACAATTTCTCTAATTGTGTCCAGGTGCATGAAACTTGTCCAAAGTGTTTGCTTGCATAACTAGTTTAAATAATAATATAAAACTACCCTTTTTTTCTTGTATTTGTGTGATTTACATCACACTAGTCTATGGGCACATGAGATTAGTTTTTTATTCAGCTGGGCAGGGTCTAGTGTGAGCCACACATAGCTAATGCTGTCCACCAGGCAATGTGAAAGCAAGGAAGGAGTAAATGTAGGTGTAATGTTCAAACCTCTTCTGGCAGTTTGTGGTAAGTATTTCTAACTGTCAGTAGAAATCATTGACAGGAAAAAGATTAGAACTCTTCTTCTCACAATGCACAGAAGCCTTAAGGGGTCTCAAGTGTAAGGTAAAACTAAGCCAAATTTCTTTGTCTAGAGAAGGAAAAATATTATGGTATTCTTTTAATTTCATTATGTTGTTTGGCATCTAGAAGGATATACTGATCCAGACCACATTCCTTATTGCATGACAGGTAATACCATGATCCAGACCACATTCCTTATTGCATGACAGGTAATACCATAAGATGTATATTTTAGTCCAGACTGTTTTATAAAATTGAAACCAAAAGAACCAAATCCCTGAATCTCCTGATAATCTAGGAAATCAGTATTTCCTCTGTAATCTCTACAGTAATACATATGTGTGTGGTGTAGCCATTGTGCATGTGTTTCTCTGTGTATGTAGTAGTATTCCTGTTTTCTGTGTAGCATTACTTACTTACGCACTTTACCAGGGACTGGACAGTCTGTCCCTGCAGTTCCTTTCTTAGGTCCAAAAGTATCAGATGAGTGCTCAAACTTGATAACCAAATGCTAAAACCCTAATATACATCAAAGCAATGAGTTGTTTCACTTCCTAGGTTCTGTAGGGAACTCAGCATCTGCTTCATGTTGTGGTTTTCTCTTATGGCTCTGAAGAGAAGCTTGACTTTGAGCGTTACAGAAAACCTTTATCCACTGTATGGCCTGGCTAATTAGTCACATTTTAAGACCCATGGATAACTGCCAAATGAGTAGAGATGGGATTTGCAAGTCAGACAGAATGTTCTTGCTAATGTGCCTCATGGAGGAAGACAGTCTTTTCCAGCTTCTCTTTATGACCCTTCAATGTAGGAAGCTGCAGGGGGCCTGTTTGTTCTGTTTTAAACTAGAGAGCAAAAGATAAAATGATGTAAGTTTAAGGCAAATGTGTCACATTTACATAAGGCAGACTATTCCTGAAGGTGCACTGAAGACATATGCCTTCAAAGTTTGTAACAGTGCCATGTTCCTCCAACAGTAAGACGACTTGCGTTATAAGTAATCAGCATATGTTAACTGTTAATGGAACACAGTTATTATTTTAAACAGAAATACTCACTGGTCTGTATTTTTTTTCACAGAAGTGGAAAAGACCAAATGCCAGCGTGAACGAGAACTAGCTCTTGGAAGTGGAGGTGCTTTCTTCCCAAGGGAGATAAGAGTTGGTCACTTCATTCCCCAGTGTGATGAGCATGGGCATTACCTACCCACTCAGTGCCATTCTAGCAGTGGATATTGTTGGTGTGTGGATAGGGATGGAAATGAGATTGATGGCACCAAAAGCGGCCCAGGAGTTCGACCACCATGTAAGTGGCTGAAGCATTTGTTTCTTGTGGGTGTCTCTCCACCCAAGTGCACTGTCTCCCAAATGTGGGGCTTAGTCATGCCCCTGAGATACAGCACTGACTTGGAACAGTGCAGGTCTTTGCTGTCCCAGTGACGATATGCCTTGTGCTGCAGCCCTTTGGTAACTCTAGCATACACTTTTCCTCCAGCCAGGGCATCTGGACAACTGTGGTGAGCCTGGAAGCCTTTGAGCCTTCTCTTCCTTGAAACTGTGAGGGGCCTCTATAGTTTCTGCCCTCTGGTAGCTTGGGCAAATCTGAAAGTGTGGTAACTGACTTGCCTCAGGAAATGAAGGATGCTCCTTCCTACATCTTCCGCACTTCATCTGCAAAATAAGATAGGCTTTTCTAAACATTTGAAGGAAAGAACAATTACAGAGTTGAACATGAAAAGACCTATTATGTCAATTGCTCCTTCTCTGTCAGCCAAGGGGAAAAATTCAGAAGCTTTCTGGATCTGATTATAGTTATTAGTGTCTGCTTATAGGGCTGTTTCCTTCTAAGAAGTCTGACTGTAATTGTGTCTCTGCAAATAACAAGGAGCCTTGTTATGCTGTACATAAGCTAATTTTCCCCCCATCTCTTTCCTTCTCTATTAACAAGGTCTGAGCACAGCTGCTCCTCCTGTTGTTATTGGGCCCTCTGTTCGACCAGATACTGTACCTTTGCCACCAGGAACACACTTGCTCTTTGCCCAGAGTGGTAAAATTGAACATGTTCCACTAGAGGGAAACAATATGAAGAAAAATGGTGCAAAAGCACTCTTGCATATTCCAGTAAGTAACCTACTGTACTAAACTTATGTATTTTAGAAGACTTGTGACAAAGATGAAAGTCAGAGTGTCTATGTGATTTGATAATTTAAGTTCCAAACACAATTTCTACTCTTGATTAGGATTTCAGTATCCCATCACTTTGTCACTGAAAATTCCTGACCTGACTAGTCAAAAAGCCTAAAACTAAGCTGTAGAAAAAAATGATTTGCCTTTAAAGAATACCTCATAAGACAAAAACCTAGTATTTGCGAGCTCACATGCCTTCAGCAGCTCGTCATATAGATACTACTATACTCACACTTCCACTGGCTTTCTGACTTAGGTATAAAAGTGTAGGAGACCTACAAAAGCAGGATGTGGAGAGGCCCCTTTTTTCTCTCTTAATCCCTCAAAGTGTTTGCCCAAGTCTTACTGTCCTGTTTTTCAGTAAATTCTCTGCACTTCTTGACTACAGATACATATAGTTTAATTTTCTTCCTCTTCCTGCTCCTCTTCCTCCTCCTTCTCCTTCCCCTTCTCTTCCTCCTCCATGTGCAGGCCCAGTGGGTGGTAAATCTTTCTCCCACACTTCTTACAACTACCTTGAGAATCTTTTTTACTTGCAAATGAATCCCTGATGCTGAGAACTTATCTTTTCTGTCACCTGTGACACACACCAACTCTTCCCCACTTCCAGCTTGATCACATTCATTTGTTTTGCCCGAAGCCTGGAATTTCTGTTTTCGTTCTGGAGTTACTGTATTTATACTAGATAGCAATACCATGTAGCATGTTGGCCTATTTTTACATTATTCTGAATATTTAGTAGGCCAAATACTGACTAAGTTAGAGATTCAGTTCAGTAAATAGTGTCACAAACTAGGCTGTGATGTAAGGGCAAAACCAAGCTTTTGTTTCTTGTCTAAAGTGCTGCTGCAATAATGTAAATATAAAGTAAAATACTGTGTGCAGAATGGGGTAGTTAGGCTGATATAGAGACATGATTCTGAATCCTTGTCAGCTGGTTGCATTATTTACTTGATCTAGCTTAAGAAATTAATTAGAAGTATCTTCAGGGAAGAGCTTCCAAGAGATAAGATGCAGCTCTTCATTAAAACTTTTAATTAAAATGAAACTTCCAGTCTCTGCTAACAGTGTTGTCTCTGTGTTGTCACAGTGTTGTGTATTTGTGAAGTGACAGTGTTTAGCACGGCAGAAGTGTTCAGATTGTTCTGTAGCCTACATACATGTAACATCAGCATTAATGTATGTAAATAAGTGCATCTGGTTTAATGCATAGTTTTGGACCATCTTTCTAAGAAGTTGCAAGTTACAAAATCAGGAAGGGTGATAGACCTAGGAATCCATGTGAAATTACTGTTTTACCCTGAAAGTCTCTTTCATTTGTGTGGAGGAAGGAGTTTCAACTCTAAACTCAACTCTAGTCCTACCTTCTTCTACCTGGGAAATTGCATATATGTGTTCCTTGTCCCTGACCATATTATTTACGGCAGAATGACTTATAGAGTATTTGTTTAAGCTATTTTTTATTTTTAAAACTGTCTTTGCTAAAACTTCCTGAGTCAAATGATGCTACATAGGTAGCATTGCTGAAATGCAGCCATAATGCGTGTGTTGATGAATATACAGAACAGAAGACAGATTTGATAGAAGTTGTTATTTCTCCTTGAAGGGAAAGAATGAGAGAAAAAAGCCTATGAGGAATAACACAGTAAAATAACAATATGAACTTTCTTTAAATGGATATGCAAGTGAAGTAGAAGTGAGATCAACTGTTCAGTACTAATGTCTACAACGCTTCTTTGAAATAAGGTCATTGTAAACGGTGTCTGGTAGTTAAAAGGGACTTAAAATTGAAAGTATTTTTCTAAACTATTCTACAATGACTGTCACTCAATTGTTTTCTCAGCCTGTCCTCCCCATCTTCCACCTTTCCTCAAAATTTTCTTTTTTCAGGCTTAAGACTTAGATCCATAAGCTAGTGCTGCTGGCAAGTAATTGTTGTTTAGCATAAGCTGATGTAACTTACTTGTTGACCAACAGGACAGAGTTGTTATTGGAGTTGCTTATGATTGCATGGACAAGATGGTTTACTGGACAGACATCAGTGGCCCTTCAATCAGCAGGGCTAGCCTGCATGGTGGGGAGCCAACAACCATCATCAAAACAGGTAACAGCACAAAATTCTTCATCTTGCTACTCCCGAGGAATGGCATTAGAGACTTGAATTTAGTAACATATACTTCCCAGGTGTGGCTTGAGCTGTAGCATTACAGGTTACTGTTATTTGGATAAACAATAACCAGTCTGGATAACATAAAATGACAAAAGATCTTTTCACTATGCAGTAGCCCTTCACTGCCTTTCCACTGCTGAGATAGGTGAGAAGTCAGTTCTCTTTAAATAAACTACGTTTAAGGCCAGAAGCGGGAGCAGCATGTCACTGAGATATTTCTGTCCTTATTTGCAGTTGCAGGATACCATATCTGTCTAACCATTGAGTGTCTTGTGAACATGACTGGGGATGTTTTAATTGAAGTTTGAGGGATTTGAAAGATGACTCAAGCTGCTGTGCTGATTTTAAAGCATATCTCAAGGTGCTGATGAGTGCAGGGTTTAGAGCCTCATAACATGGTCTTTGGACAGTGTCTCAGCTCCTCACAGGAATGTTTAGAAGGTTTGTGCACCCAGTTACAGTCCTAGGCTGTGCTTATATTCTTGCTGTGTTTAACAAAGAAAAGAAACTCCTCCTTTGGATGCTTTGTAACTTCTGGGGAGGAATCTTGAGGTGGGCTTGAGGCCTTTACTGCTCTTCACCTGTGGTGGCATCCTTAGGGCTGCTACTATAGTAGGGCAGCACAGCTAGTACTCTCAGGGCAAATCCCCCAGGTTGTGACATCCTGTATTTTTAAAGTGCACTCAAGATCTCACTTTCCTGTGTTGAGGACTGGCTGTGCTACATTGTGCCCAGCCTGGCAGCCTTTGTGTAGCCGACCTCTTCTATAGTCATGTCTTGTCAACCCTACTGATTAGAAAGGATAGTCCAGCATCCTTTCTGAAAAAGTCCTGTGTTCCTTTTACAGTTTATGTCCTGTTCTTACACTTTTTCTCCCAACACTCTGCTGCTCACTGCAGTCCATGTTCACTTTCATTAGACGGGTAAGTGTAAGCCTGTGCATCTTAAATATGAAAACCTTTCTTTAAACAGAAAAGGGTTAAAGGGAAGGACAGGTTTGGACAACAAAGTGAGTGGGGGAGGGCATTAAAAAAACAGCAACAAAAATAGGTGGAGGCACTTTTTGAATCCTAGTGTCCTCAGGATCCTAGAACACCTGTGAAGTCAACATACTCAGGAGGTTGCCCTTGCTTCAGATCCTTTGCAGCTCTTGTCACAAAAATTTAGAAAATTATTTTAGAAAAATGATCAGCCAGTTTTAAAACTATACAGTAATTTGCTTTAGTTTTCTTTGGATGTGCTGAGTATCTCTACCTGGAGTGTGTGCTTAGGAATAGCCAGTTTGCTGGGATTCCATTCAGGCTCTTAGGAGCAGCGGAGAGATGGGGGCAGTTTGGATCCTACCATTGGCCTGGGAGGGGGAAAGGGAGAGCTTAAGGCCATCCCTGACCATTCCAGCAATTATGGAGTTTCATATTGCTGTACAACTTGATGGCTGAGATGTTTGTAAGACTTCTTGTTCATCCCAACATACTTAATCTGGAAGGGACTCTAACCTGTAGTACAAGCATGTGCCCATACAACTACAAATTCTGTGGGGAAAGGATTTCCAGCTTCCACTATTAAAGTATTTTATCAGATTCTGCACTTTTAAAAGTGAGGAAAATCAGTTTTGCAAAAGATTTTATAAGGATATGAATTTGTCTAATGAGAGTGTGTGAGCATGCATTAAAAACCTTGCAGTGTATAAAATAATTCTAAAATATTTGTGAAGGCTGTCAACTAAATTTGATTATTTTAGGTAATTCAAGATGCTTCAATGCCACATGGAAACCTCATGGTAGCAGATAAAAATCTGCTACAAGAAACACTGTATGTGTAAGGACTTCTCATAATTTCTGTTGTTACGTAGGAAGTGAATGCCATTCCTTAAGAGGTGTTGAGTGATGTTGCACTTTACTTTCTAGATGTTAACGGGCTCTTCAGTAAGGAGTCAGAACAAAATAAGGTTGAATATTCAGTATTTGAATGGATGTCTTCTGTGCTGGCCAAAACTGAAACTTTAAAATTTCAGGAAATAGGAAAATGCCTCCCTCTCAGAAGACTCATGAGAATTCTTTGTTTTGGTTTGATCTTTGCCTTTTTCCTCCTGTGAGCTGCAGCTGCTCTCTTCAGTTCACTTGTATTTTTGTGGAATGCACTACTTTTTTGTTTGTTAAAGCTCTTGTGATCCAAGTTGCATTGCTTTGCAGAAATGTGTTTTATTGTGGAGCCCCATCCACTTCTCTTCTATCCCTGCAGCTGTATAGCCTGTGGAGGCTGACTGAGCTCTGCAGCTGTGGAGACAGATCAGGAAGAAGAGCTTTCCTCTTTGTTGGAGGTGCTTAAGTCATATGAGTCCTACATGTCCCCTGGGACAGAGCCTATGACTGTATCGGTCCTGATGACAATACAGCAGGAACATGTTTGTGCTTCTGGAAAGACTGATGATACATGAAGCCCATATATTTCCTTACCCCTCCACGACGGATAGTTTTTTTCTGGCTTATTGTCAACCAGACAGGAAAGATATTTACTTTAGACTTCTTTAAATCTCCTGGCATATAGCTGAAGCAAGGAAACTGAAGCAAGGACCCCAGTCAGGGAACAGGGGCTCCTGGGAACCGGTGGCAGCAGATCTTTTGCCTCTACCTTCTTCTGTTTCCTAAAAGAGGCTGGGAGCTCCTCCACCACCATTTAGTCAGTGATCCTCTGATACCAGAGACTGGGGATTGTTGCCACCATCACCTCAAAACAAGGCCACTCTCAGCAGTCTCTGCCATTAGCAAGAAAAGAAGTGGGAACATTTGAGGGTCTGAAGTATATGTGAAGTGGTTTCTTGCAGATGACAGGTATAGCTCCACAGAGGTACTCGGAGAAATATAGGTAGTAATGTGAAATCAGTGTAACTAAGCTAAAGTATGCCCAAGTGCCCTTGGGAGGAGTAAAGAGATAACGGATTCATGTTTACTTTCTTGGGTCCTCCCTGTGTGTGAGCCATGACTCAGCAGCAGTGAGATACATCTTATTTGTTCTTTTACACTTCTTCAGTAATGAATAGACATCCAAAATATCATTGTGTCCAGGTTAACTGTGGTAAGTGTAATCCACTTGTGTGAGAGAGCAGAGGTAGTTTAGGCTATTGTGCAACTATTATTCATAGCAAAGTCACAGTAGCAAATTTTAGACAGCTCTACCCAGACTAAATGCCTTTTCTCCAGAAAGGTTGTTTGTGTCATATACTGTTTGTTTAATGGCCGTCAGTAAATAAACTTGAGAATTAACAGAAGGCTAATGGGCCACGTTCTGTCATTCTTGGATATTTACATGATGTGTGGATCTGCACTTGAAAGGTGTTTTTGGTTTTTTTTTTTTTTTTTTTCAACAGCTGGCTGGTATGAAGGGTCACTTGACCTTTTTGGGGGAGTGACTGTGGATAATTTTTTTTTTTTTGGAACTGAAATTGGACTAAAATTGATTTGTACCTGGCTTTGGCTTCATTTACATCCTACACAGCCTTTCTGCTCTTTTTCAATGGATGTATGAACCTTGAAAATTATAGAGCAGTTTTTCCTAGTAGCTGAATTAAACCTTGGAGTGTTATATCTTTATTCTACTTCCTTCATCTGAGTTAGAAATTACTAATGCTAAAGCAGAAAGGTCATTATCTGCTATTTCCTGTTGCTTTTGGAACAACTAACTGTCCAAGAAAAACTGTGCACATACAGTACTAAAACATGTTCCAGAAAGAATTGTGCTGCAAAAACAAAGAACTGGATCTAAATTCCATCAGTTAGCTAATATCATTATCTCTAGTGCTTTGGAGCTTGATTATCTTTAAGTATTGCATTGACTCATAAACTTAGCATAAATCCAGTTTTCAGAGGGTTGCCACATACGCCAGTACTAAACAAGGGGAAATATTAAGGATTATAAAATCCATTCTAGATCTTGGCCTGCTAAGGAGGGTAGAATAAGATTCTGATAATCTCTACTGTTTATTTCTCTATCAACTCTTTTTCTGTGTCCACCCCCAAAGGAAAGCTTACATGCATGATGAGTTGGTTCCTCATAGAATTTGTCATTCTATGTATTTATGAAAGTTCTGTGTATCTAAACTTCATAAGGCAAAATGCATATTCCTCTTCCAACTGACATGAAGTAGCTTTTGTTGGACCACAGCCAGAAAACTGAAGGAAACTTATCTCAATTAGGAGTTACGCTTATGAGGCTGACATTGTGTACTGGGAATAAATATAATGCCTATGCATGTTTTTCTCTTCTTCTGCAGACTTGGGGAGCCCCGAAGGGATAGCTGTAGATCATCTAGGTCGCAACATCTTCTGGACTGACTCTCAGCTGGATAGGATAGAAGTGGCTAGGCTGGATGGGCGCCAGCGTCGCATCCTTTTTGACACTGACCTGGTGAACCCCAGAGCAATTGTTGTGGATCCTGTGAGAGGGTATGGATATGTTGTCAAGAGATATGTGCAAAGCTTGAATGTATGTATGTATTTATTTATTTATTTAACATGAGCACATACTCTCAGTCCATGTTTTTAGGCTGTCTATAGACAATAATGGGACTATCTTTTCCTAAAACAGTTAAACAGAAATGGAACAATCTACTTGTGTCCTGTGTCTGAGTGGTAGACTCGAAATAAAACTTCTAAAATGCCTGCTAGGTAATAATGTGATATTTTATTGAGAGGTTTGTCAAATGCTTATTTCAACCTTGCTTTCGGTATGTTGTTTGCAGGATGACAAGTGTTGCTCTTACCTAAAAAAATATTTTTTTTTGCAAGATTACTGGTCTAAAACACTAGGTTAAGCAATCTTATCTTTTCATTTCCATCATGACAGCCCTTCTTCCTGTATGGTGTTCCTTCTTTGAAAACTCCCATGGTGTCTCTTGTGTCATCATTTTTGCTTGTCATTTAGTTGCCTGAGAAGGTCCTATTAGGCTTCTATTTGAAGATGCAGATAACTACATACTTTGAGAATTAAGCCTGTAAGCTGCAGTCACAGAAATAGCCTAGCAGAGTGTCAGTAGGAAAGTGTAAATGTTTTCAAGCTATGGTTTCAGCCTGCAAAAATGGAAGTATCTAAATACTTTTATGTAGTCTTTGATCTGTTGACATTTTTTCTCTCTGAATATTGGAAGAAATACAGGGAAAATTAAAACTATTACAGAGCCTATGGTAGTGCTGCATGTCTGTTCATTACTGCCTGAACTTGCCTGCTGTTGTCCTAGTGCAACTTTCTATAGCATGGCCACTGCTGAGAAGAGACATTTCAGTCAAAATACTCAGAAGCACAGAAGCAAAGAGGCTTTCTTTTCAGTCTTGAATTGCTGGGAAGCTCTACTAAATGATTGCTTAATTGATGTAATAGGTGAGAATTCATTTATGAACAAAAGTACTATATTGCTCAGGGAGTTTTTTGGAAGATGCATCCTCATTCCAGATGTTTGCAAACAAAGTTTGTAGTGGGAAAAGAATGCATGTGATCCATGAAAATTTGAGTGATACAGAATTAAATGAAAAAGTAATGGTATTGATTTCTCCAATTCCTTTAACATAAAATAAACTTTCACATAATAGTGGAGTGAAAGCATCTGTGGATGTACATCAAGTGACAGCATAATAAGGAAAACCAAATGCACTTCATGGTGTGAGAGAAGGGGAGAGGCACAAGTGTAATTGGATTGAAGAGAGACCTCTGTTCTATGCAACCCCACTGATGGAGTAGGGCTCTGGGTTCAGGTCAAGCAGCACGCACTTCTGTCTCCTAGTAGACTGTGTGTGTGTTAAGGAGTAAACAACAAAGGTGCTTGCATTGAGGGGGCACGTAAATTCTCAGCCACAGAAAGTGCATCCAAGATAAAAAACCCACCACTAACAAATGGCCATTAATAATAAAGCATCAGTGAATTAATGGCTCTCTCTGGGGTTCTCCCTGACCATGAAACTACTCTGATTCCACTGTATGTTGCTTACTTGGTGACTGAAAAGAAAAATGTAGTTTTGAATGAATCCCACAAATGTATGCCAAATGCCCCTGCTGCGTAGTCTGAGCAGACCTGATGGGTGGTGGTGAGGAAAACTGTAGATGTAAGTTCTGAATGGTCCTTAGAGCTGTTGAAATAGAGGTCTTTTTGCCTGGCATCTTGCACATAACCTAAGCAGTGTAGCGAAAGCATTTCTTCTCATCTGTGTGCTTGCTTTTTTTTTTTTAATGGAAAGGTAACATTTGCCACTTCTTTCCTATACTTTGTTACTTCTGTTTCAAAGTGCAATGTGGTCCTTCTTATTTATTTAAATGATTTAGGGTGTGTGCCTGTTACTTTTGTGTCCTTAGCATTTTCCTTATTTAAAACAGTCTTTTGAAATCAGTTACTGTCTTAATTCTTGCCTTTTTCTTCCCCTTAAGAAACTTGTACTGGACTGACTGGAACAGAGAAGATCCTAAAATTGAAACCTCATACATGGATGGCACAAACAGAAGAATTCTTGTTAAAGATGATCTTGGGTTACCAAATGGGCTGACATTTGATACTTATTCCTCAATGCTGTGCTGGGTAGATGCAGGTAAAGGGATGCTAAAATCTTTCTTCGTAATAATAGTTGTGGTTTAACACCAGCCGGCAACTAAGACCTGTTCAGCTGCTCAGTTGCTCCCTCCCCACCAGGATGGGGGAGAGAATCAGAAGAGTAAAAGTGAGAAAACTCATGGGTTGAGATAAAGACAGTTTAATAGGTAAAGCAAAAGCTCCGCATGCAAGCAAAGCAAAATGAGGAATTCATTCACCACTTCCCATGGGCAGGCAGGTGTTCATCCATCTGCAGGAAAGCAGGGCTCCATCACACATTACAGTCACTTGGGAAGACAAAACACCATAATGCTGAGCATCCCTCCCTTCTTCCTTCTTCCTCCACCTTTATATGCTGAGCATGACATCATATAGTATGGAATATCCCTTTGGCCAGTTAGGGTCAGCTGTCCCGGCTGTTTACCATCCCAAATTCTTGTGCACCCCCAGCCTACTCACGGGTTGGGTGGGGTGAGAAGCAGAAAAGGCCTTGGCTCTGTGTAAGCACTGCTCAGCAGTAACAAAAACATCTCTGTGTTACCAAACACTGTTTCCAGCACAAATCCAAAACATAGCCCCATACCAGCTACTGTGAAGAGAATTAACTCTATATCAGTCAAAACCAGCACGGTAGTAGACTAAGCATGTCCAATCCTGAAATTATGCACAGCCACTTAATGATTATAGCTCTTTGGGCTGCATCTTAGACTTCATGCCTTTCTTTTTGTCTTTAATAATCTCTTCATTATTCATTGTTACTACCACTGTAGCATTCACATGAGACTCTGCAAGCTGAAAGATTTCAATTCTGACCACAAAACTTAATAGGAATGCAACAGGTTTATATATCTGTGTCTTGTATGTGGCTGTCTCTTTAGGTAGTGCTTAGGCCTTTGTAGAAGAAGTTGTGACTTTAAGATCAGGAAAAAACACTGATTCATCTAATCTGACACTATTGTTCTAAGACTTGCAACCTTAGGCAAAGTCTGGCTTATATTTGACTGAAGCAAGTCTTGAAAAAGCAATTCACACTAGATTTAAAGATCCAGAGATGAAGGTTCTGCCACTGACCCATTGTTAGTTTTCTGCCAGTGTCTTACCAGTAAAAAAAAAGTGTGCTTTTAATTCTCATTTGAATTTTTTTTTTTCCCCCATCTTGCTGTCTTTCTCCCTGTAGAGTCTGCCAGAGATCTTCTCCTGTGGAAGTGCTTTTACACTTCAAGTGACCTGTCAAATTTTTGATTAACTAAAAAGACTGATCTCTCTTTTTCACTGTAGGACACTTTCTCCAACCTTCAGATATATCTCCTTGTGCTATCTTTCTGTTCTTTTTCTCTCTTCTTCTCTCGTTCTTGCATTTGTCTCTTTTCCTTTTTCCCTCATCTTGAAACGCACTACTTAAGAGAAACCTACAGGTGTTTACATTCACTAGCAGTGTTCCCGAAGTGTGTAGTAGCTTTACAGCTAGACCTTTTTACACCCTCTTTGCATGTACAAGTTAGATGTTCTTCTTGCAGACTCGCCCTCATGGCCCAACCCAGCAAGCAGTTTGGGAACATGCTCACCAAATTAACTTTGAAAAACTGCCTTCCAGAGGAGGTGGAGCTGGTTAGTGGTTGAAGTATCCCTCCAGAATGGAGGAGATCTTCTGTCAGCTTCCACACCAGCCTGAGGATGCTGGTATCTGTAGCAGGAATCTCAGCTTGCGAGCAGTGTCTATGGCTGCACTAGACATCTGTGTCCCCGTAAGTTAGCTGGTGTGCTGATTAGCATAAGCACCAAAGGACTTTTCCATCCAGTCTTTGGCACACTCAGAGATGTGGCATGGGGAGGGCTTTGGCTAAGCAGCATACTGAAGGACTTCCAGGAAGTTTTACTCTGTTCACACTTGCGTGCTTATGCTTGTCCTTCATTCCCCATGAGAGCTTTCTTGCTCTGATTCAAAGGCTTAATTGTTTCACTACACTCAGGTACCAAGAGGCTGGAATGCATGAACCCTAATCAGCTTAATCGACGAAAGATTGTTGAAGGAATTCAGTATCCTTTTAGTGTTACAAGCTATGGGAAGAATTTATACTACACAGACTGGAGAAGGTATGTTATCTGCTAAAGAAATTATGGAGTGCTTTAATCTGTTCTTTTCCCAGGTAGAAACTGAAGTATATACTGCATTTCTCATGTCTGACCTCTCACACTTTAATGCTTTTTCACTTTCCTGGCAATAGCTAATGCAGGGTGGAGTGGATCTGTAGAGTTGACCTACTGATGTTGCCAGTTAACTGAGTTTTCATTTTCAGCATAGTGATTTGTCCTCTTAAGAAAGTGCTTTTAACACTGAACATTACTGGGTAAGGAGCGGGACCTAACATGTTTCTCATATGGCTGCATTGTAGAGGGCAGAAATAATCACTCATGGCTTTCTGTGCCCTATATGATCTGAACATTCAACCAGAAATAAGAAGAAAACTTTTTTAGCCTTGATGACACTTTCCTTCTTGCAAGTGATCTAAAATATTGACATATGATCAAGACTTCAGAGATTACTATATTTTCCATAAAAATATCCAGTCCATGCATTTTTAAATATTTTTTTTTCCTTGACATAAATGGTTGTGTGGGTTCTGTCTGCAAACTCTTACACAAATGACTCCAATTGCAGCAGGAAGAGCTATTAATGTGTGTAAGGATTTCCAAGCTAGAAACTAACAGCTGGGACATGCTAGTCTAGAATAGGCTTGTATAAATGGGAAACGGTGTGTTACAAGTCTGTCAGTTGACTGCCCTTTTATTTTTAGGAAGGAAAGATTGTTTATGACTAGCTATATGCCTTCCGGATATCAGGCTTCACCTGAAATACAACATTGTCCGTAATTATTATGCATAATAGCTGCAGTGTCAGCTATACGACAGAAAATGTCAGATGTCAGAGGGGCAGAATATGAAGAATGTGTCAAAACTACTAACAGATGTGCTCCTCTAGAGGGACATTGTCCTGTGTTTGAAGTACCTTCAAAATTAGTAAGGTTGGCTCCCTGCTAGATTTGTTAGCTGCCTAGAATGAAGGTTATGACATATCTCAGTTGTCTAGGAAAGATGAGGTCTTTGAGGATTTTGTTTCTGGTGTCACTTCCTGACTGTAAAAAAGAAGCAACTTCAGATTTCTTCCCTTTTTTGGGGGGTGGTGGGATGGGGTGGTTGTGGTGTTTGATTAGTTGGTTGGTTTGGTTTGTTTTCCCCTGTACCTCCACCTTCATCTCGCTTCTGTATGTACTCTTCTGCATACACAGGGATGCTGTTGTAGCAGTGGATCGCACGATTTCGATAGAAAAGGATAACTTCCAACCTCACAAGCGCTCCCGTCTCTATGGAATCGCTACAGCCTTTGCTCAGTGCCCAGGAGGTAATCCAGATGATTCTCAAGTTTTTACAGCTGTGCAACACCTTAGCATATAAATGAACTTAGTAGCAGCTCCCATTAAAAGGCTGCCAACTGATCTAGGTATTAGTGAAGAACTGGTTAATGCTTAGATTTCCATTTACTAAGAAATTAAAAGCCACCTAATTTTTTTTTTTTCGTAAAAGCAGTTGTTGTGGTTGCCATATGAAACCGGAATAAGGAGGGAAGAAGGGGCCTGTTCTGTCTGTTATGAAAGGACAAGTGTATGATCAAGATGAGGATCTGACATGGCAAAAGCTGCTGTGTTCTCATTATCTAAATGGAATGCTATATTCATGGCTAGGGCCTTATTTACTTATTTTTAAGTTTAAACTACAGAAATATAATGTACTTCCAGATGTGTCCTTAATGAGATCCAGTGTTTTTGAAAAGGGAACGTTCAGAAAACAGCAGGTAGTAGAATGGCTGGTCTGGTCTTTCTGCTCCATTGAATATTAAGTTTTCCAGATACGTTATTGAAAAGCTGCTTGTGAAGCTCAGAAGAGAATAAGTTGATGTTCTTGAAATAACAGTTTATTCTTTGGGAGGCAGTATCACTGTTCAGTTATGTTGTTCTCAGCAAAACACAGCTAGGAGAAGACTTCACTTTTTTTTATTATTACAAGGTGGCTGGAATGATAGGAGTTTTGGTGTTTTTACTTTAGGCCTAAAAACCACCTGAGATAGATAGTTTATCTTCAAATTATTCAATATATATAGTAAAAAACACAATTTAATTTAATTGAAAGCTTGGTTCAGAGCTTAAAAATACGTATAAATGTCATAATTAAGAAATCAGTTATGTTGTTATTTCTAGTTAATTCACAGTTCCATTTTGATAGGCAGTGTAAAACAAAACATCATTGTGTGCTGAGTAAATGCTTGTGTTGATAGTATTCAGAACCTTGGCATCATTTCTTTCTCATCATATGTCTGTTTCAAGTGTTTTTCTTTTTCTCTGATAGATGTCTTTCCTCTCAGATCCGCTGTTCCTGGCACTGTCTTCTCTTTCTTTTTATCCTCCAACATTAAGGCACTCCTCCACACCCACATCATTTTTTTGTTTCCATGGGTCATTCCTCTATGTTTTTGTAGTGGGTGGTATCCAGGGATGATGTTCTGTAGCATTTTGGACTTTGTCCCCCCAGTTGCACTTTCTGTATTTCCTCACTCGCTGTCTCCTCGTTCTGTCTGTGACCACTTGGCCAATTTATGAAGGGCATTTCAGGAACAGTCTGTTTTTTTCATGTTGCCTCTCCTGCTCTGTTCCAGTATCTGGGTCTTTCTTTGAGGTGAGTATCAGAAGCTGACACAAGGGATATGATGACTCCCATTTACCCAAAGCAGTTTTGTTTCACTCTCAAATTCATTATGGCTTGTTTCTCTAGTGTAGTCATGAAATCTGCACTTTTTTTTGTATCTGCGGTTTTTATTGTGCTTTTTTTTTTGTTTTCCTTTAACATTTTACACCTCTCTTCTTTCCCAGGACACAACTACTGTACAGTGAATAATGGCGGTTGTACTCACCTCTGCTTGGCTACCCCAGGAGGCCGCTCTTGCCGCTGCCCTGACAACACAGTTGGAGTGGATTGTATAGAAAGAAACTGAGCTTTAAAATAAGCTTTAGAGCAGCAGACACCTTTGGAAATGTGCTGTAAAAAAATTCACTCTTATCAACACAATCAGGCCCTAAAGATAAGCACTCCATGTTGCTGACAGCAAGCCACAATGCACGTATACAGACACACACAGAGAGGCAATGACTGTTTTGTAGCAAGACAGAACTGCCCAGGTTGGGTCCAACTGCATGTTGTTCCTTGTAGTATTATTTCTTTGCTTTTAAAGGTAAATGTGGAGGCCGTAGTTGCACCTGTGCTGGGCTAGGAGGAAATGTCTCTTGGCAAAATTGAAGTAACAAATACCAAACAGAGTAAAGGGATGGCATGACTCAAATCCTGAGAGTGGGTTGTACTCCAGAGCATGCAGCAGTTATCTGCATAGTGGCATGCTTAGCCCATCATATATGCAGCTGGACCATGTATCTAGCTGAGAAACAACCAAGGCATCCCAAGGATGAATAGGTGTGGGTGGGAACACCCAGTAATATGACATTTAATGCCTAACTGCATTCCTTCCCACTACCAGTCCTTCCACTTCCAAAACTTGAATCTCAACTTTTGAGATTATGGAAATACTTTATCCATGTGCTGTGAGGGTAGTTCTCACCCTGGGTCATGTGTTCCTTTCCCATGGCACATGATTCTTTCTAGATAACCAGCACTGCTTAGTGGATGTATTTGAAGTTTTTGTTGGATTTTAAGAGATTTATTTTACTTTGGTCTGAGGTGGATTCTTGAGTAGTTTCCTAAAATCCGCTAAACAAACTTCAGATATAGATCTCAATTGATGATAGTTCATTGAAGAATGGATGTTGGTTCATTTGGAGATGTTTGGTTTTAAAGGGGCACACAGTCACATTTGTTTCCCCAAGAGCTTTTAAAATAGTATTTCTGTGTTTGATTCTATAAGCCTGAAAGTGGTCTTTGAATCCTATCCTAGTCATCCGTCTTCTTTAGCAAACCATGCCATGCCTTTTCATAGACCATGAGAAACCATGGCAGTTAAAAATCTGATTTCCAGAAAGGTCGCCTGTGTCTTGGTGCTTAAAAGAAAAAAGATGGTGTTGCCCAATTTGTGTACCAATTTTCAGTAACAGCAAAAAAAGTGTGCTGAAAATCAAAGCAAAGTTGATGTTTTTATCAGTACCAGTAAGTTTGGAGTGGGGAGGGAAAATCAAAATGCATATTCTTATGTCAAATTAGCAGTACAAATCTGGGAGTGAAGTTTGGCTTCCACACTGTGTGTTGGAAAGGACGCTTACCCACAAGCCGGTCTGCAGCAGCAGAAAAAAACAGGGCTTGTGAGCCTTCTGCCAGAACACATTTCACAATGTCATGATCAGAGCAGTAATCTAATATCCCCATTTCCTCACTCCCTCTTCAGACACTACAGTAAGTTTTAAACAGAGCCAATTCTTAGTCTTAACTGTGTGAGATCTTCCTCCTTAATTGTATATTTATCATAAAATAACAAACCATATAAACATGTAAAAGATTTTTTTTTGTGTAACTTTTTTAAACTTTTAATTCATTTTATTCATACTCTTAATCAGGTATGTCTTACTGTAAATATCAAAAATGTGTTGAAATGTGTTGAAATGAAGGTGCTTGATAACTCTTTCTCCAGAATTACTTACTTATCTGGTGAAATATTAAAGTTTACACTCTGTACAGGTATCTACAGTACAGTCAATAAAAATTTTTTGGTTTTTATTTTCTATAAAAAAGAAAGCGATGCCTGCAGAAGGAAGTGATATGTGGTGTCTCGAGTCTCTTTTCCTGTTGAGTTCTGGACTTCAGCTAACTCCTACATCTAGTGATGATACTTCTAAGATGCAACACTATAGGGGAAAAACTGCTGTTGGGACTTTTGTATTTTGAAGACAGTAGGATACGTTTATTCAAAACAAATACGTGAGAGCACTTAAAGAACATGCAGCTCCCTCTGTGTTGACAGACTTTACTGATTGTTAACTCTTGTTTAACTTTGTCAGGTAAGCATAATTCAGTTACACAATATTTCGGACTTCTACATTAGTGGAAATGTAGGGCAAGGACTAGATTAAATGTGGGACAGAATTTATTCCTCTGCTCAAAGATGCCCTGATGCGGAGTTTCTCAGTGACAGGGTGCTTTGCTGCCTGGTGCCACAGCACACTGGCTCTCTCTGTGGCTGCAGGTGTGCTGTGGCTGCTGGGAAAAGTTGCAAGCCAAGTGGAGTGTGGCTTGTTGGAGGTTGTGATGCTGAGATTTGAACTTCTCAACTTTTACTCCTACAGCATGTCAGTGCCTCAATAGGGATGGCAAAAGGCTCTGTAGTGCCATGTAGGTGGACAGCTGGAGAACAGTGTGCCTGTCAAGTAAGCCATTGGAAAAGTCGACAGTGGGGCAGTAAGGAGGACTACTGGGATGTAAAGGGTGATTGTGTGGAGTTACAGGAGGAGATGGGCGTTGATCCGTGCTGGGGACTACACATGGAATTGGAGGGAATTGGACCTTCAGTTCATTCTTTACTGTATGCTTTGATTTTTTATTCCGATCCTTTAAAAATTATTTGGACCAACACAATATTCCTCTTTGTGTATTATGACAATTACTAATTTACTAAACCCCAGTCAGCTAATTCTGTGCTAAGCAATTACAAAGATGTGAAGGAAAATACACCTCGGCAGAACTTCTAGTGTTAATGCATGAGTTCCTGTGTAGTCTGTAGGGCAAAGAGAGAAACAATATTACCATGGCCTGAGTTTTTTAGACTGAGTGACTGACTCTCTGTTAACTCTGGTATCATATCTGGCAGTAGCTACCACTAGATCAGGGGAAGCTTCAGCCAGTAGTATAAACGTGGCCGTTTGCACAACTTCAAAGCAACCTTCAATGTTCCAGTCACTAAAAATGAGGAATGTTTTAAAAGCTCAAATACCAGATTTTGTTTCCCAGCAAATACTTGTAGCTAGCTTTGGCTGTTGTAGCTCTGCGGCAGAGCGTAGCAAGGGCAAAGCTGTTCCCTCAAGGTAAGAAGGCCAGCTGCTGAGCACAGTTACAAGGCCAGCAGAAGCAGTGGCTTCACCAGCAAGGAGCCCGTCCCACTGTACCCAAGTGAGGCAGACAGTGCCGATGAGGGTAGTCAGGTTCAGCCCAGGGGCCAGACTACCAAGCAAATCTGTAGTGACAGGATAGGTCCAAAGTCAAGTTCAGAAGTTGAGTCGGGGTCAGGATCGGCCTGCACACAGTGACCAGGATCAGTGATTGCCAGGCAAGTCCACAGTAGTGAGGCAGGCCTGCAGTCAGTCTGGGAAGTTAGCCAGGATCAGGATCAGTGGGGTGTGTGGCTGTGGCACAGCTCAGGCAAGGACTAGGATGAGAGCCTCAACTTTAAAGCAGCCTTGAAGGGAAAGAGGGTTGCCCTCACTGAGGCCTCCCAACAGACCTGTGTGAGGGCAAGCCTCTGCTGAAGTTCCTTCAAGTTTTTTTTCATGCTTTCTGTCAACTAGCTGGCCTTGAACTCTGGAGTTCATTCCTGTACATGTTTGCTTCCTCATTGAATCTTGCTAAATCTTTGGCCTCTAAAATGATCCATGGTGTTTTGTTCTGTATTGTAATTGCAGTCTGGGCAGGAATCTCATCCTCAGATAAGACTTGGCATTAGCCGTTCCAGGGTGTTGGCCTTGTGTGTATTGCATTTTTTCAGTTAAACGTTCATAAGTATTTTGAATGATAAAAATACGAATTTTCTGTTTCCCTCTTCTAACTTTAGAGAGTTAATGGCATCTTTTTATAATACAGGATTTTCTCATGCTGACCTGGGTCTAATTCATCTACTTGGTCCTTTTCCTGACTCTTGCTTATTAGTGTCTGACTGTTGCAGTCTTGCTCAGGAGCAAGTAAATTTCGGATATATTTTTACGTTGTGTTTTGGGTTAAAAAGGTAATGGAAAATGGGATGTGTTTTATTTCATTATTAACATTTTTTATTATTATAATAGGCTGGGACTGTTAATCATGTCAGTCTCTGGCGCTGTGGTAGTTAAAGAAAAGATTCAGTGTAAGTGCAGTTCACCTTTTTTGCTACAAAATCTAGTAGATTCCCATGTTTTGCAGGAAAGGAGAACAATTGCTTCAATGCTCAAACAAGAGACAAAATACTGCTTAGATTTATTCAGAGGTAAGTTAAATGCTTTTTAAATGCTTCCACTCAAATTGTCCAGCACACAAAAAAATACTTAATGGTAAGACTGTTGGTGACGTTCATCATTGATATAATAAGCTGCAAAAAAGTACAATCTACTGAAAGTAGCACTGGCTTCCTGATGACTTAATGGGGTGGTTCAGACACCTTTCCATTTGAAGGGTGTTTGAAAACACCAAATTTAGTCATTTTTTAACCTGTAATAAAATCCCTCCTTATGGTGAAAATCCAGTGTGGCTTTCTGAAACTCGGTGTCCTGTCCGGTGTTGTTCCAAGCTGGCTAACTGCTTACTCTGCAGTTCTCCAATTGCACAGTTTTGTCACAACATATTAGATTTTTAACTTGCAGGCATATAATTAAGAATGACAGATGATTACTATAGGATAATGGCCCCTCAATGGCAGTGTCACAATGCATCAGTTTAACCTATGGTTAAATGCAAACTAGTTTTGTGTAGTATTTCATAGAGTATTGCTTGGAGATCTTGCTGGGGAAAAAAAAAGAAAAAGCAGGATGTGAAACACGTATGGCCATAGAGAGTACAGTTGTGAGAAGGGCCCTGCTCAGCCTGTCTGTTAAGAACTAAATACTACATTCAGAGCCCATGTCCCAGCTGGGGATCTGGCAGCAGTTTGTTCATTAAGTGATTGAATCACCTTCTTGAAATTCTGCTCCACTTGAAGTTTGTCCTTTATCTTAGAAATAAGTTTATGACAGCATGTCAGTAAAATAGGTGAAAGATCAGTGTATTGTCCTGTAAATGTACATACTGATGACTCCGGAGCTTTGCTTGACTAATAAAGGGCTCAGCGGCCAGTGGAATGCAGGGCTTCCCTGCTGCTTTGTGGCAAAGCAGATGGGGCTGCAGTAACTTAATGCTCTTCTTTTGTTTCCAGAAGGATTCTGGAGTTGATGAATGGAGACAGACTGCCATTCCCCAAAGTAGCCAGGGTGGTGTATTTCAGCCTTCGGCTTCTTTGTGTTAAGTATTCACCAGAGTCCGTTCAGTTTGTGGTAGTGTTGCTCACCCTGGGCAGGCAGCAGTTTCCTACCCAGTGGAGTGTCTAGAACACACTGAAAGCACACAGAGGAGCTGTGTAGTGCAGGGCCTTCAAGATGAGGAAAATGGCCTGCTGTACAGATGTTGATGGGCCATGCCAAGTGGCGACTGTGGATCTGATCCAGTAACTTGTACAGCAGCATTGAGGATGACAGTGGAAAACTTCCTAGGAGCTGAGTGTAGGCTTATGGAGAAAGGGAATTGTGGAGGGCAATTGAAGAGGAAGATGGCAGTGGATTCAGATGTGGATGCAGTTCGGGAGGTGGGGGGAGCAATATCATGATGGTTGTAGTACTGTGCTTTTGTGGTCTTTGGTTAGTTCAGCAGTACGCTGCTGGGGATAGGGTGAGGGAGACTAAGATGCAGAATTACTGAGTTAGAGTGGATTTTGAAACCCTTCCAGTCTCCTCTGTTCCCACTAGAACCAGAATATCCCACTGACCACAGCACTCTATTCAGGCACAGTGGGATAAACTGTGGGATCCCAGATCGAATTCTATTTGAGGACAAAATCCAGGAGCACAAGGTTTTGTTCTTCCCACCCTTCCCTGCTTTATGCAGATAAGAAACCTAAGCAGATAAGCCAGAAGAGAGTAACAGTACAGCCCATTCAGCTTCCTACCACAGGGAGGCATGCTGCCGAGCATGACTTCCCTCATTCCTGTGACATCTCTAGATACTCTGGTGAGCCACTGCTGGCATTTCATGGCGCAGCTGCTCTCCCAAGTTAGTACTCCCCAAACTGTTTCTAATCCCCACCTGCACCACCTCTTCCAGGACTAGACCCTCTAGCTATGACTTGCTGTGCCCATTAACTGTACGCCAAGTGTGTCACAGGGGTCTCTAATAATAAAGAGCATCAAAGCACTAGTCTGCTAACAAGCTGCTAAACCTATCCAGCAGCTTGAATTCAAAGGTCCCTGATGACGCATTCATAAGCATGAGATTTTTTTTCCCTTGCATTGTATTGCAGGCTGTCTTATTTGTTATTAACCTTTGAGCAGATGTATCTCATGTATTTTAAGTGATTGCACTGTAATTAATCATTTATCTCAGCAGCCTGTTGTCCTTTGAAACGTACACATATGGGGAAATGGCAAACCACATAGCTAATTTAATTCTCATCCAGGCAGAATATCCTTCTAGGCTCTTGGCTCCCAAGTGCAGTGCAACCATGACACTGATTTCTTCAAAACAATACAAAAATTATGTGCTGCAATTAGTTTCTGTGCTTATATGATTTGTAAATCAACTGTCAGGCTGACATGTCACACTGACGTTTTTAGCTGACCTTAATCTGCAGAACCAATGGGTTTTGCTTTACAGTTGTTTCAGCCTAAATCCTGGCATGTCTGCTAGATCCAACAACTGTGTTACACCCAACTAATAAGGCAGAGCATGAAGTTTGATATGGCCTCTGTTTCAATTAAATAAAATGTATTTGGTCTTGGGCCAAAAAAATTTGGCATGATGTATCCTCCAGATAGATGTGTCCGTGCTCTGTTGTGGCAGGAGCAACTTTCAGCAGTGACAGATGGTTGTGGTCTTCATGTGCTTCACCCTAGCTGTCTGTGACTTAACACTTCTCTGTCTGGTAGGTTTTACTGGTTAATTTTATGAACTTGACAGTCTGGACTTCACCATTAAAGATGTTTTCAATGTTAGCCATTGATTAAGACAGAGACGAGGAAATTGTTTTTCTCGGTCGGGGTGCTGCCACAGATTTATGTTCTCCCTGTCAAAGCTCAGTCTTCATTGGGTGTTCCCTGGAATCCAAACTTTTCAAGTACAAGTTGGCAGTACTCATATTTGCCGGATTGCTTCTTAGTTTGTCTGCTGGATTGGCTGCCTCTGAGAGATTACATTAGGGTCTGAAAACCTATGGAAATTACACATTTGTTCTGATACAGTATTTTATTGTTAATGGAGCAAGAAAACTTAGCTTCATTTTTGTTCACCACCGCTGTGACAAACATTATGTTCCTGCAATTATGCAATTTTTAGTTTTTCATTTTCCGCTTGATTTTTACTTGAATGAAGAATTGCAAAGGGAGGATAAGCATGTTCTTCTGTAAAAAAAACACTCTTTAAGACATTGTTTTAATGAGCAACAAATGTGCAACAGTTAAGGAACACACAGTAAGAGTTTGTTCACAGATATTTATCAAGAACAATGTTTTCTCCTAAAGCCTCAGCTCTTGCACACAAGACCCCCCATAAACTTGAATCCAAAAGGTAAATAAAAAGACCAACACACATGATACTATTTTTTCCTAAATTTATGTTAACTATATGCCTCCTTAGAAAATTCATACAGAAGTTTAGATTGAAAGGATCCTCTGGAATGTGTCAAGTCCAATGCCCTGCTCAAGCTGGGACAACTTCCACGTGAGAGCAGATTGTTCAAGACCTTGTCCATTCAACTTATGAAATCTCCAAAGAGGGAGATGCTACAACCTCCCTGGACAGTGTCTCGGTACTGAACAACTTTGGCATTGAAGTCCTCAAGTCCAATGGGAATTTCCGTTGATGCAACTAGTGACCATTGCTTCTTGTCCTTTCCCTGTGCATCTATGGAAAAGGTTTGGCTATAGGTCCTTTCTCCAGGTAGAAGATGGCAGCAGTTGCTTCACCCCATCTCCTCATATGCCACGTACTCCAACCCTCTAGCAGTCTTAGTGGTCTTCAGTGGACCTTCTCCAGTTTGTGAATATATTTCTTGACCCGAGGGCACCAAATGACACGCATGTACTCCAGACATGGTTTTACGAGTCCTGAGCAGATGCATATAATTGTCTTGGTACCTGACCAGGGCTTTGACTTTAATGCTTGGGATGGGCAATAGTGAATGCAGTTCTTAAGAACTGTCTATAGAGACTGGTTTCTTACACTTAAGTTTACCTTTGGGGCCAGGTGGGGAGGGTTGGTGTCAGTTTTTCTCCTGGTCATTCTGAAAGCGTGTTATTCTTCATAGCTCTTTGCTTTTCTGTTTTATAGGAACCCTATTCCAGCACACAAAATAGGTATTTATCCATTTGTTCATCCTATTTTCAATTCTTAGACCTAACATGGAGGGGCTGGACCTCTACCCCTCTCCACTGAAAGCCCTGGAACTGATGGAAGTCCTGGAAAATGAGAGCTGTATTAATTCTCCATGTGTGAGGTGAATTAATCCGCTATACTGCAACTTTGGAAGGACTGGCATGAACAAGGGAGGCTTCTTACTGTCAAAATGCACCTGAAATGCTTTTGAGTATGGAAGGGCACGAGTGCTTGGAGGGAGCTTCACTGGGAAGGGTGGTGTGAGACCGGCAAAGAAATGTCTCATCTAAACTTCTGCTGGGGTCTAGGCATTCAGCAGGGTCAAACTATAGCGAACTGGTACACACCAGCTGAAGTTTGGACGTTGCAGTAACTGTGCAGAAGGGGATGTGAGATATGTGGGGGGATGTGGCATATCTATGATGAGTAAGACTCCTTCTGGGTCTGCTCCTCATTCCTTTCATGTGTTTCACTGAGCAAGGACGGCTGCCTGTGTCAGTCAGTGTAAAGGGATGTTCTGTGCCAAATTACTGTCTGCTTATAAATACTTGGTATCAAGTGATACCAGCAGCTTCTAGCTCACTAGCAGGATGTGAAAATTTTGAAACTTTAGGTGGTTAAAAGCAAGATTATCAACATAGAAATCAGCTCAGCAGCTCTGCTACCTGTCAGGTAGTCTTAAACCATGAAGTTCAGGAGCAGAGCCCTCAGATTTTCCTGCAAAGATTTGCATGCTGCAAATGGCAAGGGAGCAGGCTAAGCACTTTCTCAAAAGATCAGTAGGGCAAGAAGGACCTTCATGTAACCAATTTGTATTATGTTAAAGTGAAGTCAGTATTGGTGCTGTCACAGGAAAGGGAGCCTTGTGAAACGCATTTAAATTAAAGATTCTGTCACTTCAAATACTAACAAGCCATAATACAAACAAAATAATTGTTATAATATAGCAATCTGAAATATAATAATGGGTTTGGAGAATGTGGAAATATTCATGTGTCGCAGAAAGCTGTCAGAAATGAGATCTCTTATTTTCTTTATATGTCTGTATTTCAGATTCTGCAATTGTTCCACTGAGTTGCCATTGGTCTCATGAGCTCATGAGATGTTTAAAACACAGTCTGGTCACAGGATACCAAAACATTCAGCTGCAGAATACAGCTGAGTGCAATATGCCTTCAGGCAAGTCACAGAATTTAATCCTTGATGTCAATGTATATCATCAAGTTGTGTAACACAAACTGTCTTTAAGTACTGTATTAGTGTCATTAAGTTAAATAGCCACCTGATTACACAGTTATTATCCTTGAGTTAGCCATAGTGTTGTAGATGGATCAGGTATTGTTTTCTTAATGCAAAATTGCCTGATATCGCTTAAGTTACGGTTAATTTCTGATTCAGTGTTTCAGGTGGCTAGGTAAATTACTAAATGCAGAGGGAGAGGCTTCATGTACAGTTTCCTTAGGCCATTCAAGTCCATTTTCATGGTTTAAGAGGCTTCCTAGAGTTGTGCAAGAGAACAATCTTTTGTTCTTTATATCTTGGATCAGTGTGCTGCCTGGAGCTCCAAGATGCATCCAGCTGCAGCTGCCTGAAATGGAAAATAGATTAGGCATCAGAGGAGTTTTTTTAGGTTCCTTGTAACTGTCTGGATCCCACAGCCCTGTTACTTTGCTGTGCAGTCCCCTTGCAGCAGCTCACATAGCTATAATTCTAGTGTTTTTAGGGGGGGAAAAAAAGTAAAATCGAGGTAATTCAGTAGAAAATGTGAGTTACTTTGAATTAATCTGATTGTCAGGCTGCTGTTGAATGGTTTAGAGTATGCTAGCAGTTACAAGCCCAAGGTCTGCAGGAAAAAAACTACATGTAATCTGATTGTCATCAGCGAAATCTACTTGTGCTGGGCACACGGATTTGTAATACTCTTACAGAATAAGAGACTAATTTGTGCTTGTATCTGCAGGCATTGCTCTGAGGAAAACCTAAAAGAGATAACTCTCTTAAATTACAGCCAAACAACCCTGAAGTCACGAGTTTCATCTCTGACCTGGGCTTCCTTCACAAACAGCGAAGGTAGCTCTAAACACCTTTCATTATCTATCACTAGAGCTGATCAAAAGGTCTCAAACAAATTCTTTTTTTAATTCAGTTTTAAATCACTCCTTTCCCTCTTGTGACAGTGGTAAGTAAGGGGTTTTTGTTGTTTTCCCACCATGAAATGCTGCTTTCAGAGACTTGCCATGCAAACAGTAAAACTGAGTTTGAGTCACATTTTCTAGTCATTTTACTGCAAATTTCTGCATAGATGAGCTTCAGTGCTCCTTTCCCATCGTTCCTTCCTCTTTTTCCTTGCAGACGTTGTTTTTACTCTTGCTAAATGAAGACTTTGAAGCGTATTAATTCAGCAAGTAGAGAGTTAATGTGCCCCGGTTTTCTTGCTAGTGAATGACTGAGGCCCCCTGGTGCCTTATTTATTAGCAGAGCTGGGAACAGAGTGAAACATTGGAGTAACCGAGTTTTCCGTTTGTCTTTGTGTTTAATTATACGGGTAAAAAAAGCGTAAAGATGAAAGAGAAAATGTTCTCTTCCAGTGCACATTAGTGTCTGGATCCCACGTTTCCTCAGTGCTCTCGTACCCTTTCTTTTTGTTGCAGTTTTCCTCACAACAGTATAGCTTTACAGTAGCTCTCACATGAAGGGTACAAGACCACATACCAAGCTCTCCAATACACAGGAAGGGTTTAATTTTTTTCAGTCTGGCTTTTATAACCTTTGTTGCTTGCTCGATTGGACAGCGGTGGTGGTGTTTGCTCTCTGGACTCCCCTTTGCATTTCTCCTTTCTGTTTCCTCCCTACTTTTAGAAAGGATATTTTGCATTACTTCAACCCTGGCTCCCGTTTCCTTGGTTGCAGTTAGGTGCTCTGTAGTTCATTGCTTCTGTTTATGCAAGAATCCACATCAAGGACTTAATCGTTCCCCTTTAAAAGATCATACAGAGATCAAAAGTGAGACTTGAAAAGCCAAATCTCCCTGGAAAATAGCTTACCCAAAATATCAGCAAAAGCTGTAAGAGCAAGCTTTCAGCAATTCTGAATGTTGTTTTTTGATTAATGCAGGTGTGGTTACAGCTCATGTAACTGGACACCATCTAGTGGCAGAAGGTAAAAAATAATCTGATTACAATCATGTGTTGATCCATTCTCTGAGGTTTATTCAAATGCCTATCATGAGCAATGTATTGAATCTTCTTGCTGAAGATCTTTCTGTGATCACAGACCAAAAATGTATTTGTTAGTGTGATTCCCAAGTCAGGAAACTAAAAGTCAGCTTCTTGTCAAATCATCTCTTAATAGTTTGCAACCATCACCAGTGTATTTATAATTTGAAATTATTTTCCAACGAGTATGATCAATCAGTATCTTGTTTAGGAGCAGTCTGATGTGTAGAATTCAGTAATGCATTTGAAACCGCTTTGTTCCTAGGTATACGTGTGTTTTTTGTTTGGGTTGGTTTGGGGTTTTTTGTCTGCTCTGATTTAAAAGCATGAACTATTTCAGAACTATTTAAGAACAACTTTGCAAGGAAACTACTGCTTAGTATTTGCAACACGTGTTTTGCCTAATATTTGCTTAAAACTTCATGCATTCAGCTGTTCTGAGGTTATTAAGGAATGCAGTGTCTAAAAATGCAAAAGACAATTCAGTGTTTAGTTTGGATGTTGTTTATACAAACAAACATTTGTTAAGGCTTTGGTGCCATTTGCTCTTTTTTGGTAAATAAGGTATTACTTTTTTTTTTTTTTACACCTACTTGCTTGTACACTGCAAACAGGATGTTGAGTAATTTTGTGTTGGTTAGCACAGCATGATGGATGAATTGTAGAGGCTCTCAGCTGATAGTATAGATTCCTTGTGTTGCTCTCTTTCTAGCAGAATAAAGCTAAATTTCAAATTATACAGAGTGTTATATACTGTTAGTAGGTACTAAAACTGAGAACAGTACTAGGTACTTTCTTTTTCTGAAGTCTGAAAGGCCTGTCAGTCAGAAATGAATTATTTTTCAAAAGAAGGTAAACCTTAAGAATAGTAAATCTGAAATTCATCCCCTTCTCTGAAATGCATATTTTTTTCTAGCACAGGAAGCTGATACAGAGTTTACATCTTGCTCAATGGAGCTGTCTCCCAACACAAATAGATGTCACCTGTTAACAGTGTATTTCAATTCCTTTACTTCATTTTATGGCAATCATTCACTCTTCAATCGCTAAGTGAAAGATAAGGTCACTGTTTTGAAGTCCAAAGATCTTAAATTGGCATCTAATATGAAAGCTGCTGAGAATGAAAAAGAGCTGTCCCAAAGAACAGACAGCTGTGAATTTACAGCATCTAAATAGGAGAGTGGAGTTTAGGATCTGTGTCCAAAATGAGTTTGGAGAGGGGCTGAAATTTGAAACTTCACAGCTGGGTCTCATTCTCTTTTATGAAAAGACCCTTATACTTTACCAGAGCTTTAGGCTATGCACAGAAGACTTGAGATATGAACCTCTGTCTTGAAGCAAAGGTGTTAAAACAGGCAGGTCGTACACATAAAAGCAGAAGAAACGAGAGATCTTGCACCAACAATCATATATGCGATGTAGTCCTGCTTTATCCAGTGTCTCTAAGGAACCACATGAAAAGTTGTGAACCACATGAGAACCATGTAACTAGTGGAGTAAATTTAAAACCTTTATTTAGTATAACTCTTAAAATACAGCTTCTACATTCCTTGATACAGGAAACACAAATTGGTTATCTTAAATCCTGCTATTAATCAGTCCCATTACCATTAGGAAAAAATATCTGAAGCATCAAGTAGCAAGAGCCCAATGCTGCTACCATGCTCCCTTGCTTTTTTCCTACAAGGCACCCATGAAAGCCCATCCTTCAACACTGCACCCAGACTTGCTGCCAGCACTTTCAATTACCTTTTCTGCCTTCTTAGGAAATGAGCATCAATAGACCATCAGCCTTACACAGCCCCAACATCTGCAGGTTTTCACCCACCCACCAGCAACCATCAGCTTTCTCTCCCTGACCCAGCATCAGGAAGGTTGCCCCAGACCACTCCTCCTTTCATAATCTCACCGGTAGCTGCCTGGTTTTGTGCAGCTCCAGCAAGTCATCTTTGATGCTGCTTTTGGCTGAGGAACTCAATGAACAGACTGATCAGATAGAGAAATGAAATTGCTGACATCCCTCTTGTTTGAAAGAAGTCAGATTAATGGGAAGCTGTGATTTATTAGAGCAAACAGCTGGGGGGAAATGGTTTTAAGGCACAGGTGTGAAATAGAAGTAACATGCTTCAACTGTGGATTAGAAGCAGCTGCTCAGAATTTAAAAGAGTATTTGGCACCTACAGAGCAGAGTTTGTTAGGAGAAAGGTGAGAGGTTAGGTGATTACTGCTTGTTAGAGTGTGAGGTCAGGGGCTCACTGACTTGGTTAAAGTTCTGTAGTGTTTGCTGGGGGTTGGCATAGGAGCCTGTCTGATTTCTCTGCTTTGTTCTGCGGTCTTCTGTGGGTGCATGTTCTGCTTGAATAGTGTTCAGAATTGCAAGATGTGCATGGCACAACTTTTACAGGCCTGAGAAGAAATAATTGACGATTTCAGAAATATCATGTGTCTTAGTTCTTATGTAAGTCAAGTGTGGAAGAGAATGCTGAGCATCCCATGTTCAAAGCTTGAACACAAGGCTTTGTGTTCAAACCTTTTCTGTTGGCAGTTTTGTGACAAAAAGGTAATATGGCTTGCTCAGTTCTTTCGCTTTAAAATTGGGGAAATAATAGCTTGTCACCTCATGGTTTTGCTGTCAGGATCAACTTTAGACCACGAGTATGAGAAGCTTTACACAATTGCTGTTTGGCAGAACCAGGGCAGATGCAGCCTTGCTCTAACTTGGGGAGATGGATGAGGAGGAAGGCTGCATAGGCCTGGCCATGTTTGCTGCTCTGCTGGCAGTGACAGGAGTCGGCCACAGCTCTGCTGCCCACTCAGGAAGTCTGTCTGTTCCTCACGTACACCACAGTGCAAGACCTTTACTCCTGTGCATCAGCTGTTCACTAAGATATCTTGGGTAAGGCCAGATTCATGGAGATGAAGGAGGGGCAGATGATGGAAGTATCGGGCCCTTTTACATTTTGAAACAAGTGGAACTCTTCACAACCCTTCTCTAAAGTAAAGATTGGAAAAATGCTTTGTCAGCATATCTTTGCTGCCTATAAAAAAAACTTATCAAACTTAAGGCAATGAGGAGCTTTTTCTGATTTGGTTTGATTTCAATTCCACCCTGTATGTATATGCATGTGAGAGAAAACAAATACATCAGAAAAATGGTGGTCGCATCCATGGAGGGTTACAGTCTGAAAAAAGATGTGTCATAGGTAGGTCAGCCCAAAGAGTGGGCTGGATCTGGGGCAAATGAACAGAAAGAGCTGGGTAAAAATTGTGTCCATAGGCCTCTGTAATGGGTTGACCCTGGCTGGACACCAGGTACCCACCAAAGCCGTTCTATCACTCCCCCCTCCTTTGCTGGACAGGGAGAGAAAAATATAACAAAGGGCTTGTGGGTTAAGATAAGGACAGGAGAGACCACTCACCAATTACTGTCACAGGCAAAACAGACTCAGCTTGGGGAAAATTAACTCAAT
>JANZLQ010000052.1:8894158-8931214 GCA_026212715.1 Elanus axillaris
GAACAGCTTTGGTGGGCACCTGGCATCCAGCCAGGGTCAACCCACCACAGTCTTTTTGGTGCCAAAACCCAGGATCCAGGGACCTTTAGAGCTGGCTGGCATTGGCTTTGTTGGACATGGGGGAAGCTTCCAGCAGCTTCTCACAGAAGCCACCCCTGTAAACCCCCCCCCCCCACTACCAAAACCTTGCCACAGAAACCCAATACACCAGGCAATGCCTCGCACTTGCACCATGGCATTCATGCTCAGGGCTTCTCTGCAAGATTGCTGCAGTGCATGAAAGCTTTTGTCAACTAGTCCCACCATCCATCATCCCAGGCATGCCCAGCCCAGCCTAGCTCAGCTGACTGTCCTGTGTCATTACATCCCTTCTGCTGAGGAAGGAAGCTTGAGGAAAAAAAAAATAAAAAAAATTAAGTGAACTGGGACTAAGGGGGAAATTCAGCTCCAGGCATCTTCCCTTAGACAGGCCACGTCAGACAATCCTTCAAGCAGTGTGAGTACAGACTCTATAATTTCTGAATTGGTTGAGCCATAATAAGAGGGTGTTTTTTCCTTTATTAAATGTTTCCATATCCCTATTCTATAAATACATTCACAAAATACTAGGTGCGGCCAGTGCTATATGTTTGATAGGACTTGGAGTTCTTCCAGTTTGGCCAGATAGTGTCTGATGCTGATGCTTTCCCAGGTAATTTTGATGCACGTGGATTGTGGAAACAGTAACAAATATAACAAAGGGTCTCAGATCACTGCTACCCAGTGCAGAATGAAACTTTCATTCTGGAATCTTTTAAAATTAGAACATTTTAGGCCTACTAATGTTATTTAAAGGAGAAAGCCAGACCTAAATTGTACCCAAACCTGCTCTAACCAGTAAGTTTCCTGGAACTGGGAAAATGCTTTTCTGTGTTTGCTGGGTTATGAGTCTGTGACAAAATGGAAGTAGAGTGGAACTCTTGCCCATGAAAAGTGTTTGGAAGGACACCATAGGTTCCTGTGTTACAGGTCCGCTAATGGTACATATATATATATATATATATATATATATATATATATACTCCTGCTTTTTTGAACTTAATTCTTGTTTTGCCTATTCCAGTTAATATCCATTGATTTCTTTGGAGTAATTTCTCATCTACACTAGTACACGGTCAGAATATAGGATATAGGAAAGACTCCACAGAGCGTTTGGACAAAAACAAAAAAGCAAATAATGTATTTTGTTCAGTTCAGTGTCTTTTCAAGCTAATGTGGCTCAGTCTAAAGCGACCACTGGTAAAGGGTAGTATCCACAGCCATCCTAGTCCTTGACTGTATTTTCTGTTCTATTTATGTACCAAGTTTCAGTTTTGCTGCATTTCTTTCTTGAATTGTTTTGCTACTGTATAAAAGTCAACAAAGTGTTAAAAACATAAAACTGTCCAGAAGTTGAAGCTCATGACAACTAAATAGATCAGACTGATTTTTTTTTAAATAGGTATTGAGCCAGTCTATCTTTTCTGTTGCCTTGCTCTGCTGAACGAGGACCACTTTGCATGTGTGCAGCGATACCACCTAAAAGGCAAGCTGTACAGGGGACAGGTATGTAGCTGCATCTTCCTCTGACACATTTTGAGGAAAGTATATAAAAGGAGGGTCTGCACAGAACAACTGACGGACTCAGAGAGATATTGTCAGCCTGGGAGAAAAATCACATAATTTTCTCTTTTTTATTTTCTTGTTTAGTATTTATTAATAATTATTATTAGTATTTATCCCCCATTGTCTGATACAATATAATGAAGATGAGTGCAAGTATTTATCACAACAATATTTTTCAGTAGGCTGTACCTAGTGAGAGATGTGATTACCTCAGTATGTTGCAAACCATATGGAGACAAGCAGTTTCTCCTGACACCTTCTCACTTACCCACCTAAGGAAAGTCCCTCAGGAGAAGGCATTTCTTGCATATGAGACAGATAAATAACCACTAATCCAGAAAAATTCTGCTGCCCATCCCACAGTTTTGGTTTGGGATTAGGTGTTTGAGATCTCCCCCTCATTTTCCACCTTGCTGGTTTCTGAAGCCCTTTTCCTTTTACCTGCCTCTAGCGTCTCAATCTTTCTCCTGGAATAAGAAAGTAAGAACAAACTTTTTGTGTCTATTCTATGCCTCTACTTCACAGGAGGAGAAAGTGCAAAGCAAGAGAAGTGTTGGTGCCCTTCACTGCAGTTCCTTGAGGAAAGAGCCAAATGCTCTTAACTGTCATAGAGCCTTTACCATTGCTAATGCTGGGGCAGAGATCTCTAGTTGACATACACAAGGCTCATGTTCAGTACGTGATCAGTAAAAGGATTTGATCACTCAAAGATCTTGATTAAATCACAAGCAGGCTCATGTTTTAAAGGTCCATAAATAGAAATAAAAATATAAATAAGTCATTGCAGACAGATGGGTTGTAGTCATAAACTTGTTTTCCAGCCCTGTTCAATTTTAGGCCAATAGACTTTTTAATCTGTGAAATGCAACACATAAGCATTATCCTTAATAAAATCTCCTTTCTGTTCTGCTGGCTTTATATAACCAAATTTTATACTTCTCACTTGATCGAGTTCTGCTGAACAATTAGCACCGTTGAAGTGTTTTGTTTTATGCAAATCCAACAGTGAAGTCAGGCACTTAGGGGCCTTTTTGGTTCTCTCTTCTTCTTGTCCATAAAATGAGAGAAGAGGCCCTAACTACTGCATGTTCCTATGGGAGATGGGAGATAAAATTAGCATACTTTTTAAACTACACATTTTACCTGAAAATAACATTGAAACCAGAGGTGTTGTCAGGACTTGCTCTTCACTTCTTTATTTTCTGAATTAGTGGAAAATACCAAACCATGTCATTTAGGCTGACATTTGTTTGGTTTCCTGAACTGGAGATAATGAAACAGTGGCAGGTGTTTATAAAACCTCTTCTGCAAGCTCGTTATGATATATGCAATAATTAGCTCTCCTGGGAATGTACTTCCAGCAGCCTGCACAAGTGACTCACACTGACTTCAGTGGGAGCTCTGTGCAAGGAACTGGGTCCCTTTATATAATCATGGGAAAGAAAAGTGCTGTCATCTTTACTTAAGGAAGGCAATTTGAATCCGTAAATAGAGCTGGCTATTTTTATGTCATCCTTCCATTTTACTGCCTGCCATTGAATTCTGCCTACTCCTAATGTTCTTTCAGAGATTCCTTCCTCCCACCTCTCCCGTGCTGTTTTATTTCCTCAGGCATTGCAGCCCATGTTTTTCCTTTTGGGGACATCATCCCCACTGGTGGTAGTATCATCCCAGAGATACAAAAACCGAACTGGTTCCTCTGGCCCTGAGAGAGTCCTTTTGTCTCCTAAAGTCATCCCAGTAAAAGTTATCAGTTCAGAATTTTCTTCCCCTCTTGCCTACTCCTGCTATACATTACTGCAGCTGCGATAGTTTCAGCAGACAAATCCTGGCATATGTTGGTGTGAGAGAGCTAACTGCTGCTCTGTGTTTTGTTTAAGCCTCAGCCATCATGCTTGCACAGTTCAGTTTGTGAGCCTGACATTTTGTGCATTGTATAAGCTACAGATGAGTTAGAGTCAAAGATTCATGGGAATCGTTCCAGTAACTTCAATGGGCTTTGACTCAAGCCTCCAGCACCCTTGACTGAAGCAGATGGTGTGTCTGCAGGAAAGCAGGCAGCCTCATGGATGTCATGTAAGGCTGAATGATGTCATTGACACCAATTTACACCAGTTGTTAGTGAAACTATACTTCACACATGTGCAAAGCCTTTCTTGAGAGTTGCCATACTGAGTCCAATCCTGTTGACCCTTTATTCCATCATTCCATCCCTGACAGTGAGGGATGTAAGTGGCGAAGCAGCAGTATAGGTGTGGGGTAACCCATTTCTATTGCAATCTTCTCTCTTAAGCGTTGGGAACTGGGATTGATTTAGTCCCTAAACCATGGGGCTTTTTGACCTTTTTCACATTTTAGCATTTATTTTCAAAATACTCAGCTTGGAGGGGATGAAGTACTTTACTAGAAATTGGCTGTCATTTCTATGGAGAAAAATGGAAATGCTAACATTGACTTTGAATGTAGTACAGTAAAAGTCTGTTTACCCACAACACAACCTTTCTGAAGTCATCATGTGGTAGAGGACAGCAGCCTAAAAGGTATCCTTTGGGGTACTCGAAAACCTTTAACAGTTATGGAAGTATCACTAGATATTTCCTGTCTGTGTAGAAGTAAAATGAGTCCTGTTACTAAGGTCTCATCCTACAAGCCAACAGAAAGTAGATCACACAGCAATCTCTTTTGTACCTCTGAAGCATGAAGGAAGGGTACATCCTGTAAAGACCTGTATCTCTAGGCAGTCTCCAGATACTGTTGCTGATTGTCTTTGAAGAGACTTGCCGTGATCACTTCCTTTTTGCTGTCTTATTCAAATAGTTTCTTTTCCAGTAAAATTCTGGAAAGGGTGATAAATTTCAGCACTCCTTAGCCTATATCGTTGAGGGTTCCCCTTCTTCTGGCTTTGTCTGCTTTGTGTGCTGGAGTTACTGACCTCTAGGCCAACGCGATAGCAAATTCTCAGGAAGAAAAACTCAGAACATCTTTACTCCTACCACATGGCAAGAATCAGAAAGCTCTTCTATTCTGCCTTCTAAACTGTGGTGTTGTAGATAATTTATTGAGCTTGTAATTTTCAGTGAGAATGTAACTGAGGAACTTCCAGTCCAAAAAAATACAAGCAGCTGTTGGTCAAGATGTAGAACGAAAGAGTGAAAATGTTAAATCTTTAAGTTTCTAAAAGTGAGTGGAGGGATCAAATAAAACTGGTACTCAGCACTAAATAGCAAGTTCTAGTTTAACAAAATGTTCATTGTGATCAATCACTTTCACACAGTTTCTTTTCTTCTTAAAACAACCATTTGCGTGAGGAACTCTCTCACTGCTCACACTCCGTCAGGCTCATGCTTTAGTTTTCCTCCTGGGGCAAAGAATAGGGGAGAATCCTTCTTGTTGAGAGTACAGACTTAATCTCCAAATCAACAAAAACTCCATGACTCATGAGCTTTCTCCTCTGGTCAGGTCAGCCACTGCCAACAGCTTCCTCTCCTCTGTTTACAGCCTGCTCCACTGCAGCTAGGAGGGTGGACTGTTCGTGTAGCAGCCCATTGTCATGCTGATGATGAAATAAGAGGGAAAACTATTTCTACATCTGCAATAAACTGTGAGATGTGATGAAAAAATTCAGGATTTAAGTCACCACCAGCTTTAGAAAGAGAAGTCTTCACAGATTCTGATGTATTTCTAATATTTAAAAGAAATCAGAAAACTTTTACCTTGTATTCTCCCAAATATTAATAGATTGTTTATTATTTGTAGGGAGGAAAACAGTTAATGATTTTTATTGGATTTGGATGACTTTTACTAACTAGAACTATTTAGAATTGGAGTTTGCATCAAGTATCAATTTTAAAATTTATTTTTCTTAGGGAAATTAGGCAATTAAACAGAAAACATTAGGTTTGAACAGTACACATAGCGTGTACTGTCGGATATATTATATATGTGATAATGATGTACTGAATTACATGAGTTTCTTCCCTTCATCTATGTATGTCATTACAAATTTGGCTTGGTACCTTTTGGGAAAACTTCCTTCTTGAGTAGTATTGTGTTTTGGCAATTACTGAAGTTTTAGAATTTCTCATACATTGCTTCAAATCTGGTTTATTGCTTCTGATCTAAAAAATTACATTTCCTATGATATTCATCTGAAACCTCGACTTAAAAAGTGCTCTGCATGCAAATCTACTTGCAGATAGTCAGGAAATGTCAGGTATACACATGTGGTATACACATGTGGTATACACAGTTATGGGGCAAACAGAGGAAGAAAAGAGTTACAGTTTGTGAACTCACACCTCTTCATTTCAAAAAATG
This sequence comes from Elanus axillaris, assembly GCA_026212715.1. Lineage (NCBI taxonomy): Eukaryota > Metazoa > Chordata > Aves > Accipitriformes > Accipitridae > Elanus > Elanus axillaris. Next base: position 8,900,120 of record JANZLQ010000052.1, read on the forward strand.
GTCTTGGGGTATTCAGAAATACGCTCTTATCTCAAGGCACAGTTTGCTTATAGTGGGTGGTAGAGGTTGGCTATATATATATTCCCTGTTCCTGCTCTAGAGTGTAAGACCATTTTCTTCTGCTTCCTCTTGTGGCTGAAACCAAGCTGGCTCACAGATAGTCCAACTCTGCATTCCCATTAGTAGAGATAAAGAGTGAAAAAGAAGAGGGTTGTTATCCACTTCTTGCTGTTCAATGACACAAAACGAGTTAGTGGTTAATGTGCAGATGCGCACACCACAGAAACATGACCAGAAGAAAATTACACAATAAACTCTCCTGAGCTGCTGGAGGCTTGTCGCTTGCCAGCAGAGCAGACCCTTGGCAGCCCTTGAAGGGAGCTCTGTTGCGGCGTTCCTGTCTGCAGGAGACACTACACTGCTCCTCCTTTCTTTTGCTGTCTTTTGACTCTGCATTTGTAGAAGGAGGACTTCAGTATCCAACTTCAGCAAGGATAGCTGGGCCAAGCTCTGCATGAAAAAACACAAAAGTGACATTTTTTCCCTTGCTGAAAAGTATTTATTTTATTCAACATCTAAGCAGTAATTAGGGCACGTGAAGTCCACCTACCAAATCATTAAGTCCCATGGCTCTGCAGGGGACTCACAAGTGCAGCCGAGACCTTTGCAACCCAGCTGTTTCTGCACACATGGCTGTCTCACAGGTAACTGGAACCAGTCTGACTGTCAGCTGGCAGAACTGCTGAGCAGTACAGCAAGACTTCTGGCATGCAGAAACCTGAAGTGCCTGGGAAGTGCCCTTGCATGTCATGCTCGTAGATTCACTGTCTCTGTTGTATGGGTTAGAAGACATACTGAATCCAAGTAGGGACAGAGCACTGTCCTCTGGCTGTACAGTTTGGGCACCTCTATCTAAGACCAGACAAATAATGGCCTCTTTAGCCCTTTTGACCTGTTCAGACCCTTTAGACTTCCTCTCCAGCTTCACTACACCTTCTCACAGAAGTCCAGCTAAGTACTACTCTGGGGTTATGTTTACCGGTGTAACGTCACACATGCGGAAGCAGTGTCTTCTGAGCATTTCAAGGCTTAGTTCGTATTTTTTTCAGCATTTGTGATTATTTTCTTTTCTGTCTACATTAGAACATGTCGTAGAAAGCTTGAAGCAGCTGTGTCTCATTCTTCACTTGAGCCATGGCCCCTGTGTGCTCTCATCAGAATAGAGAAACACGGATTTCTAGTGGCCTGACATTTGTCTGGTTGAAAACAGACAGAAGATAACTCTTAGGAGCCAGTGGTAGACTTCATGTATATTGAGGCATTCTGCATGGCGATTTCAAGTGCTGTTCACATGAGTTGTGTGTAGAAGCTATTCATTTTAGATGTGGGTCATGTTCACCTAATGGATGACAAGTTAGATATGGTGCCATTGGTCATATATCATGGTACTTTCCTCTTTTGCAACAATATATATAATATTTTTAGTTCCAGTACATCTTGCAAAGAGATTCTTTTATAAAGCAGGAGTACAGAGCTGCAGCCACTTCATATGTAACGGAAATTGAGTGATTAGCAGAATCAGGTTATTATTCTACTTCCTTAAAACGTTGTAACTGCATAACTCCATTTGTAGTGATCAGTCCATGTCCAATAGTTTAACAGCATTAGCTACCATGAGTATTTGACCAGGTTTTTTTCCTGAGGTTTTGTAATCTGGTTTTACAGTGCTCAGGCTGTTAGGCATAACACATCTAATAGTATCATCTGTTGTGCAGTGAGTAAAACCTGAAGAGTTAGTAGCCCACAATAAATAAAAATGGAGTCCAAAGCCTGTGGATAGAGCAAATACTTTCCATGGAATACAGGAAGATAATGAAGGAGTCTTAAGATTTAGTAAAATATGTGTACTTCTCAAAGTGTACTTTGTGCTCAAGCATGAAAGCTCACTGATAACACTGGAGTGCTTGCTTTCTTTGCAGCACTAATTCAAATAAACTGCTACCCAAATGAACTCATCCTGAGTTAGCTTGTCAAGTGTGAGTGTCAACACAGTAAGAGTCTGGAGCTGCACAGAATTACACTGCAGAGTAGCTAAGATTGTACACTCATGTTACAAATATGTGATGACAAATCTACCTTAAAACATTCTTCTCTCTCTCCCTGCTGCAGCTGATACAACTGTTTGTGTGATGGGACTCTAAATGGTGTCTGAGAGAACCTGTACTGGTGACACAGCTCCACCTGCTACAGGAGAGGAAGGGATGACTGTCACTGGGTGTAGGAACCTCTTCAGCTGGATCTTCTGGTGATGGAGTAGTACCATGGAACCACTGCCTAGTGGGCCGGTGAGGGCAAGCCTGGGAGCTCATAGATTATTGCAAAATGAGCTTCTTCTATACTCTGTGCTACCAGTCTGCCCCTGTCCTGGTGGGAAGACCATTATCAGTACATCTGTATGTTCGCTTCTCACTGGCCCCTCTGGAGTGTACTCCCCCTCTTCCCCTGTCTTGTGTGAAATCCCAGGATCAACTATCTTGTGTTTCTAAGGTGCAACAAATTTTACCAACCGTGGCTCTTCAGAAGCTCCAGGTAGTTCAGCATCTATGAGACTTTCCTTCTGGGCCTGACAGCAGCAAGCAAACACAGTGACTTGCATTTGATCAATGCCTGATCTGCAGAGATGGTCTAAATCAGTCAAGTGAAATGCAGTGAGTGACTTCCCATTTAGCTGGTGCACAGAAAAGCAGAACTGTGCCCATTACTCCTGCTGGACTTAAAGGAACAATTCACAGTCAAAGGTCTTCATATCTCATCAACAGTTTTCTAGAAACTGGTTGATAAACTCTTGTGCTCACTGTGTAAAGGAAAAAAGAAAACAAGGAAGAAAGGATTTTTATTCGTCCTTGGTAAGACATATATTAAATTGTTCAAGGGATATATTAAAATGTTCACTGTAGTGAAGGTTTAATGAACAGAAAACTTTGCACTTCAGAATGGCTTTCCTACTGCCTAGATTTCCTCTCAGTATCTTAGCAGGGTCTTTGTCTTCAGTTCTGCTCTATTCTTCCTCCTAGGGACCTCAGTTAGTTCACGCCAAGCTGCTGTTGTTAGCCAGGTCTGGATTCAAACCTTCGGGGATTTTGACTTAGATGGCAAGACTAACTGCCTGCCTGAGCAATTTCTGTGGTTCAAATTGACCACCATGGTCTCAGGTGACCTAGGCAGGGTTCACATATATGTGACCTGATAAGCAGTGAAAGTTCAGGCAAACACATTGAAGTACAGCATGACTTACCAATGCACCTGCCTGTGCATTTACATTTAACAGTCCTAAGGCACTTCCACTGGCAAGAAGTTACTGGGCAAAATCAGAAGCCAGTCTTCTTGACAAAATATTATGTCTGGTTTCTTCTCTGCAGTGTCCCAAAGAATTTTAACCCCTCTTGTGAATTGGTGTTATTTTTTTTAACTTTGAACTACTAATTGATTTTTAAATGATAAATTTTTTCACACTAGTTAATGAATATTGGGGGGTTTTGTTTGTTTGACTGCAAAATACTATCTATCTTTGCTTTCTTTTTCTTTCTTTTCGGGGTTTGGTTTTTTTTTTTTTTTTTTGAAGTTGCACTTGCAGAATATCCTATTTCATGGACCAGGCTGGCAACTGGAAGCAAATGTGTTTGTAAAACAAACCCTAAAATCTGCTGAGATTGTAACAGAAGTATGGTACCAACATAAGCACTTCTATCAGAGCACATAAAGCAACTGCAATAACCTTGAGTTCTTCACAACAGCAAGTAGCAACAGTTTCTGGAGGATTTTAGATTAGTTTATTTTCCCTTTTGAATAAAATGTAGGTCTCCTTCCTCTCCACTAATAAGGTTGGACTCAATGATCTTAAAGGTCTTTTCCAACCAAAATGATTCCATGATTCTATGATAATAACAAAAAATAATGGGACTGGAGAGGAGGCTGTTGTTCTAGACAGGCTCAGGATCAGGACAGTCATCTACAGGGACCCGATCTGTGGCTTTTCCCTGTACAGAATAGGTGTATCACAGGGTGTTTGGTTTCAAGTAAATTGAAAATTCAGAATTGAAAATGCCAAGCAAATATGAAAGACAGCAAAATCCTAATTAGCTGTTTTCTGTTTTGCAAGAACAGACTTGCAGATTTCATACAGTACCTGTGAAGATACCCAACATTGTTACCTATAGAGCAACAGAAGGTAAAAGAGATCACAGCCAAATACTTATTTGCATTATTAGACAGGGACACTAAATCTGTCAGAAACAGAATGTATAACAGTGCTCACAGGTATTTCTGTTGTTGGTTTGAAAAGAAGCCAAATGGTATACTCAGCTCATATATTTTCATTCAAAAAATAATTAGGAATTTATTTTATTTTAAAAACTGCTACTTAAATATTTTTCAGCCTGTAGAGCAAGTAATTTAGAACCAAGAGTTTAAAAAAAAACACCCACAGATTGACAAGCTCTCTAAGCCTCTGATGTTAGTATATAACATTAGATAATATCAATAAACTTCAAACTCTTTCACAAGCTTGCTTTTAAAAGCTGGAGTTCCTAACTTTGGGGACAAAATATTGCTCTTTTGAATGCCAAAACATACTTCTTCCTGTCTTTTCTGTCATAGATGAGGAATGAGTGGACATATCTTCCCTGTGAGAGTTGTCACAGAAGTTAGGTCGGTGGTTAGGGTTGTGATTTTGGAACTTATTTTACTACTTTCTAATATGTTTACTGTATGTTTGCTCATTAATTAGAGATGCTTGGAGTAAATGTGACTCGGTAGCTGTATGGTCTTGACTGGAGAGATGGGATTTCAGAATTTTCTGTGGTTGATCTCTGGTTACTACTAAGGGATGACATGAAAAAGATTTCCTGGAAACTGTGATCATCTGAAGGGAGGGAAGGTAGACCTGGATCTTAGTATAGTGGCTAATGTTCCCTCTGGAACAGACATGAAACAATCTATGAGGAGCTACGTCCTGCACCAGCTAAGACATGAACACTAGTAAAGCATGAACAGACCACTTGTAAAATGACATTCAAAGCAGCCTATGATATCAACAGTTTGTGATTTACACTAGCTGGCTATTGTTTTTTGGCTGTAGCTACCACTTTTCCTTGATTGCCGTGTACAAAGGAATTGAATCACTCACCCTCTATTCAAGGGAAAGTGAAGTTCATTGTCCTTCAGAGGACCTCAGGTTTGAAACCTTCTTGGTTAACAGATCTTCCCAATGTAGGCAGTAGCACAGGTCCTAACACAGTACCTGGTTCTCTGTAGAGGTAGTAGTGGCATAAGAGCTGATGACTTAAGGCAAAAAGGGAAATTGCAGTCAGTGTCATTAGCGGCTGTCTTCACTGGGGGCAGGAAGTAAGAGTAGTTAAAGATGTACTATTTTCCTGTACATTTAACTTTTAACTAATTGGAGCCTAAGGTGGCATGTTCTTGCATATATCTGTATTTGCTATGGATGGAAAAGCTGCTGACACTTGAGTCTCCTTGAAATCAATAACATGTCTCCCAATGTCTTCAGGGGGAACAGGGGGCAAGGCTGCAGATCCTATCAGATAATTATAAATGAAACAAAGAGTTGCAGTATGCAGTAAAACCCCGCATGGCTGTGATTCAGGAAAGCACTCAGTGTTCTTTATTGAGGAAGTAAATCATGTAGAAACAGGAGACATTTTCAATGTTTTAAATGCTCCTCAGGAAAACTAAACACAGTTTTGACTGTTTATGTACTCCATACCTTCATGGAATTTTTCTACCTTTGAGGTTTTTGGGGGTTTTAATCACAAAAAGCTTGTTTCTTCTTTTAATCTGTTCCAGTGTGCATTCAGCTGGTCACTGAAACCCCAAGAAGGCAACAGCTGTTGTAAATCTATAATCAGATTGCCCAGCTAATTAGTGGTTTTAAACAGACTTGGGTTTTTTCCCCCCTCTTCTTGTGATTTCAGTGTCAGTGACACTGTTAATAAATTCTTAATGAGGAATAATGTTATATAAATGTTGGGGAAACTAGGTCTTCTTTTACATTCAAAGTATAGCACACAATTAAAATGTACCATAGATAGAATCATAGCTTCATTTAACTCATCTTAACCTACCCACTCTGAGTATATCCTGCTTTTCATTTGATGTGTCCTGTTGTGTTAAATGTACCATACTGATCTAAAAGTGGCAAATTCTGTGGGTGCCCACAGTTGTTATCAGAGCCAGATGCTGCATGCTTGCAAGACATGCCTCCACACAGCTCTTCTAGTTATAAGAAAAAGAAATTTTTAAAATGATCTCACTTGTCCTTTCAAAACAGGTTTCTAATACATTTCCTTGCAAAGAAACCAATGAAAACATAATTTTCCCATTAAAGCTGACAATCTATTACTCTTTTTTTTTTCTGTAATGTTTCCTGATTTGTTTATGGTGTGATCGTATTTATTCAGGTAATAACTGGAATCTGTAAGGAACTTTTAAAATTAATTGGAAATCATTACTTCTAAAAACTGTTAATCAGGATCACTTCTCAGCATTAATTTTTGAAGCACATGATCTTTTTCTGAGGGTTTTCCCCCCAGATTGTGGCTTTTTAAGAATGTGATTTTTAAAGATAGAGTGTTATATTTACAAATCAGTAACCAGAGGTTGAAATGTTCTGAAAGCCTTCCTCTGATAACCTCTGTCAAGCAGTGCTGGCAAGTAGGGAAAAAAAATCCAAACAAAAAATGGAAACCCTGCAGATTTTTAAAGCACAACTAAATGTTTAACAGTTTGAAGTGTAAATGAACCTAATTTCTTCAGTAAAGTGGAATTTTTAAGGAATGTGTATTTATTGTAAATTCTCATTTTTTAGAAAATGGATGTGTGTCATCAGCTATCTTTCTGGTGGAAAAGTCCTGCTGTATTGTGTGTGAAGTTAACTGGCCTCAGACCACAGACAATTATTTATCTCCTGTTTACTGCTGGGGGAGGAAGGCTACGTAAGCTTCTGCTTATCATACCAGGGCCTGAGAAGCCATGAATCAGTCTCCCTATAGAAAATAATGACATTTACTTGAGAGTTCATAATGTTTCTGAAAATACTAAATATTAATTTATTTTTTAGCCTTCTCTTTTCTGAGACTTTAGCGCTTTCATTTTCCATGCTTCAATCTGCAACTCTGAGAATATGAATAATTCTTAAAGGGGAAGTGGAGTTTCTTTGTTAACCACATAGATGCAAGACCTGGGCTTTTATGAAAGTTAATCTGATATTAAGAAACTGGTGATGAACTCATCAGAATTGGTGTGGCTGAGAGGACAGCCTTAGAGAATGAGAAGTACCAGGTGTTAATGAACAGAGTGAAGATAAATAATTCTGAGCTCTGAGCTCCAACAGCCAAGTACCTGCATTCAGAGTTCTGCTTAATTGTTGTTTTTCCTTGCAGGCACCAAGCAAATGTTTTCCTACACGCACCCTTTTAAACATGATTGGCTTGTCTGTATTGCTGGACAGAGATTTAGCTTATTTACCTAAGGTGAGTCTATATCTGATGACTTCTATCCACTTACCACCTGTACCCTCCTCAAAACTTTTATTTTTGTGGTCTTTTAGATAAAGATTTGGTACTTTTGTGTCCCTGACTAAGGTTATATACATGCATATGAGTATATGCAGTAACAAAGGTACACACACTTCGAACATATATGCAGGGGCCAGAGCTGTGGATCAGAAGGGGAAACATCTTTTCCTTTCTTTTGGAAGTGATATCCCAGCTGTTGTCGTTGCAAATGTTGGATTGGTGCCTCTGCAACTCAGTAGGTAAGCCCTGCCAATCTATTAGCTAAGTTGTTTAACACGGGCTTTGATTAACTTTTGTTCAAATTTAACTTTCCCTTGGAAAACCTAGCTGTTTGTTTTCTGTTGTTGCTACACTTGTGGCTAATATCTTGAGATCTGTATTATAAAAATGAATAAATAAATGATTGTATTGATACGGATTTTTGTTTGGCATCAGCAAGCTATATTTATGACTACCAACAGCTGAAGCAGCCAGATGTATGCGTATGTGCGTGGTTTTTCAACCACATCAGCTTTTGCACAATAAATCCATTACTGCTGATTGTTTCCCTTTCTCTAAAAGGCCCTACTTTTTCACTTCATTTTGCTATCTCTAACTCTAATTCAGCAAATAGCTTTTAGTAAAATCCTAAAGAGTAGGACATTTGTGAATTATATAATTTAATGCGTTAGTCACAAAATAGCATATGAACTTGTTAAGGGTGAGTCATGACTTTACTGCCTGCATCTTCTAGATGTAAAACAGATCTTTGTGGCTTGTTTTGGTTTTTTTTGCCTCCAACCTTCCTTATTCTGTTCTGAATGACGGATACCTCGTCTGCTTTGTGGCTAGGAAAGCATACTGTATGAAAAAGGGACCTGCTTTCTCTCTGGGTTTAGTCTGCATTTTAATTGTATTTGCTCATTACTACCTGTGAAACCTCACCCTTCTGTTTTTTTCTGAGCAAGTTGCAAATATGGCTTCAATATACATTATGTTTGATGCAAGGAGAGTCTGTCTGGCATTTTTCACCAGGCCTCAGAGTGACTCGTGCACACCTTGCAAAGCAGGGAGACCACCCATGGAGTCAGAGGGGTCCAGTTGCCACTGGTGGTGTGTCAGAGCAGAGCCAGGGCTGGGAAGCATGTGTGGTATGGTCTCTTGGTGGCAGAACGTCCTCCTCTCTCAAAGGCATAACTTCAGTTTCCAACTTCTAAGTCATTTTATGGACATTTATCACCTTGGGCTTGAAACGGAACCCACAGCTTAAAAGTCAACCTTCTCTCACAACAATTCATATGCTACTTTGGAGTGTGGCAACTGAAGGCAGCTAGAGGAAGAAGTGATTTCCTCATGACCCCGACTATTTATTTCGTACATTTACCAATGTGTTTGTACATTTCTCAGCACCCAAAGCTGCGTGTTGTGACTAAGCTGTTACCACACCTCCCTGCCAGCAGAAGAAGAGGTTTTCCTTCCTCTTTGCATCCCTCCCACTGCCCCGTCCCCAGCTCTCCTTTCTGCCTGCTGCAACGTATAGGACCGGTTAGGGAGCTGGGGCAGCCCCATGGCTTGGCAGCACAGGGCCAGAAGAGGAGGAAGGAATGGAAAGCTGGGGCAGGGGTGAAGACGCCATCCCCTTTTGGTGGTTCTGAGATCAGCTCGTGCCAAAGTGATAAGGCGTGCAGCTTCACCCAAAGTTTCACTTTTCCCATCCCATAGGTGGTTGGTTAATTGATGAGCCTTCATTCTATTGCCACACAATTCGGAAGAACATTTTTTGAAGACTTGGGAAATGCAACTGGATGATAATGAGATTTGAAGGCATGGGATAGGTTCCTCCTCAGGGAAGAAGTTGTCACAGTTTCTTCTCAAGATCCCAGCCTTTTTTACAGTCTCCCCATGAATACCCTAAAGCAGTAGACAATGTAGCTTCTTCATGGAGTGGGTCCAACAGATCCCTCAAGACAAGGTCTGTGAGTCAAGCTCTTACTCAATTCCATGGACATGCCAAGGAGTCTATTTTTTAAGGCACATACCTTCCAGGCAAGTAGTGCTATCAGAAATAATTGTAGTGATGCAGCTCTTTTTTCAAAACAAGCCAGCATTTGTTAGTTCACTGAACATAGCTGGCAGCACCCTTTGATTAGAGAGCTGAGTCAAAATTCAGATTATGCCTACAGATGCAGGAGTAGCCATGCAACAGGCTTTGCTTTTCCCAGGAAACATCTAGTTGCTTTCTCTCCCTCTATGTGCCTGTTCCTCTGCATCTTTGCCTACTATGTTATGTCCTTTAAAAATTTTAATTACTGAAATTTGTCCTCAGTTATCAGACCTTCTGTTATATCCACCATGGTGCTTTTCCCTCAGGAAAACAACCCCTTCAGCCCTTGACAGATCATTTAATACTAGCCTGCCCTGGGTACTCTTTGCCCACATTTCGCTTTCTACCACCGACTAGTGATTAACTATTTTCCCAACTGTCCCCTGTTCAGCAGCACACAGGAAGCCAGAGAAGCACAAATATAGTTCATCAAAATAATACCCAAAGCCCCTCACTCCTCACTGAGAGTTTATGTAAGGGTACAAAAGAGTTGCCCAAGGGTTCTTGAAGTTCTGCATAAAGCAATGAATTAAATATTACTAGCTCCTAAGTGCAAATGGAAGAACATTTCAGGAGTCTGCAGCTGATCGCCTGTATCCTTGAAGACCTGAGCCTTGCGTGCTGAGGGGAAGAACGTTGCCCCTTGTGCTTACGTACACTTCATGGACTTTGTGAGGCCTTTGTAAAAAGGGTGATCCTGTTAATGCTTAACCAAGTCAATAACAAGACTGGGAAAACTGTTAACGATATATTCCCCTGAGAGCGCAGCTATAGCAATTTGTAAAATGATGCGTGATATCCACATGCAGACACAGACATATCCCAAGGAGAAGTGGGTAGAGTATCATAAGCTGTGTGCAAGGCTTCCTGACTCACTGCACAAATAATACAGTCAAGGGAGTATGGCTTGGAATGATTCCTTCCAAAAACCAGTGTTACAAGGACAAAATTCACTGCAGTTGTGCTAGGTTTTTCATCTTTGCCTGCCCACACTTGGGGTGAGAGCAATAACTTGTGCCAGAGAGTCTTTGACTTGGGAACATTCAAGTCCCTGCATGTTGTTGTGTTGACTGGACACTTCTGTTATGCAAACACTACATCACATGGGGTACAGGCAAAGAAGAGAACTGGTTTCTACTGGGATGTGGCCCTATGGCATTCAGTCACTATCTCCATTTCAGCCCCACCTCTGACGAATGTGGCTGCTTTGCTTATGGCCACTGCCTAAGTACCAGTGGCTGCATATTAATGCCCACTTTGTTCCTTGCCTTTGCATTAGAGAGGTAGATCATCTTCTCAGAGACAATCCCACTATCTGTGCTGCGTTTGCGCTAGCCCTGCCACAGTCTGTACATTACAGCAGTACTTCTGCTAATTAGCAGGGCACGGGCATCTGAAGTACCATGGGCATCCTCTCCCACAGGCAGGGGAAGGGCTGCCACTCTCTCCCATCTTTCACCGCCTGTCTGTGGGCCTCACTTATCAAGAGCAGCTGACAGTCTGTTCAAAATGAGCTTTCACATCTGTCTGTAACCATAGTGACCAGCTTAGTCCCAGTGTTTGGGGTTTCTGGGAGCTAGAAATGCAAGTGCATGTGTAATGTTTCTCTTCTGTGGCATCTTCTCTCTTTCCTGAAAATACCTGCATGTTCACCTCATACTATAGCCATGGAGTACAGCAGACTTACGGAAAGTAGTATCCCTTTTCATTTTTTAAATACTTCTAGAGCCTCTTTTTTTATTTCCAGAGGAGAATCACTTGGCTTCCAAAGCATATTTTTAAAACATGACTTCTGTGACCATCCTTCATCATCTGGATTTATATAAATAGCTTCAGTAAAAAAAACCATGAAGGATTACTAACACAATGCAAATCATCATCTTAAAAGGTGTCTGTCTCTTCCTCCCTCCCTCTTGTATTACGAACTGCGGATTTGCTGGGTAGTTTCCCTTTGCATTAAGAAGACTCAGTATCACTGCTTGGCTTTCTGCCACTTTTCATTGCTTGACTCCTTTTGCTAATTAGCAGCTCTTTTGTTTATTAGGTTTGTATCAGTTTAATGAGGCATCTCCACTGGGCACTGTTACATCCGTCTCTCTTGAGCAGCACTCCTCATGCTTCATGACTAGTTTCTCCTGTCTCTGCAATTCCATTTAGTGAAATCCCAGGCATTAAGCGTAGCACACAGTGTTACAACATGCAATATTGCAGCAAACATCCTAGTCAGAGGTTGACCCCACAGCCCACTACTTCCATACGTGGCTTCTATGCAGGTAAATGGCCATCCCAGTCACTGGAGGCTTTGCACACCCCAGGGTATCTGCAGGCTTGGCAGCACATGGGTGAGCCCCAGCCCGAGAGACACATGCTGGCATAAACCTTTTGAAGTGAAGCAACATAAAAGCACCGAGTTCTTTGTAAATATTTGCATAACAAAGTTAGAAAGCTGCTGAGTATCAAAGTCACTAAAGGAGGTGAAGTGGGCTTTGCTGGGGCAAGGCAGCACAGCTCGGAGAATTATTTTTGCTGCCTCGTGCTCTGTTCGGGCTGTTAGGCTGACACTACTTAGTCTATCATGTACACAGCTGCTATGGGAGTACATATCTAAATATTCACCAAAATATACCAGCTTTGATAAATGCACCTCTTCTCAATGAACCTGACCAGCTAGCATAAACTAGTACAGATATTAAAAGCAGAGATAATAAGTAGAAATTTCTCCTTTTGTGTGTGCAGCATATGCCAGTAAACTTGTCACCTTTGCCATGATAGTCATATCTATACCATAAGCAGTCTATAGGCTAACACTGCCTGCACTATAGAGATGGAGGAAAGGAGAGCTTTCCTCAGAACAGTTAGACTTAAAAAAGAGATTTTAATCCTCAAACAAGACAGGGATGGCCTTGGATTTATTCAGTAATGCTTCAGAGACTAGAGTGCCTGGGATCTCCATTTATCTGCCACAGAAAAACAACGGGCTGTGGGAGTCATGGCCAGAGCTGTGTTTACAGAGCGTGTGGCTGTCACACAGGCAAAGCTCCCACAGTCCCAGGGCTCTGCAGCTCCTCGCTCCTCTCGTTCTCTGAGGCTCAGTATTACAAAGAACAGAGCAACTCTGGCCACACTTAAATCTCTCAGCTTCCATGGCAATTAACTGAAGTAGAAAGGGCTAAACACTTTCCAAAGGTTACTTGACACTCTGCGAGCTGAAGCTGTAGCAGTTTATCATGTATTTATCTTTCATTTGCATGTTGGCCATCTTGCTGAATGGACCCTGGTGCTTACTTACACTAAAGCCTCTCTGAACCACTCCAGCATTAAGATGTGGCGATGACACCCCAGTCTAAAGGAAGGCGCGTCTGTGTAATGGGCATATGGTCTGCAAAGCCCAAACTACTCTTTATCCTTCTGAAAGGCTGGGGCCAAACCATCACATATTGCTCCTTTGCTGGGGGCTGTCAAATAAAGGTGCGCGTGAAGTGACAAGCTAGAATTTACGACAAAATCTGATAAATGGAGGAAGGAGGCAAAAAAGTGCAAGCAAACTGAATTACCTGCATACTGTAATTGGTCACTGGCATTCTTATGTTCCCTTCAGACAACTGGATCCTTTTAAAAGAATAGGTGTAAGGCTTATGATATCTGATGCTTGCCACAAACTGGAAAGTTTGGAAACTGAATCTCAGGACCTGTGCCTACTGAAGTGTGACTAATGCTTCATGTCTTTGTTACATTTACTTGATCCACGGTTCAGATTACAGCTCAGAAACTGACCACACAATGTGGTAAAAGAGTAGTTTATCTGTATCAGACATAACCTTTGCATCTCTTGTGCCTAGTCTCTCTCCGGGTGAATTGGCATAGCTTGACAGGACGTGAATGAAAAAGGAAAGAAACTATTTCCAAATCTTTTGCCCATCCAAAAGCAATCTTTGCTCAAAATTACCCTGCGTCTGTTTTCCTTTTATTTCCTACCAACATTTGCAAAAGGGGTTTCTTTTTACTCACATTTCAGGGAGCTTTTTTTCATAGACCAGGTTTAGACAAACTCACTAGCGGGCAAGAGCATAGCAGAAATAATGCCTATGATTTAAACGACAAGTCACATGCAATAAATAATGAATTATGTATAGTAGAAGTCCAAAGAGAAGCCATAAGGCTAATGCAGCATTTAAATCCTGTTTACAACTTCAAATGAAGGTACTTAGATTCTGTTCTTTGCCTATTTGCCTACAAATTGGCAGCCTTTGGGGCTTCCATGAGTCCATGGGTCAGAAAGGAATGTCACTGAATTCCTTTTGCTAGTTCTTGCTCTCCATACCTTGCTCTCCAGCCTATTAAAACTAAAGAAAAACAGGAGGACATAAGAGACAAAGAATCAGTAAATATCTTTTAGCTGAAACTCTAAAAAGAGCAGCCATTAGCCAATGCACGCTGCAGAGGCACCACGAGACCTTCCAGAATTGCCCCTTTGGCTGAAGAAGCAACAAGTGCCTGTGACAAGCAAACTGCTGCAGCACCCCCACCCCCATGCTCCGCGGCCGCTGCAGCTGAACGAGCCACACTAAAGGTCCTGCTTACACTCTATGTGTCTTGTGGTTAAATGCATGGCTTTACTTTCCAAAAGCCTTGGTTTGGTATTTCTCACAAGTGTTATGATCACACATATTAAATTCATATGTGGGCATGGGTAGAAGAAACAGAAAGCGTGTTTTGATTAGTTGCAGAAGGGTCTGAGGCTTAGAATAAAAGTATCACTGCAGAGTGAGTTATACCCCCATTTTGGGACCAAGGTTGTATCTTTTATATATAGTGATCAGCCAAAATACGTAGTTGTTTACTTTGCACCTTTTGGCACTGAAATTGGTGTGTTATTAATCTAACACAATCTTTCTTTTCAGGGTCATGCTGCTCAACATCTGTTCTGCACATACCAGCCTCTGTCTCTCTGGCACGAGGCAGAGCTGGCTGATGCCGGGAGTTCATTCAAGCAAAAGCAGGGAGGCAAAATAGGCTGACATTGTGCTTGGACTGTGCTGTGTCCCTGGTTACCTCCTCTGCAGATCAGCTATCAAGCCAAACTTGTTGGCATTCCTTCCTCCCAGTCCATTTACATCCAGCCAGCTTCACTGCCTGTTCTTCCACTTGTCCTTTGTCCATGGTTTACCACTTTCAGCCTTTGTTTGCCACTGTACTTCCTCTCCTCCCCCAGATAAAACTGTGATGGCCTGTTGTCTCCGATCTCCTACTTTTTACCAGTGGACCCATCTGCAGTGCAAACCCTTTGGAGCAAAGACTGCCTTTCTGTGAGTTTGTGCAGTGCCCACCACACAAATGCCCCCATGCAGTCTGAGCCCTCTTGGTGTTGCTTAACCACCCCACTCCCTGTATAGGGACGGTAGTGCCCTCCCTCCCTCCCTCCTGCATGGATTTAACAAGGTGATTTTGGCTCCTGCTGCAGACGCTGTCTCTGAAGGCCCAGCTGAAATCACAGCTCATACAGGAACTGCCTGATGATGAGCACCTTCCCCAAGCAGTAATTAATTCTGTGACAAATCCCTTAAGACTTCATCTCTCTCTCTTTTACCCCACCTCTGCTCTCCTGCAGCTCCATGGCTTTTCCACGCCATACCTCCAGCAGCCAGTGGAGCAAGGTGCTCTCTGTTTTCTTGCCCAAGACTTCATGGGCTCAGTGGCAGCCCCAGGCGTAATTGCCTCACGCTCCTAGGACTGCTGATGCAGAAGTGGCACGGGAGGAGCAGGGACGAGCCACTCTGTTTCTCACAGGCGAGCAGAGCTGTCCCAGGCTGGTGGCCTCTTTCTGCTCCGGCTTCTGAGGCTGTTGCCTGCTGTCTCCTCCTCTGCCCAAGGCGAAGGAGCTGCCTGCCTCCTCCAACAGCCCCGGCTGGCCCAGCCTGCCAGAGCAGCGCTGGCAGACAGGGGCCGGCAGTGCCTTCGCCCACGAGCCGTGGGGCCAGCTCTGTTTCTCGCTGCCCAGCGCTGCGTGCTGGTACTGGCTGCTGCTCATCACCAGTCTGCAGGCTTCTGGGGAAAGACATGGGCTCAGGCAAGACTTCCCAGGCTTGCCTCGGGAGCCCGACGTCGGCCGGTGCCAAGGAGGTTTGGAGACTCCCCCAGGGGTGAAGAGGCACTGAGCCACATGGTGGGGAGCAGAGCAGGGTCTCATTCATCCAGGCTCAGGAAGACAAAGCAGAGCACTTGAGATTCCCAGGTGTTCAGTGTTCATTAAAATCAACCAAGATACTGTTTCCCTGCTAATGCTCTGCTAATGTGCTGGGGTTTTGGGGGTCTTACAGCAAAGAAAAATTCTGGGGGTGGGCCTGTGAGAAATGGTCCCAGAGGGCTAATGCTCATGTAGAAAAGGCAGCAAGGCAGCAGGATGCCTCCTTCCCTGAGGCTCTTTCCAAAGCACCTTTGCAGGGACTTTCCACTGGCTTGTCATCCTGCCCCTGTAAGCAGCTGCCTGGCTCTTGCTGTTACTCTGGGATCTCCATCACTTCCCTCCCTCAGTGTGGGGAGATCAGGGATTTCTGAGGGGCTGCTGGAACCTGTGTTTGCAAAAGCGGCTCCTCCTACCCTCTGCTCCAGACTAGCCAGCAACCAGAGGTAGCAAAGTTGTCCCCCTGTTGCCATAAGAAGATTAGTCGCATTAGCGAGCCCTATGCCAGTCTCGCACCGCTGCTGCATGCTTGATTTTAACCATTCCATACATTCACAGGGCAGAGAGTCTCATCCTGGAGCTGCCTATGCAACCTGCTTTTACCCCTGGCTCAGAGCAGTCAGCCGCCCATCAAGGAGCCTGCTTACAGAAAAGCTGAAGGAAAGTGAGGCTGGCTGCTGCTCAGAAAGCCAGGCATTGCTGTAAGTGAACCACGTTTTATTTGTAGTGTTTGCTTTTACGCACAACTCGTCACTCAGCCTGTGGCCTTATTGGGTAGTTTAGGAAAATGAATACTTTTGGTCAGTACCAGCCAGCTGATGATTCCTATTTGGAGGCAAATTTTGTGTTGGAAAATGTGTGTGTAGTTAGCTGACAGAAAGGAAACAAGGGCAGAGATTTTCTCTATTACACAGAATGATTTTTTTGTTTAAAATGATGCAATTATAAAGAGCCCCATTCATCAGCTCTCTTTAAAAAGTCACACACCTTCAGAGATAATGATCTTTAAATTTTAATTCCGTTTCTGAGTGACTTGGTTTGACCTGTTTTGCTAGAAATAGTAATCCTGTTCATGAATACCATCTGCCCATTCAGGCTGCCCGTGTACCAAATAATATCTTCAAGGCTGGAGCTTACGGCTTTAACTATCACATGATACACAGTCCCATGCCTCTTAATCAGAGCATCAAGTGATTTATTCAATGTGCTTTTTTATTTCCTGCCATGGCCTGCCCTCTCAGAAGTTTCCAACAGCTTGAGGCAGCCACAATTCACTCTCAGGGCTGTCTCCTTTCTGATGCTTTTATAAGCAGCAGCCCTTTCTGCTTTAGCTTGCTGTGTTTGTTTCTCTCCTTGCAATCTTCCCACAAAATGGTGAACATTGTCAGACGGGGCATGTAACTCTGCAATGAATGCAGCAAGACCTCCCCTGCCTCCAAACGTTGCAACCTGCTTTAAGGAAGGAGGTAATTTAATTGGACCATACCTGGCACAATGGGACCCTGAATGGGCTAGCCTTTAGGCGGTACTGCAGTGTAAAAGGTAATAGACTGACAAGATTACATGAGTAAAACTACTTGGTGTTTTCATGTCACATTGCTACAGAAAAGCTCAGCCTGTAATCTATTTGGGAACTGTCAGTTTTTGTATTTACATGGCTGTGACCTGAAAATGGCATCTCATAGGTGAGCCATATGTCAATCAGGATGCCACAGAATGCTTACCCCACGCTTGCTTGCAAGATGAGCAGCCACAGTGATTTAGATGCATACAGAGCATCCATTTAGTCAGATTTTCTGCTGGAGATATAACTAGACCTGGTTACCCCAAATTTGATCCCATCACCAGACCTTAAATCCAGCATTTTTTTATATCAAAGGTGCTTCTGGCCTTTTGCAGCTCTAACGAAAGAACAATTCAAACATCTATTCAAACAACAATTTGGCCAACAATGGAGGAATATTACAGAAAGCAGGAAAAAACCACGTTGTTGGGTCCCTAATATTTAAATGTTTGTTGTGGGCACATAGTGAAGTTAGAGCACTAACCCGAATTCAGACTTCTTCTAGGCATGAAAGACAGATAATGTCCAAGAAAGAGGATACAATGCCGTGTTCCCATGGGAAACATATGTCTCCAAACACATGGCAGGTCTTGGCTTGACCAATCAGATTAATAACAGGCAATGACATTACACCATGCTGACTCCAAAGGGCTTCTGGATAGGTCCTGTATATAAATTGTGTTCCCTAGCACTGATCACAACGTGGCCTGTCTTCACCACCTCTGACACCAATTTTGGTGGTAGAATCACTGATGACATTTCCACCAACTAACTCTCCTGGAATTTCTGTGCCGCAGTCAAAGAACAACAGGCTTTCCCTTTCTCTTGGATCACTAACATATGCATTTTTGCCTTTCATTTCTGTGTTATAGATCTGGCTTTTTGGACCAAAGTGGTTTGTCTGTGAAAGCTTTGCTTGTGAAATCAAGGGTCTTGCCACATTAAAGACCTGACATTGTGGAGAGAGTCCCTGAAAGCATTTTTTCGCATCTTAAAAGTTCTTATAATCCTGTAAGCTAAGGAAGCACATCACTCACTCTTTCCTAGGCAAACAGAGACCAAAGCTACTGAGGAAAATTTTGAAAAGCTGGATGTTGATCTCCTGACTTGTAGCCTGCGACTGTAATCACAAGACCATGCTTCCTCCCATTTTAGTAATAAAAATCAGCAATTAAAACCAGAATGAAATGAGACAAAAATGTCTCCGTCTCATTGGAAAGTGCTTAAATATTAAGATTAGGGATGCGGGTTGCTGTTTGTTTTTATTTTAGGTCAGGGTGAAGTTGAGGAAGGGAACTTTCTTAGCATCTCCTTTCAAAATGGCTATCTCTCTGAATGTACATGCATTATTTGATTCTGGACATTTTATCAAAATGACAGCTTTCATCTGTGACTGAGTTGCATTGTGTTTCTCTTACAGTCATATAAGCAGAATACAGGAGCTGTTACACTGCACATAGGGTCAGGAGGGAGGCCGTTGGGAGAGCAGTGGAGCATGCGGCCAAGGATACCACCCCTAGCCTTTCTTGGCTCTTAAATGACATTCTGCATGTATGTATTTTAGGTGGAACATCACACTGGCACTGAAGAAGCAGAGCTTTTCAGGATGAGTCATTTGTGTATCCTGTGATTGTGGTTTTGTTTATCAGCCTGCCAAGATAAAGATTAGCATCCTTTGAAGGATGACTAAAAATTGTTGGATGTTGCAGCTAAATCAGCATCAGCTGTCTACATTAGTATTATCTTCTAATTTTTGTAATCTTCCTCATCCATCTCTTAGAGATTTTGTATTAATAAAACCAGACATCTAGCTTTCTTAAAGGGCCTAGGATTGCTGTCACTGGCCTGGACAGCATTAGTGTGTCACTGAGGTGACACTTCTTGTGACATCCACAGTGTTAGAGCATGATCTCCTGAGTGTGCTCAGTACGAGTAGAATGTGTTAAAGCAGCTGGCATGCAGAGTTCATGCCACAGGGGAGAGCCGCTGGTCTCCAGTATTGTCTTGTGAAAAATACATATTCAAGAACTAAGCTGGTAAGTTAGCACCAGTGTAAGCAAAACTGACCTCGCTCATGCACTGTGAAGACTTTATTCCAGATGCAAGGGTCTTCCTTCTGTCTCCACAGTGTTCATATCAATTCCATCTATAGTCACAGTGACTTGGACACCAGTCCCAGCTACCTGAAGCAGTAGCTTCTTGTTATACAATGGGAGAGGATGGGGTACTATTATAATCTGCTGGGCTACTCCCCTCAGTCCCTCAATGCCAGCACCAGTTTAAAGTCCTTTTCTCAGAAAAGGGGTGAAGGTGAATGATCAGCTTCTATTTCCTGCTGGTCATGAGTAGCTGAGAGATAGGTGAGTTGATTTCAGGACACTCCAGAACTGTGTAGGGAGAGCCAGAGACTCAAAGATAGCTCCTGAAATTCACGGTGTTGTCGTCAGACACCTTTGAGAGGCAGCCTGATGGGATGGCTCTATGCTGCACCTGAAACAGCTCTTTGCAACCTCCTTTAGATCCAGACTCTGACCATAAACTGATGTTCCTGGCTCCCAAAAGGAAGAATAGCAACCGCAGAACTGCTGGATGGGGAAATGAGTGTATCTATGTCCCCATCAGGAACTTGGCACTACGGCACCACAGCTCTGCCGGTTTGAAAAGGAGCACAGTGGTGGCCACCTGCAAAGCTCTATTTTTCTCACTCAGACAGTGGCTTGTGGCTGGAAGACCTGCAGCGGGCACTGCTGCAGCGTTTAGAGGCTGAGGCGAGTGGCACAGCAGCACTCCGGGGAAATGCAGGTAGGTGAGCTCCCCAGGAAACCTCAACCAGAACTTAAACTGTCTGTTTGATCCTCTTCTCCAACAAACCCTGGAGACCCATAACTTACACCGATTTGTGGTGATGCAGACATTAGAGGGCTGTTATGGAAATGGCTAGGACATGAATATCACATGACTGGGCACACTGCATATGATAACAGTCCATATACTCTCTTTCCACTGAACTACACTGGAGCTATTGTTATCATCTTGCTGAGCATCTGACTGAACATGTACAACAAACATTGATGAGAATTACTTTTGACTGCATGTGTAACCACGTATAATTTTACTTGTGTTTTCAACTAACTCTCTTACTAGGATGAAAATTAGTAGAAAGTGCTGAATATATTTCTGTAACTGATAATTGACATCTGATACCAAGTCTTCCTCAGGAAAGGAGCTGGGATGCATGAGCTAAGTAAAAGTTATTTAGAGGTATGATCACAAAAAGTGTAATGCTTGTCAGGCAATGGTAATTGTATAATGTGATTTTTGCAATGAATGCATTTAAACGCAAATATTAATGGACTCCTCTGATAAAAGATCAACTTTATTTTTCAGTCAAAGTGTAGACTTACAAGCAGTGTAAACCAAAACTGTTTGTAATTAACATACTTGTGGGAAACCCAAGCATTTTATGTAGTGAAGATAGCCAACAAAATACCTAGTGCCATATAAACTGATGAGCTATGTGATATTTTACACCTCATTAATGTTTTGGTAGATAGTCATAGCTTCATTCAAAATGAGTAATATGCATTTTGTTTTCTATTTGTTACCAGTGTAAAATACTTCAAAAGAAAATCCCCAATACCCTGTGAGTATGCACAGTGCTAAGCTGAGCTAATGAGAACATCCTGCAACTAAAAAAAAGAAAGAACAGTCTTCTGTGCATCAGGAATAACAAAAGGAGTGAGAGCAATGATCATTATATTAAGCCATGCAGCCACTTACTAACTGCTAATCAATAGAGACAGATTTAGAAATAAACGTCAGTCATTTCCAGTAACAGAAGTAAGTGGAGGGCTCGGAAATAGCACAGCAACAAACCTGCTCTGCCTGGAGGAAACCATTTCCATCACTCGGGCTCCATTGCCATCAGCTGTGACACACGCAGGCAGTGGAAATGGTACTGTTTCGGTGCTGAGTGCGTAGAGCATTTAGAATTTTCTGTTCCCAAATTGCACACACTTGCAAAATGATCTGAGCGGAAGTGGCTGTTTAAAATTTTGCTTATGGTAAGATTTATGTCCTACCTGGACTGGAGCCAGCAAGTGACAAATTGACTTTGTATGACATGCATATAGATCTGAAAGCCTGATGCTCTCACTCTCTGCCAGAAAAGCATTTCGTGGTCCTTTGTTACCGGCTGGGCTGAAACCACGACACAGACTTTAAGGTGCTGCAGACTTCTGGACCTTCATCAGGTGGTTGTGCTTGCCTCCCAGTATGTTGGGCAGGCCCTCAGGGTGGGCAGGATCTAAACTCTACCCTGGCTTTGGACCTCTGCACTCCTGCTCAGCGTGTGGTTCCTCTGCCCACAACAGTCACCTACCTGAGAGAGGAGACCCCCCTCCCCACCCCAGTAAAACTGCATGGACCCTGGGACTTCCCAGTCGCCTAAGTACACCCTGTATCAGACCTCCAACCCTACAGAAGCTTTGGTTTCCCCTTCGATAAGCAAACGTTAGCTCAAGAAGCTAGAAGAAAATAGGCTTGCACAAGTTTCTGACAGACCTGTGCATCACTTAGCACCTGATGCACACAGCTCTAGATTACCCTCACAGCCCACTTCATCTCCATGAATCTGGGCTTTCTTTGGCTCATATCAGCCCTTTAGTGAGCCCAGGGGGGTTCCTTCTTCAGTTTAAGGCAGTTGCCTTGGCTTCTTCTATTGTCAGTGGAGAGAGAGTGACAGGGACAATTTCAGGGTCCAGTTCACCCCACTCATGCAGCATACCTGTGTTAGGATGAACTGGTTTGTCTTCTGGAGCTTTCTATCTCTCCCCACTGACCACATAAGGATTTTACTTTAGATTGCATGTCTAATTTATTGGGGGGAGAAGTTAGATGAGACAAACCTCAAGCCTCATCTGCCTACTGCAAATGTCCAACTTCCAAGCAAAACTCTGAAGAGCCACCAAAATTTTTATAAATGCCCAGGCAGGTGTATGAACAGATTTCCCACCCAGTCATCTTATGACATAGAGATACTACAGCACCGATGCAGGAATTGTTTTATGTTTCTGTGTCAGACAGAAAATTCTGCTATAGTATTTCATAGCCTCATGTGCTAGGTTTTGTCTCCTTGAAATTGAGAAGCAGCTTTCTCTTGGTATAAGAATAGGAAGGACTTTTACATCTGGAGAATTTCCAAGAGCTTGCCAAAATTGAGAAGTCAAATTAAATGGCAATTACATGTTTTCAGCAACATTGCACTGGCAGTGATCAGTATCTTCTTCCTTCATACAAGCTGCTCTTTGCACAGAGATTGCCTGAGTTGCCCCTCAAACGACTCTACATTTGGAGTAAATTCTCTGAAGTTAAGGTGGTGTAGGTCTGGTGACTATAAATGCAGACTCAAGCACAAAAAAAACTGCTTAACTAGCACCTGTGTTGATCAAAGAGTGTATGGTAAACTTTGTCTTCATGGTGAGGCCTAAGAGACTGGCAGGCAGACTGAAATCAAAACGGGTGGTGCTTGCAGATGCATGTCCCCCTCCTCCCCTGGGTTGGCACAGTAGTCCTGACTATGCCATTGGACAGGTCAGCAAGCTGATCTGGTTGAAAACTTGCCCTAGAAAAATCGCAGATTGTTTTTCAGCTGGGTCAGTGGGCTGATCCAGCTGACTGCAAGATCAGATAAGCACGAGCGCTCCCTTTCCAGCACCTGGGCTTAGTGAAACCGTGCCCTGAGATATGGCTGTGACTATGCAGAAAGTAAAATACGAATGTGGCCAGCAAATATTTGAGTCAAATCCCAAGACCATATTGTACTGACAGGAGAAGCCATAAAGATAATTCAGTATATGAAGACTCATGGGTAAATTGGCATGGTGATATGTGGCAGCGAAGCTCAAAGAAGCAGTCTAAACTATCAATTCATCATGAGAAACACAAATATTACATTGACAGCTCAGCTTAGCGCTCAGGGATGTGCATCAGGAATTAGTGACTTCTCAGTTCTAGCTGGGCTTTTGGCACCCAGCTGCTGCCAGTATGTTCGCAGAATAAAGGCAGATCACTGTCTTAAAAGGTTCGTAGCTCTGCATCTCTTCCCATTTAACTGAAACCAGCACACTGGTGTTAGCCATAAAAGAGTTGGTGCCTATGCAGTTGGGATCACTCACATTTAGATGAAGTAATTTGGTATTTTAGAACAAATATAATGTCTTTATTGCGACTAGAATAAGGGGATCCTGGTCTTGCTGTCCATGCAGATGGAAATTCAAAAGGGGACATCTAAAACTGCAGGCTCAGAGATGTATACGTAGATTTTGAATTGTGTGGTTGGATCACCTGTTTCTTTTTTTAATGTTGTGCTTAGAGAAATAACATCAATTGGAGACCAGAAACTTCTTTTTGACAATCAGCTCAGATTTGCTCATTGAAAGTATTTTTGGCAGAACAGGACAGGGTTTTGAGTTCTTCACACAGTCGTCTCAGTACATGAATGTGGCCTTAAGGCTGAACAGTTCCCTTTTTATATACCTATATACAATATTCAAGCAAACACAATGGAATGGCATATCGGAAAGCTTTTAGCTTCTTGCACCACTTAGCACAATCTTTTTAGCTGTCTGCATTGTTTACTCATCCTCCTGCACCACTGACAGTAAAAGCCTGCATGAGTTTCTTTTTGTCTTTCTTTCTTTCCCTTCCTTTTTTTTTCCTTTTTTTTTTCCCCTCCAGCAGCACTGCAGACACAGTAGCACGACCAACTCAAAAACCCCAAACCAAAGCAACCTCCAAATTCCAAATCTCTGCAGGACAGGCTGCTTGTGTGAAACTGAAAAGGAGCCAGAGCATACCAGCAAGAAAGCTGTGATTTCATCCAGCAGCCTGACAGAAACTCTGAGGCTTCACTGCAGCAGTTTGTGCAGATGCAGCAGCATCCGTCTGACCGGGGCCATATCAAGTGCTAGCAGAGGAGTCCCCAGAAGGAGGATGCCCATGTAATTCTGTGTCACTGCCCTCTTGCTTTATAGTTGCAACTCTCTGAGGAATCCAGGTACGCTCTACAGGTTTTTAAACAGTTTTATTCCTTAGGTTGATGCCTAATTTCCAAGGGAAGTGTAAGCTGCATGGAAATGGGGAATATTGATGAGAGAAAGAAAGGTCCCCAAGGAGGGTTGTTCCCCCCACCATGGAGTGGTGGTAGTCAGGTTTCTTGTGGGAGGAGGTGCAGGAAAATTATCCTGAGCGGAGGTGGCTGGGGCATTTGTTTGCAGTGAAGGTTGGCAGGGAGGTTTCTGGTGAGGTCTGACGTGAGACTAGCAGCCGTCACACGTTTTGGTGCTTGTCTGGGGACTGATCGGAGCTGGGGACTGGTGTTTCTGCTTTGGTATCTATGTGTCAGCTGGCGTGTCAGGTCAGCAGGCAGGGGAGCGCTACTGGCCAGGGCAGGAGAAGGTTTAGGACGGTGTGTGCTGGGTTGGCAAAACACCAAAGGTTACAGCATTTGCACCAGTGTGACTGTGGGGTGACTCTGCTGAAAGCAGTAATGCTGACAGAACTGTGAACAGGATTTGGCCTTATAATGCAAAAATGAGAAGATTTGGCAGGGGGCCTGGAGGGGTGCTGAGAGCTAGTCTATGAATGTATAAATGCATGTGTTTCTGAAAAAGTCTGTGCTAGTTGCTGGATAGATGTCTGCAGCCCTGTGAGCACGCATCACCTTTCACAGGAAACAAAGAGGCTGTTGCGTTTCAGACAGCCTCCCCACTGAATTATTCAATGCAACTAAATAACTACAGAGCTCCACTGAGTTACATAAAACTGCAAAACGGG
Organism: Elanus axillaris; assembly: GCA_026212715.1. Classification (NCBI taxonomy): domain Eukaryota; kingdom Metazoa; phylum Chordata; class Aves; order Accipitriformes; family Accipitridae; genus Elanus; species Elanus axillaris. Next base: position 8,925,376 of record JANZLQ010000052.1, read on the forward strand.
CTCCCTCCCTTGCCTTGAATCAATGCTATTTTCTCTTTCTGAATGCTACATTATAGGCTCAAATGGGTGGCTTGGAGCAATGCTGGAGACACTTGGAGAAAGAACAGAAAACATAGTAAGATGAGCATGGAGAGGAACTGACATAACACTGTCAGAACGCTTCAGACCAAAGCACAGACTGCTGCTGGTTGTGGGGAAACGACAGTGTCTGAACTAGAGCATGCATTGTGCCCCATTGTGTCTTCAAAGCCAGTGCCTGTCCAAAAATGCTAATCTGGAGACAGCACCACCTAAAGAAAAGCAGAAAAGCACAAAGGCTGAGTGTTACTACAGTGACTACTTCATATGCTGGGTTTATTCCAAAGCAGGCGATGCAAACCCTGTGTACCATCCACACTGGCTCTCTTGCACCCTTTCGCTTGCTCAGCATCATCATTCTTCTTGTCAGATTCCCCCACTGTGCCAGAGCTGAAGCGGGTATACATACCAACAGGGAACCAAATGCCCCTAAATGTCCATTCTCTGGAGCTGCCAGGCCGGGGGGAGCAGTTTGTCCCCATTAGAGCAGCCCTAAGGAAACGTCCTGTTTGCAATGCTGACACGAGCTCCCACGAACACCGTGACACATGGGGAATGGGCATTGAAGCAGGCTCTCACCCCTCTCTGACACCACACCAGCACGTCCTGCACAGGGGGACAGGCAGCCACAAGCCCCCTGCCCCCAGCACCAGAGGAGTATTTGAGAGCAGCCCCGTGACTGCTCTGCCTTTACTGGCAGCTAAGGAGCACCCCGAATGCTCCTTAGCACTCCGTGCGTGGAGGTGGGTTACTGCTTCTGAAGATGGAGACATCCAATGCCCTAATCAGAAAAAAAAGTGTTTACAAACATGGAACATTCACCTTTGCTGAATTAGCTTTCCTTTTCCAGCAAAGATAATTCACAAAGAAATTCATAGCTGGACTGGAAACAAAACTATTAGATTGCTAATCAGAAATCACAGGGAGAAATGCAATGAGTCTCATGCAGGAGCAGAAATGTTTTAAAGAGGTTGGTTTGCGTTTTGTTATGTAGAGTTATTTGTAAAAATCATGGTCGGTTTGCCAGAAAATGATTATGTTTATCTCATAATTTATTCACAATGTTGTGTGTGTGAATAACAACTTTGTGTTGTTATCTGGCTTATCTATTTCCTTTTAGAAAAAAACGAACAAAACCTAATCAATATAGAGTGACATATTTTTTGTGAAACGCAAAGTTTTGCTGCTGAATCTTTTTAATGCTACATTGACTGTAATGAAACGCATGAAATATAGAAAGACCCAGCTTTAAAAAAAACAAAACAACAGCTTACCACAACAAATGTTTTACGTTTATATCTTGATATCTCACCTGAAGTGATCACAAAGAGTTGCAGAAATATTGAACAAATTGGTAGAAACTATAATATGTAACATGATTAGCAGGTGAATGAGCACATATGATACAATAAGGAAAAAACAGTATCGCTTTTGTAGAAAAAAATACCTGACAGGTCTACTGGAGTTTTTTGGGAGGAGAGAGGAGAGGGGAGTCACCAGTGAAGTCTCAGAAGTCTGCCCCTGGACTTGTGTTGCTTGACATAGAAGTTATTTGGAAAAAGAAGCATAGTTTGAGGTAAGAGAGTTTCCTGGTGGTAAGTTACTCTAGGGAGCAAAAAATGAAAGTCACCTGGAAAAAGGATTTCAAGCTATGAGTTATGAGGTTAAAATGGCAGAAAAAAATCAATGTTGATAACAGCAAAGAAATGCACCCCAGTTAAAACAATCTTATCTTTGCATGCAATGAGAGAAGTGATGAAGGGAGAAGTCCTAGTACTTGGGTAGAAGAGATCCCTGAATTACGACACACAGTTTTATGAAGTTGTCAGCCCAGTGCTCAGCAGTGGAGAATGAAAGGGAGTATGACATTAGGAATTATTAAGGAAAGGGAAGAGAGGAAAACATAAGCATAGCATGTAGGAAATTTATGGTGAGCTCACATCTTGAATATTGTCTGCAGCTCCAGTTCTCTTGTGCTAAAAAGAACAAGAAAAGTTTCAAAGAAGGGCAAGAAAGCTGAAGCAAATGGTACAGAGTGAACGATTAGTCCGTGACTCTTCAGAGTGGAACAAAAGGAGCAGAGGGGAGATTTGACAATGAGGCTTAAAACTATGAGCAGCGCAGAGAGAGGGTCTAGAGAGTAATTATTCCCTTCCACAGAGCAGAAGAACTAGAGGAAACTAAGAGAAATGGGCAGGTAAAAAGTCCAAAACAAAGGAAAAGAGGTGCTTTTCAGCCAGCCATGTAACTGAACTTTGGAACCCTGCAGGACTTGGTGGGTGCCAAAGCCTTTCGTGGGCTTCACACAGCTACTGGACAAATCAATGGTAGAAAAATTAATTTCGCTGTGTTATTCACTCTTTGAGATTTTTTACAGTAGCATAGGGAAAAAGTAGAGTAATGTGCTTCCTTGGGAAAACAGACCATTATTCATTCCCTGCTGAAAGACTGCTCATCTCAGCTGACAAAAGATGCCCTTTCCACAAACCTCTCTGATTTAAGATCGTGGATTCAAGACAGCTCACGTTATATGTATTACTCCACAGTTTTTATTATTTACTTTATTATACTGTTAAAACATAATTAAATTTTCCTAGATAGGAAAATACTCATTGGAAAGGAGAGAGATAGACTGAGACTGTAGAAATGGCCCACAAAATCTAGGCCTTACTTTATCTTTGTAATGCTTTCAGCTGAAACTTGGATAATGAGAGTAGATGGAGCCTTATGAAAAATGCATAATGGTGACTTAAGAAGTTCTGGGAATGGACAGTGGCTCATTGACCCCTAAAATTTCACAACCACTGATCTAAATCCACTGTCTGTGAACGTTAATACTGCATACTGAAGAATTCGAGTACCAATGTGACCTGTGCAGATGTCAGTGCTGTGAGCTTGTTCTATTGTCCAGGGAAATACCACTCATATTCTTGTTTCTTGCTTGTTTTCTATCTTATTACCTTCTGCATGTATGCAGAAGAGAGAGAATTACAGTAGAAATTCAGGAAGAATTCTGCTGACAAATTTTACAGATTTCAAGTGAGATTCAGATACTGTTTGTAGAATAGAGGGAGTTATCAGTGAACCGATGTTGATACAAAGAACCAGACTTGATTTAAAGTTATTCTGGCGTGAACTGGTGTCATTCTACTCACTTTCATGGAGCTGCTGCAAATTTATATTGATGTACACAAATTCAGAATGCATAGTACTTTGCTGAACAACTCAGATTTAAAACTGAACAACGGGCATGCTGTCATATTGGCAGCAGGAGCTTTAATTACTGTAATTAAAGAAAATCCGCATGAGCTGAAAGATAGGTTGCACGTTGAAGCATTCAAGTGAGAAGAACATTACCACTCTGATAAAATCTTTAATTGCACCTATTTACATTTCTCAAGAATTTTTTTTAGTGCAAACAGTTTATAATCTTTTTTTAGCACACGCATGACAACTGCTTCAGTGCATTTCAATTTAAGCTATGGCTAACTTCCTTTCCAAAGATTTTAATAGATACCTTGCAAAAATGCACTCACATGTTTGTATGTGGTGCCCGATTCTCATTTGAAAACTCTTAGTTTCAGTAAAATTTTTGTTATCAACCTGAAATGCTCCTATTCTGTGCACTTTAAAAGCTGATATTCCAAGGGTGAGTTGGTGTACTGTTGGCAGTTGACTTCATTTTCATTGCTCTTGTTTCAGTTCTGCCATACAACCACACAAGGAAATGTACGGGCTGCTTAGTCTCTCTGGTCTCCTTGAGAAAACCATAGACAGCATGTAAATGTCGAGCACCGTATTGGCTCTGCCCTACATCTGCTGCGGAGGAAAACTGGGCAGCAGCAGCAGAGGTACCACCAAAGAGCCTTGGAGTTATTGGCAGGGGGGAGTTTCACGGGAAGGGCCAATAGAAACCTCCGTCTTCTTGCCGCTGCCAGCACCAAGGAGGGACGCATACATGTAGTCATCCTTCGGCAGCTGGAGGATCTGAAAGAAAGATAAAATAGTGCAATCTCTTCTTTTTGGTAAACAGGAAGCCCTGGTTTGGAGGTGAAAGAGACTTCTTTCTTCTTGGCTGCAGGAAGTGGACTGGCTTCATGTGAGCATTAGGTAGTCTGCTTCAGGGCAAGGACTCCCTGAGGCGAGGGTTGGGAATTTTGGCTTATTTTTCCCTCCAGTAGCTGAAGTGCCAGCAGGGGTAGGCTGGACCAAATCCTACCACGTTCTCCAGGAGTTTAAAATAAACTGGCTTAAAAGTGAAATTTAGTCTGCTGGCAGCTAACTGGCATCTAAACTCCAGGGCATCGAGTGAAGCAGTTTTCCCAAAGTCTCCAAGTTCTCTGTGGCCACAGAAGAGAGCTGGGTGCCCTTGAAGGCCACTTGTGTTGCTGAGCTGAGGTCTGGCCTTCCCAAGGGAGGGCACCTAGCCGGGGCATGGGGTGCCACCGGGGCTCCCATGCCCGCAGCTCCGCGTCTATGCTGTATGTGTAACCTCGCTCGGCAGCAGAGAGTGCGTCGGGGTCCTTGCCCTTCCTGGTTTTAATGAAATACTGGTGTCGCTTGCCTAGGACTTCTTCTTTTTTTTTTTTCCCCCAGGGATTTAAGATGTTTTCAAGTGCAGAAGAGTTGTCTAGGTGTCTAACTTCCAGAGAAAGGCACCGTCCTGGGGTCTGCACAGCTGGCCCTTGCAGGGAAGTTGCTCTCTTGGCTTGGACCAGGGGTCCATTTAGCCCAGTAGCCATCTGACAGGGATGGGTTGTTTCCTGTCAATAAGGTGAGGACCAGCACGAACAACAGCCAAAAGCAGGTGCCAAGGGAAAAAATAAGAAACATGGCCATAAATAGGTGCCATGGGAGAGAGTAGGAGAAGCAGGGCGTACAGGCGGGTCGAAGTTTGTATTTGCAGAAGACTTAACTGCTGTTAACTCATGTGTATCTAAACTTCGTTTGGCAGGTGGGTCCTGGGATCCTGCTGCCTGAAGCGTTCCCAAGATCTGTCTCTGTCCGTCCGCGTAATCCTTGCAGGCAGCCTGGCTTAAGTTTTACAAACGCAATATGGCAGGGAGGTAGCCAGCGGGCCCTGGGATGGTAACTGGAATGCAGTCCCGGAGCTGAAGCCAGTCCTCACCGGGAGAGGCGGCAGAGGCCAGGCAGCGGGAGGCCAGCGCACCTGGGAGAGGCGCAAGGGTGTGAGGTGATGCACTGGGTAAGGACACCCGTGCACCATGTGCCACCTCCTCCTGATTTCGAGTCAGGGAGGTTATGCCAAACCTAGGCACGTAGGTGGATATAGGAAGCCCGTGCCTGCTAACATCGCCTGTAACGTACTGCTGCCGCTTTCAGAAAATTAGGAAGCGCCTTGGCCGTGCGAGGTGAATTCCCGGAGAGGGCGAGAGCAGTGACATGGCGCCAGGGCACGTTATCGATTTATTTGCCCACGGGAACCAGATCTGGCAGGGAGCTGGTCAAGCGGCACTCGGGGCAACCCTTTCCAACAGGCCTCCCAGCTCCGCAGCCGTAAGCCTGTCCCAGGGATTCACTCGGAGCAAACACCAGAGCCGAGCGCAAGCCCTCCCGCGGCTCGCAGACCCCTCCGTACCCAGGGCAGCGCCACGTACGAGCTCCGGCCAGCGGAGCCGCCGCTGCTGGGGAGCGCCGCGACCCGCCGCCGCCGCCGCCGCCGGGGGCGGAGCGTGCCGGGAGCGAGTGAGGCGCTGACCCAGGCAAAGCGCGCCCCCGCCCGGAGGGATTTCCCCCCGCC
>JANZLQ010000052.1:8936931-9019434 GCA_026212715.1 Elanus axillaris
TTCCAGCAGCTTCTCACAGAAGCCGCCCCTGTAACCCCCCCCCGCTACCAAAACCTTGCCACAGAAACCCAATACAAATATTCCTGATAGTTTATGATGGTATTGCAGGAACTGATAAAACTCCAGCAATGCACTATCATTATATTTCAAGAGTTGAAATTTGTCCAGTTTTGATTCAGTAATTCAAACAGACACTGAAATAGTCTTAAAATTAACAAATAAGTGCAAGCCTTTCACCTTCCTTTTCTTTTTCTATTGGAAGGCAAGAGAGTTTAACATTCCTAATTTCAGAGAATTGAGAGCAAACATTATGACTTGCTGTAGAGAAAACAAAACAAAAGCCCCAAAGTGTAGAACTTCATGTGCTACCTGAGGTACATATTTATCTTTGTAGTACTTTCATCTTTCAATTATAAGGGGAGATTTGAGTCACTGAAGAGTGTGTAGTTTCATTCTTGATTTGTACATTTCAGTTAAAAGACCAAAGGAAAGCAGAATTTCCTTTATGTGTCTGGATATATAGATGAAATGCTGGGGTGGGGGAGGCATCTTTTCAACTCCAGAAGGTACTCCTAATTAATCTAGAACTATTTTTAGAAGCCTAAATTACTTCAGTAACCAAATTGACTTTGTACCTGGAGTCCTGCTAAATCCTTAGTGTTTGCGGAAAAAATAATCATGTGATGACTGGTTACTGAAAATACTGCTTGGCTATGTATGTAGCCTTCATCAGGCACACTTCATTCATCTCCCCAACTATCTCTCAGCAGTGTAAAATCTTGTTTGTGTGTGTATGTGTGATAGACATCTATCGCTAGGGGATCTCTTAAACATACAGTTTGGTTATTTTTTACATTGTGGGTGGATTTAGGGTTTTCTCCAGTAGCTGAGGATTTTCTTAAGTATTTTTCTATCTAGTAATATGATACTGGGAAACTTCATACTCCTAGTCATTATTAGGTGAAATTAAGTATCATTATCCATTATAGTTTCTCTGTTGGAGTCTATACAGCTTGAGTAATTTTGAGTGCTGTATAAACTTCAAGAGTGAAATAAAAATCCTAACTATTCCTTATTTGCTTTCCCACTGGAGAAAAGCTACCTGAAGTGAGATCAGGGCTGTTTAATGTTCAAGAGTAAAATAAAAATCCTAGCTGTTCTTTACTTGCATTCCCACTGGAGAAAAGCTACTTGAAGTGAGATGTTACACAAGTCATTTTGCCTGTAGTTTTCTTGATTGTTGACTGTGTCTTCTGGGGCAAGTTCAATGTGAGAGGATCAGCACAACTGGAACAAATACCTCTTTGCTGTAAAGCCTGGGAGAAGTACAGGGTCTGCTTCCCTAAAGCAACCAAAGCGGTTAGCACTTTGTAAAGCTGGCAGACTGACCTTAACAGGAATAAAGTATGTGGCACTCAGATATTTAGGTAAATGTTTTTTTAATTCCACCTTAAGAATTGCTATCTGCTGTCTTGTCTGCATCTGATTACTAATAGAAAATATGGACTTCAGTGACCAGTTTTAAAGTCCCAGAAGCAGGATTAGTCTTCTGCCCATTGATGGTCTCCTTTTTTAAAACTCTGATCATTGACCTTCCCCTCCAGTTTAATTGCTCTTAGTGGGTACTTTAGACACAATGCCAAAATTTAGCTTAAACACCTTACTTTCTAATTTTAATCTAACTACTAAGCTTTCAGTTTCAGGAATAACCTTTACTCATTCATATCCCTTCAGGAAGAGTGCCTCAAGATACTGCCTAACTTTTTTGACTCTTCTATCTCTCTGAGTATAGGTGCAAGCAAAATTTATAATCTTATAAAGTACAAAAAGATTTGTATGGTCCTCCAGATCATGATTTGAGTGGTACACTTGTTTAAAATAATCTAGAGGTAGATGCAGTATGGTCTGCATACTTGTAGTGTGGTCACAACTACAGCGTTTTTCCCAGTTGTACTGGAGGCCACGCTATATGCCGTACTGCACATTAACACAAGAGGATATTCACAAAGTCTGCCTGGTCTTGCAGGGCTGGTATGTGTAGGCTCACTACTGGAGAAGCTGTAAACTTCTGACTTACCTTCTGTAGCAGACTGCTGCTTCCCTTTCACTCTGTGGAGATTAGTCTGATCTTTAGATTTAGTCATTAGTCATTACTGTGCAAACACTGCTGTCAAGGCTTGCTTTGTAGTCTGTTTTGGGGCTAAGTATCAAACCTAAAGCTTGGAAGAAGATATTTAGGACTATTACCTGTATATATTTTAATTTGGGGAAGAGCTTGTTATCACTCTGAGTAGTGTTCAGAACAAGGCTCACTTGGGAGCTATGCCATTTCAGCCTTTTCACTGCTGAATGTTTTACAGAAGATCTTCAACCTTCAGTTTTCTTTTGGAGGAACTTAGTGGTCTTTCATAGCTTATTTTCTACATAGATTTTGTCTTGTAGTGGAATATTTGTCAGTTCCTTTCTTTAGTACCATGTGTTTCTTACAGGTGGTGTCCTCTGGCACTTCAGGTAACATCTGGAACACATCCTTGTATTCAGCTCTGCTAACAAAGCTTGTCTCTAGCATTTTCATGGTATTGGTAACAGCTTGGTATTCTTCAGTGCATTTTAGCCAGTTCCTGTGATACTGGTTTCTAACACAGTTAATGTTGCAATGGTTATCTTTGAAGGCCCACAGCTTTCTCCATGGCTATTCTAAGGAATGTTTATTCTCTGTGCCTGCATGCACTAGTCTGAAATATGCAAATTTTAAATGAACTGGAATGGATATAATGTGGCTAACAACTATGTTGTAGTTACTGACTTTGAATATAAGACCACAAGCTAAGCATAAACTTGAGTATAGCATACATACAAGGTTAATGCATTACTTGAGTGTAGGTGGTTATTTGAGAGCCTGCCTTTTCATTAGTTCTGTACTCTTTATCTTGTAGGTGAATCATCTCTCATCTTTTAACTTGATTTCAGGCTCAACAAGAATGCATTCACAGGTGTTTCACATTGTTTGACTAAATAAAATTCAGTGTTAAGTTGAGAAGCTGTCCCAAAGCACTTGTGTAATATGCACCTAGTCTGTGGGATTCTTTGCCATTAACTCTGTCTCAATGATATTTCATCCAGACTTAAAAGGAGGAAATTGCTGATAATCTGCTTACTTGTAAAGGGGATGCAGATCTTCATAGCTCAAGGCAGAGCCTGATAACCAGCTGAATTTTAGCAAGAAGAACTGTCTTAGCATCTCTGGTGCCTTCTTAGCACACAGTTGGTATTGCCTTGCTCTGTTCCTGTTAGGACAGCTTGCATTGGTCATTATTACACTGAATACTTCTTAAAACTTTGCACTAAAGGCGCCTAAAAATCTTAATTTAATTTTTTTTTTCCAAATAAGGGTCATATATTGAAGTAGGTATTTATATGTGGAAAATCTAGGACAACATGAAACTAAAATGTTAAAACGTGCTATTTTTCTGCCAACAGATTTTCCGTTCCTCTTTCTTACATGATGGTACATAATAGTAAAAGTTTTTGATAGTGTGTTGTAAGAATAGACAGTTGGCATTTAATTCTAGTCCCCAAGGTAAGAGTACTTTCCAAAAAGTAAATATTAACCATGAATAGGGTTTGCTGGTGCTATATGTGTTAAACTTAACAAATTCACTTTTTAAGCATCCTTAAATTACAGCAACATAATAAACTCTACTTGTAGAAGCCCTGTCATGAGTTTAAAAGGTAATACTAATTAGTTTTTTGCAAGTAGGGTTTAAAATGATGAAGAACAAATCATGATGTGAATACTTCACAATCAACTAGGACAAGAAGTTGTAGTTTAAGTTAAATGCTGATTAAATGCTGTTTGTGTTTCACTACTGTGAATGTTTCGGTAGCTTATGATGCATCAAAAGTCACTGAACTGACCTTAATGAGGCATTCTTAAAACCAATTCTCCTGGCAAAATAGACCAATTAACTAAATTAAGTAAAGTTGCTATACAGAATTATGCTAGGGATTTCATGTAAGACATAGAAAGCTGTTACCTTCTGGAACATGGACATTACATTGAGGATGTGGCGTGAGTGAGGACAACTAACACTCAAGAGGAGTTAAGGTGAGAGAGGGATGTTAGCCCTTTTAGTCTGTAAATCTTGCTAGGTTTGAGTAATATGTGGTCTGGCCTCTACCATACTCTAGTACAGACTTTAATGTGTATTCTCTCCCTGAATTGTGAGGCCCTGGTAGGCTAGGGCTGTTGCTGAAATCCAAAGTTTTGCCAGTAGCTCCATCATGATGGGCATCAGAAGTAGAATATTCATTATAATCATAATGATTACGGTTTTAACCTTTGGAGTTACAGACCTCTAAAGTACCACACACACTGCACATGCTCAACCTTATTTGTAGATCTCTGGTGCATTGCTTATATGTGGAAAAGTCTGCAGTTATTTTGGATGTGAGCTGGCTTCCTTTTGGGACACTCAGATCCTGTGTCACTTGCTCTTTTCTTGCCAAGTTCTCTCTTCTGGTTTTGGTAGTCTCTGGTCAGCCTTCTTAATGCAGCTTATTATATCTTAATGTTGTTCGTGCCTTGCTTTCCAGTCACTTGTGTGCTGCTACTAGTTACAATCTTTTTATATTCAGTGGCAGCTAATAAATTAGAAACTGGCTGTTTTGAGTTGATAGTCTCCATTGGCCTTCTAGGACAATCTTATGCACTTCAGGGCCATTAGTAGGTTTTCCATTTAAGGGACTGACACCTTTGTCACATTCCAGAATGATGAAATGACAGTATACAGTGGAAACACTAGGGGTGTAAATTAGAGTTCAGTTAATGGAAGTAATGTCCTAAGATCACACTTTGGAAGCTGTTGAACAGAAATACTGAATTGTGGGTAAATGAGATCTTCTTTTTAGTTGTATGTAAACAAGAATATTGTATACATGTTAAAGTGTTAGACCTTTCTGAGTTGTGCTTCTATCATTCGTTCAGAGCTGTTACCAATAATTATGCCAGAGAAAAGTGAGATTCTAGAAATAGTCATGTTGACGAGAGCAGACTTAAACACTTCTGGGTAAAAATATATCACAGGAATCAGATTAAAATCTAGCAAATACATTTTAAGTTACCTTTGAAAAAATATATTGGCCAAGTTTGGGAAGGGTAGTCTGGAACAAACTTTGTGCCCAAAGAAATTACCCATGAGTTTCATTTCTAACTGTCAAAAAACCACTGAGGCCTGGAAATACATGGCAAATGATAATTTGTGGGTAAGGAAGGGTTTGGTTTGTGTTTTGGCTTTTTTTTTCCTTCACTTGCCTTACATTGTGTGGTACACCACAGGTCTGAGTCTCGATCAGAAGAGTGACATCTCTGAAACTGTTGCTGAGAAGTTGACCTGCCTGTACATGTAACGCCATTGTGTGTATCTCTAGGTGCCTGTAGCCTTGGGTATGTTTGCTAATTATAGATTTGCTCACTTGTTTATATGTATCTGATAGGTATTTTGAAAAGTGCCTGCTTCTTTGATTTGGCCAAATGTAGTATAGAGTTTGTCCAATCTTGTTTGCTTTTTCCTTGGCATTCCTATCCTACAACAGGAATGGCTAGTTAGCCATCCATGTTAGTGTTTCCTGACCATACACAATATGAAAATTAGTATTTTTATTTCTTTAAGGACTGTTTTTTCAGAAAGCACAGATAATATAATTCCTTAAAATTCTGTCTTTTTTTCAGTGTAAGATATAATGCTTTCACATCCACTTAGAGGTAGAAAATTTCTAACTCTCAGGTTGTATAAACACTGAGCTTTGCGGATTAAATTTTGTTTTAATACCTAGGCAGCAGAACATAAGTAGACTCCATACTTATAGGAGGCTTAAGATACTTGTAGAAGCAGGACTCTCAGGCTTCAGGTATTGCAAGACAAGCATCCCATGTAGGTGAGGTGGGAGTTAAATATACTTTAAATTTTACATAAGAGAGGCATTAGTAAGATTATAGATACATAAACACACTTGTATGTACAGCAACACCATTGTTTTGAAGGTCTCAACATACTTGTCAGTGTTCATTAAAATAATGTTTACCATCTTGTGAACTTGACACTTTTCCCTGGTTAGTTAAAAGGACAGTGCATGTGTTATTTATCCAAAAGGGCTGAGCATTTTTATTTTTCATATTTCTGCTGATTCTGGGGAGAGAGACTCTGAATAACTTGTTTGGAAATAATATTGGTCCAGTGGATTACACAGAAGACTAAAAGCTAGTTACTGAACTCCTTGATGAAATAAAGCACTTTGTCAGAAGTAGAAGTGTGCCAAGAAAATTGACATCTACCTTCAGTCTTATGATAAATTCTGTATGTGAAGAGGTTGCTTTTCATGTGCAACCAATGGCTGGAGCAACACCACCTTAGTGTGTTTTAATAGGTTGTGGGCTTCTGTAGCCCCAAAGAGTTAATAAGTAACAGCAAAGGACAGAGCAGAAAGTGGTTGGAGATGAAGAGTAAGTAGGAGGTCTTTTGCTGAGCTGGGGTGTTGTCTGGTATATCTGCTTTGAGAATGAAACAAACTTGAAGTGTCTTGTTTTTGCTCTTGTTCGCTCATGTTCTTGAATATCAGAGTTGTTGGGTGGTTAGCAAATGTTCACTGCCTTTTATAAGCCAGGCTTTTGGCTGATTGCCGTGCTTTGGTAAAACGAGGCATCAAAGCATCTCAAGCGTTCTGTTGATGCTCTGCTTGAACTGCAGGTTCCTGTTTTCTTAAAGGCTTGTGTGTTGCTCCTGCTGAGAACCTATTTTGGCAATGTCAGTTGGGTATTTGATCCTAGCCTGTTTAACTTTTTGAATGATATCAAAAGGACAGAAAAGGGAAAATGCTGTTTTCAGCAACATGTTAGTTTGAGGCTTTACACGCATTTCACCACCAAGTACAGACCTCAAGGCAGCGCTGTAGGATATGTTCCAGTTTTGTTCCAGGCCATGCTAGATATGTATTTCTCTATTATGGTCTCTCATGCTTACTTCATTTTCCTTCCCCAGTTTGCACAGAAGAAGTAATCGTAGTATTCCCTTAGTTCTGTTGTTAACAATTTTTTTTTAAACAGGAGGCAGTCAAATTTGGTGTTTGTTACTAACAAGATAAACTTATTTTCTGTAATAAATGTGGCGATCTGTGCTACAACTGCAAAAGCCTATTAGGGAGTGTCTTAGTATTAAGAACGTGCTGGTGCTCTTCATTATGCCTGTTGTCCTCTGCTAACAGAAGCTTGAGCTTAAATTGAAAATTTAACCCCAAAGTAAATCTGATTAAAGTCAATGTTGATATAATCATATTAATGTTAAAAACATTGAAAAGGTCACAAGCATGTTCTCCAAAGCATAAATGTTAAGTACAAGCAATGAGGCTGGGACAAGTATTTGCTAAATGGAATGAATAATGTATAAAGTAAATGTAGCACTTATTGGCCAGTGGTGACTTGTATTCCCATACACTTCATCCTAGAGAACAGGTAAAAGAGTTACAAGTTTTGAATTGGAGGCCAGAAATTATTGTACAGTGGCTTATAGAAATTATATTTTTTCAAAGTGTTGATTTTAATACCTACTAAAAATGCAACTGCATTGTACTCAAAAGGACCTGCAGCCATGCTGTGCCTGGCCAGTGTTTGTCTCTTATCTGAAACAGGAAACTAGGGAAGGTAAACAAATTAGCAACTTGCATGTAGATATACATTCTCTACTCCTCTTTGTATGATGTGTAAAATAGTTTCTTGTAAGTTTTTTTCTTATGGCTATTACTCCTTTAGTGCAGTAAGATAGTTGTATGACCTGGTAGACAAGACTGCTTTTATTGAAGATAACATAGTGAGCTATGGGAGATTAAGGCTTGCAGGTGGCTTGTATGTGCCATGCGTACCTACTTACGTATGCTACCACTTTGTTTTACTCGGGCACTCAAGCCTGACTATGCAGCTCTATGAACAGCACCCAGTAGCACAATCATTTTAGACTGATATAACTATTTAGTAATGAGCAATTGGAAGAAATTTGACATCTACTTCACAACAAATGGAGGTGGTTCAAGTAGTTTCTTTTTTTACCAGTACTATAAAATTGTTCTTAAAAACAACCCCAACGCTGTGGGAAGGTAGGTTCATTAAAGCACTAATTTGGGCTATTGTGTGAACTGGATACCACCACCAAACTTTCTGCCTCTCCTCTACTCTTGCTGTAGCTGTTGGACAACAGTTACTGAAAGTAATAATTTAAATTAGTGTTCTGGGATTTTGAATTCATTTGGCTTAATAATGTATTTTATTATAATGCTGCTCTAGTAATTTGGTAATTACCACTGTTTATTGTACTACTGGACATTCCAGGACTTTCTGGGCAATGCATTGCTTAAAACATAACCAAGTAAAAAGGCCTAGTTCACTCTCATACAGAGTACTAGCTCTGACCTTAAGCTTTTGTTGCATTTTCTTCCTTCCCCAAGTTACGCTCATGTTAGATACAGTACCAGCTAATCATTAATAGAGTTAGTATATTCATGATTTAGTATCCAAGACTGCAAAATTGGTCATTTTTAAGTTCCATCCTTTAAATAATTTAAAGAATGGCTTTGCTATTTTCTTTTAAAGACTTAAACTCCACTGAAGTAAGTACAAGGCATTCCTATACTTTAAGATGTTCAGCTGATGAGCAACATAATAAAAATGGAAAGAAGTCTAGAGAAAATACAACTTTCAAGGGCAGAAAATGGATTTATACCACAAGAGCAAATAGAAAGTACGACCCTTGAGAGCTGGTGCAGAAAGGAGCCAGAGGGCAGATGTGATATGGATTGAACTGAGGATGATAAAGATGGGCATGAAGAGGGCAGGGTATATGTGAATGTCAGATCATTCACAGTTAAGTGATTTATTCTCTTTAAAGTTTGTGGATTTTTTCCTTTTAGAAATAAATACTATCTGTTTGAGGTGGGTTTTATGAAATACAATAATCATATCCTTCTGGAGGGTGAAGTGGAATTTAAGAATGTAAATTTTTTTTCAGGGCAAGCTGTCTGAAGTCCTGATGCATTGTATATTCCAAAACTGTAATAGTCCTATTGGGACTATACATAGCAGTGGTGAACTGAGATTCTGGTAGGTTTCTTTCTGCTCTCTTATGGCTTAGTTAATGTATGATATTTCAGTTTTTGTTTTTTTCCGTAGTTAAGATGACATCTCTGAAGTCCAAAGACAGGTTAAGGCACTCTTCCTCAATTACACACACTTAGTGCAGTATCTGCTTCCATATTACAAGGCACTACAGCAATTAAAGATGTGTCACTTAAACAAAAGAAATTCTGCAGTAGAGTAGTTCCTACTTAAAGCAAATTGCTTGGTATAATTTCCGAGTAAGACGAAATACTATGCTGCGTAGGGTGTAGTATCAGTGTACCACAGTCTGCAACAGAAAGAGAAGGTGACAAGCAAGCTGAAACCTTAGAGTGGGGGTGGATGTGTTTGGGGGGTTTGTTTTGTTTTCAAAAAAAAAAAATATATACAGCTTTTTTTGGAAGTTTCTTAATTATTTCTCAGTTCTCCTTGTATTGTTCTTTGTCTCTAGCTTCAAGATGAGATGAATGATCAGGTTATATCTGAAACTGTTTCCAAAGACACATTTGTGCTGTCAGTCCATTTCAGAACTTAATTGCAGAAAAAGAAATAAGTACAACTTAGAAGTAGCTAGCACTTGTTGGAATGAGTCCTTCTTTTAGAAGTGCTTTGTTATCCAGCATGGTATCTCTTTATAATTTTTTCTGCACTGTAGAATGAGAGCATCTTAATTCCTTACTGATTTTATACTAAACTCTTTCATTAAGAAGACATGCATGATGTCTTTTTGCATTAGCATCAACAAAATCATACTTTGTCTTACTACTGATGTTGAGAATTCACCCTTTTGCTGGAATATGGCAAAATGTTAAAGCCATGTAACAGTGCAAGCAATGCAGGAAACCTGGAGACTCAAGTTTTGGATGGAAGGACACTAAAACATGATGGACAGCATATTTTTACATATTCTAATGACATCTGGTACAACTGCAAAACAACTAGCTGCTTAAGCTGTTCAGTTGCAATGAATTGTCAATGTTAGCTGTGTGGATAAGTTGGTTTTCTGTGAGGCTGTGGATGAAACTTGTGCTCAAGTACTCAAAGGGCAGCCAGTTACTAGGAGCTTGCCTGAGGAACCTAGTGTTTCTCTCTTTCCTTAAGGGTTTTTTTCAGGTAGTGTTCATGCTCATTACAATTTTAAGTTTAAAGTTGAAGTTTGTATTTAATTGCCACTTGAGAATACTAAAATAATTAATTTTGTCTGTCTTCTTTCTCTTTTCCTATTCCCCCCCCCCCAGTTAATTAATCGTGGATGAGTTCTCACCTAGAAACCTTTGTAGTTGAATATTCGAGGCTTTTCTCGGTTACTACCCTTTGCATTCCCATTGATAGCAAATGCATTTTTGGTTATTTACCATGTTTAGAGAATGAGGTTTTAACACTTAGACTAGCTTGCAACTGGAGTACCCCAATTTGTGGATGCTTCAGTAAACATGGGTTTGGACAGTTCATCTCTGTATATGTGTGATGTGTCAGTGGATATAACTTCTGAGAATTTTAGGGCTTTGTTAGAAAATGGGCTCAGTTAAAATGTACACAATGGTACCAAACACAAATGTTCTAACACTAGTTTAAAAAATTGGGGTTAACTATAAGGAAGACTGGTAATGAGTCCTGTAACCACTGAATGGCTAAATAATTAGCACTTGAAAATCGTAGCAAAAAATGCTGAGATGTTGCAGAAATAAACATTGCCTCTGCAATTATTAGTGTCTGTCTTCTAGGAAACAGCAGAGAAAGTATTCAACCAGTGAGATGAAACCATACATTAGGATTTAAAGCATGTTTAAGGAGCTCTTCAATCTTGTTTAAGTAAATAGGAATATTTCCAGAGAGTTAAAAAATTTTTTCTTTTCTTGGATTGAATGCATTTTAAAGATGTGAGGGGAAGTGTGATAACCAGAAACTTGAAGCTTTCAAATGAAAAATTAATAAACTTTGACAGCTTAGTTTACAGCAAGGAATATGGAATGTTGGGGCTTTATGAATGGATGTTCTCTACAGCAATTGTTTTCCTTGAGTTGTTACAGAATCTTTTTTGCTCTTATTGCAGAGCTTGTAAAGGTAGGGCAGGTGTATGTGGTGGTGTTTTGACTTTTTTGTTAAAGCATGTACTAGGGGTAACTCTTGCTGGTTTTGGCCATTCTGGAGTAAATTGGGAGATTACTCTTCCTTCTTGTTATCTTGGTCTTTCCTTCATTACTAATTACAACTCAAAACAGAGGTAGAGTATTCCTCTTAGTCTTCTGTTAGGACTGAAGGGGGTTAAAGGGTTAGTAGAAAAATAACTCTTAAATGGCTTTACTTGACTGTACAGAGCAGATAAAATTGGAAAGGAACAATATTGTATTAATTATAGCTTCCCCAGTTTTTACGGTAATAAAGATCAGTTATGTGTCAGGACAAAAGAGAACAGGTTTAAAATGCATTTACATCAGCACTTGACTGCACAGTTAGTTTCTCATACTATCATCATTTGTACCCAGAGCCATAAGTGCATCAAGTATTATGTATGCAGGTAGTGATCAATAAAAATTCATGACTGTTTCTAGAGGGAAATGTTTAAACTTGCATACATACCTAGCTCATTTTACATTTTAAAACCCAATTAATTTTATTATGTTAACTTACCTTACATGCACAAATTATTTTCTCTGTAACAGGATTTTGGTTTTGCAGAATCGTAAGCTAAAAGCAAAAGCTAGTGCTTTAAAGCTCAACCCCCCCCTCAAGGACTCTTGAACTTAAATAGCTATTATAAAATGAATCTTAAAACCAAAGAAATTGCATATTAACCATGATGTACTTTTCTATCTTTTTTAAAAACAGGTGAACCAAGGGTGGTATTTCCAGAATATAGTTTCCTTTTTCTTCCAAGTAGAAGATAAATGTGTTAAACTGGCAAAGTGATTCTGGTAAGAATCTTCCTGTTACTCCTACAGAGAATGTCATTATATGTGTACATACTTCACAGTCTTGCCACTAAAAGAAGCTTTTTGTACCATTAATGCTAACAAACTTGTTCTTTCTTACAAGATCTTATTTTTGACCTAATAACTGTGTGTAGATGTTTCTTGATCAAGCAGTATTAATGCACCTGTTACATTTAAATATTATGTTGAAAGTTACTTGGCACTCTTTTTGCATGTTCTATGCTTGGACATGATGAAAATATTTGAGTTTTGAAGATTTCTACTTCAGCTTTTTACACAGACATAAAGAGTTAAATATGCTGTAGTATTATGTGGGTTTTATATGGATTAAATGTTCTTGCTTGTGTAGTTGCCATCACTGAATATTGTTGTTTTGTCTTCAGTGATCCTCTTTATAGTTTTCTACAGCTGCCTCTTGCATTTCTTTGGTCTTGGTTTTGTTTTAAACTTCTCAACATGTACTAGCACTGACTATGTAGTATGGTATAGCATAAGAGAAAACAAAAAAGTGTTTTTATAAGATAGAATGAATACACAAAGTATGAGTGCCTTGTGTGCATTATCTAAAGTAAAATTAATCAGTTAGGCAATCAGCTTTTGGGATGTTTTCCTGAACACATACAGTAGAATTGTATCTTGAGTTAAGTACACTGTAGAAGTGACTGTCTTGCAGTTAGCCTTGCTTGAAGGAAAATACCATGAGTGCTGGTAAATCTAAAACATTGTACTTGTGAAATTCCCATATTTATATTAATTCGTTATTATTTTCTTTTTCCCCTTGAAACAGTCTGCATACTGTTGGAATATGTAACAGGGTAGAAGATAACGTATTCAAAGAAGCTATTAAAGAATGTGTTTTCTGTACAATGCTGTGTAAAAGCTGCCTGTTTTCCCTTTATGCTTCAGGTCAGATACTTTTTTGAAGCAGAGGAAGATTGAAGCTCACATCTAGGTTACAAAGAAAAGCTGAAATGAAATCATTAGCTTTCATTTATGCAGTGGGAGAGAATGGTGTGTGTCATTGGTTTTACCTGACAGGTTTATAAAATGAGTGTTTGGGGCTGTGGGCTGTTAGATAAACTCTCACTGAAGTAAATGAAATCCTCTAAAGCTCATCCTTCTCGTTCCCTTCCACCCTACATTAGTATATTGCTTCCTCAGTCCTACAGATACTCCATCCTTTGGCGGGGGGGGGGGGGATACAGGGAAGAAACACTCCTCTCTTCTTTCAGTCCTTTTTTCCATAAGGCATGTGTTTTCTGATGGATTTAATTTCTGTGCTTTCCTCTACTTACAGCTCAGACATGAGCAGTGCCAGTAACTCACTGGCACGGGAATTCTTGACGGATGTCAACAGACTGTGCAATGCAGTGGTCCAGAGGGCAGAGGCCAAAGAAGATGAAGAAGAAGAAACTCATATGGCAGCACTGGGACAATACTTGGTTCAAGGCCGTGGATTTATCTTGCTTACCACACTGAACTCAACTATTGATCAGGTAATAGCTTTTCTTACCTGGCTATAATTTTTGTATTGAGTTTGGCTGTGTGGATTTGTCTGGCTAATGTTGTTCTTGGTGCTGGTTTTCTTGTCTTTTGATGGTAGAGTGTATGAGTTAATTATGAAGACTAGAAGTTCAAAGGGATATGTTGCGGTTGCATTCTGTCCTTCAGCAAGAACAGAAAAAGAAAAAATAGCTAATCATATAGCTGTTTGTCAGCTGATACTGATGGTTGCTAGACTTTTGCCTAGTTAAGGCAAGTGTGAAGCTGAAGTGCAGTAGCTGAGTGGAAAGAGGCAATAGGTTAGAATCTTCAAGGGAAAGAAGCATATACTGAACCTGCAGTACAAACAGACAGTTTTTTATTTGACAAGGGCCTCCTGTTTTAAGGCAATGAAATTAAAATATGCACCTTTCTATTTGGTTAATGGTCCATGAGATACATATTTGCTCTTGGACATGATAGTAAATAATTTTGTAACTTTAGCTCAAAGAAAGCATTTTAGAAGAGGTGATCAGCTTATACTATATTTTTGTATAAAGTCTAGCACACATCCCTGTAGCTGCAGATACCCATTTCTTTCTGTTCTTTCTCTTCTCCTTCCTCTTCAACACTACTGGATATGTACTAAACAATGGGTAGGATGAGATGTGCATTAAGTCTTTGTGTATTGAAAATGCAGATCCCAGTGTTTAAGAATAATGAACCAGGTGAATCTGGGCTGAGTTTATTCAGCCTTTGTCTGAATTGAGGTCAGCTGTTAATGCTGGTCAAAAGAATTTTGGAGGTTTGCATTTCCTTCATGAGGTGACTTGGGCTAAGAATCCAGTTGGGTCTGCTGGCTTGGTTCTGGATTCCAGTAGGTGCACTGGCTGAACAGTAAACCCACAAGACTGCAGTTACATATAATTGCTAAGAAGAATCCTTACCATGTCTAGAGCTGTGTGGCTTTTATAGTCACTTGAGTTCTGCATAGTTGCTGTTAATAGAGGCTTCAAGACCAGAGCTGCTGGAAAAAACAGAAAATGGGGGATTCCATGTGCCTCCCCTCCAATAAGAACCTACTTCTGAAGTAGAAGGGGAAGAAAACTTGCAGCATTCTTCATGAAACATCAGCAATTCAGCAATTATTTCCTGAGGAAATATGTTTTTTAAGAAGGTGGGGGAAGTGGAACTTGATTAATGAGGAAAGTCAAATTCTGGTAGTGTACCACTTAAACTTGAAAAGTCAGTATTTTCCTTTCTCCAGTCTTATTATTGTGCTTTGAATGCTGTATTGCTCATTCCCATTCCTAGTTAATTTGTCTTGCTGAGAATACATTTAGTAGCAGAAGAGAGTTGTGAGAATGACTTTGAAAAAGCTTAGTTTTCAAGTCTAATTATATGCATCAATAGTTTTAGATTTTTTTAATTGATAGTCTCATGAAATATTAACTATTTGTTATATATCTGTATAGCTCTAAAACTATATATATTAAAAACTCTATATTTGTTATATATATAACTACTTAAGTTGCTTATCTTGAAACATTTTAATTTCATTGCTACCTTGAATTTTTTGAGAAGGATGTTGCTTCAGCTGCATATGTCTGAATGAAGTTAACTGCCCAAATGCTCAAGTCAGCTTTTTGTGTTTGAAAATTTTTGATCTTTAGGACTTTAGGATTTTGATGGTGCTGCATAGCACCCAGTAAAGGAATTGTTTGAATTCTGTGCCTTCTACTGCTCCTCTGCACTGAAATTCTTAGTGTTGAAGTCTTAGAATCCAAGTAGGAGTGAGGGTTTGTTAGTAGCTATTCTGGTGTTTTGGTTTTTTGTTTTTTTTTAATTGGGAGTAACCTTCCCTCTTTCCTCCCATAAAACTTCACCTTTTCTGTTGTGAGTCAATAACATCACTTTAATAAATGTAATGTTTTTTTGTTTGCTTAAAGGTGTCATTTTGGAGGAAGTAGAAAGTTTCCCATGAAGTTCTTTGAAGTTACATTTATGTAACTACAGAAGTTTCAAACTTGTATTGGGCTTTATTTATTGGCTTTGTTTAAATTGACCAATTATTTGCTTTTGACTTCTCTGGTTTTGTCCTTTAGGTGTGGAATTCCTTCAACAAGAGGGATTAGAAGAGCTTTGTATAGAAATACTTGCAGAGGTGTAATAAATATCTGAGATGCTTTCTGATTGGCTCTAGTGATTATAGCACTCTGCTGTTAGGTCATTTTTGCAATGCGTAAAAACAGCAGGAAGGCATGGGGAACTGAATGTTGAATAGGTTTGTAAAATAAAGAAGGTTAACCTATTTTTGAAAAGTACAAAAACTTTTTCTATTTTGTTTCTAACATAGGAGCTGACATGTCGAGAAGAACTTCTGACCCTCCTCCTGTCACTTCTGCCATTGGTGTGGAAAATCCCTGTACAAGAAGAAAAAGCAATAGGTATGTTTTATCACTGACAGTACTAAGGACCTAAAAGAAGTGATTTGTGTATTACTACAGAGCATAGAACTCCGAACTAAAGTAGTTCATTGTAATACATGAATGTTCTTTTGTTATCTTTCTTTTTCAACAGATTTTAATATACCATTTACAGTAGACATATGCCTGACCAAAGAGAATAATTCAAGTTCTGTGAAATCTACTCAGGAAAAACTAGGCTTAGATGGAAGTACTCGTTCATCTCTTCAGACTTCTGTAAAACTAAATCTACGATCTCGAAAAAGTGGACGTCTGCGCAAAACCACCCATCGTTATTCTGTGCGAGATGCAAGAAGATCTCAGCTGTCCACTTCAGATTCAGAAGGCAATTCTGATGACAAGACTACTGTAATAATGAAACACAGACGCTCCCAGTTACTGCAGCCTTTTTTAACGTATCCAGTTAGGGACAACTACCTTGTAGGTAGAAGTGATTGCCTACCTGTGGAAGTGATACCAAGTTCTAATCCTGATGCCCCTACTCTAGAAAATTCGAGCAATATTACTCCAGCACATGAGCTAAACCCAGAGGTTTTGAATGAGCCAACTGCAGGAATTGCTGAGAGCAACATGGATAACTCTCCTTTTGACTTATGCTGTGTCCTACTGTCTCTCCTAGAGAAAGTGTGCAAATTTGATATTACTTTAAATCACAGTTCTGCTCTTTCAGCTAGTGTGGTGCCCACATTGACTGAGTTCTTATCAGGATTTGGAGACTGTAATGTAAGTAGTAACACAGAAAATGTAGTTTCTGCAGGGTGGACAGAAGAACCTGTGGCTCTGATCCAAAGGATGATTTTTCGAACAGTGCTGCATCTTATGTCTTTAGACATTAGCAATACAGAAACAATGCCTGACAATTTGCGAAGAAATTTAACAGACTTACTTAAAGCAGCATTAAAAATCAGAATTTGCTTGGAAAAGCAACCTGATCCTTTTGCTCCAGGATACAGGGAAACACTACAGCAGCCGGTTCAGGACTACATATTTTCT
This sequence comes from Elanus axillaris, assembly GCA_026212715.1. NCBI lineage: Eukaryota > Metazoa > Chordata > Aves > Accipitriformes > Accipitridae > Elanus > Elanus axillaris. Next base: position 8,953,986 of record JANZLQ010000052.1, read on the forward strand.
AGATACCATCACAGAGCCTTGCTTCTACCTGAGGTTATAGAAGGGGTCTTGCAAATTTTGATCTGCTGCCTACAAAGTGCAGCCTCCAATCCATTCTACTTTAGTCAAGCTATAGATCTAGTTCATGAGTTCATACAGCATGAGGGATTTAAGCTGTTTGAAGTAACAGTGCTTCAAATGGAATGGCTGTGTATGAAGAGCGAGGGAGTAACTGGGGAAGCCTCAGAGCATCTGAAGGCCCTAATCAACAGCATCATGAAAATAATCAGCACTGTCAAAAAAGTGAAATCAGAGCAGCTCCATCAATCGATGTGTACAAGAAAGCGGCACAGACGATGTGAGTACTCTCACTTCATGCATCACCACAGAGATCTCTCTGGGCTCTCTGTCTCTGCTTTTAAAAACCAAGCTTCCAAAAACCCCTTTGAAACTGCTGATGGAGAAGTTCATTATCCTGACAGATGCTGTTGCATTGCTGTTTGTGCACACCAGTGTTTGCACTTATTGCAACAAGTTTCTTTGAGCAGTACCTGTGTTCACATTCTCTCGGGTGTACATAATGTAGGAATATGTTGTTGTATGGATCCAAAGTCTGTGATCGTCCCATTGCTTCATGCTTCCAAGTTACCAATATTAAAAAACTTTCAACAGCACATATTGAACATCCTTAACAAGTTTATATTGGATCAGCTGGGTGGAGCAGAAGTTTCTCCAAAAACTATACAGGCATCATGCAATATATGTACTGTTGACTTTGATCAGCTTGCTCAGCTAGAAGATGCCTTGCAGGGCAACCCTAATGATGCTGGTGTTGCATATAGTTCCTCTTGCAGAGTTCAGGGAATTCTGCCTAGTAGTGGATCTGAAGATATGTTGTTGAGATGGGATGCATTGGAGGCTTATCAGGATATTGTTTTTGAAGAAGACAAACTACGCGGCATGCAGGTTGCCAGCCATATTTGCCACTTAATTCAAAAGGGAAATGCAGTGGTCCAATGGAAACTATATAACTGTATTTATAATCCCGTGCTTCAGAAAGGGGTTGAGATAGCTTGCCATGCTCAACAACTGGGACTAACTACAGCTGATAAACACACATGCAGTTACCATAGCAAGTGTTTGCCTTCTGAAGTACTTCAGATTTATTTGCAGATGCTCCCTGTGTTGCTTAAATCCAGGTTGGTTGATTTTCTGTTTATTAATGGAAAACATGCTAATTATGTACAGAGCTTTGTATGCTTGTTACTAATCAGAACATAAGTTTTATTTGGACTGTAGGCAGCACTTGGATATTGCAGGGATGGCAACAAGGTAAATGCTTGAATAACATAAAATGTAATCCTAGATTCATAAGCCATAGAAAGTGAGGGCTGAATACCAATGAGTTAGTCTTTTTACAAGCCAAAGTGTGTAGAAAGAAATAAAAAACTTTGTCCGATGTGACATGCTCTTTGCCTTTTCATTCCTCATGCTAAAGTGAGTTAGGAATGTTGAACAGATTGACATGTCACTTTTCTGTAGGAATTAGGCTACTTAGTTTTTCTGATCGGTTTCCTTTTTCCTTCTAGAAAGGTCTTCATAGAAACCACCTTTCAAAAATAAAGCTTGAGAAGTTTCCTTGTCCTGAAATAACTGTTTCCTAATTTACAAAATCCTGTCCATTTAAACATAAGGTTTTTAAAACAAACAAAACAAAACATACAACCCATGAAGATTCTTCCAAGGCATGAAATAGAAACTTTCTATTTACTGCTGAACTGATGAAATAGTTGTTTAATACAATATATGGAAATTTATTCAGAATATGAATGTGTCTGGATTCTGAACTTTTCTATTGGAGTCCTGATAACCCTGCTAAATTCACTTTGGTTTATCTGAGACAATTATAAAGAATAGACTAGTATTCCAATTTATGTAAAGGGTTGTCTAATGCATTTTTAACTTTTATCCTAACCTAAACTATATCAGAAGCTATTCATTTTTGAAAATTTACTTGGTGGCAAAGAGGCAAGAGAAGTAAAGTTTAGATTAAAAAAATATTTAAGATATCCTATTTCCTACTGGCTTAAAGATGGGAATATACAAGTACATGATTCATTTGATTCTAGATTGTATAACTCAGTTACAGTAGAAGCTGACCCTGTGCGAAGGAGATGGGAGGGTAGGGAAGGTGGATGTCTACAAGCAAACATAGTACACTAAAGAAGCTTACAGATCCTTACCCCAAATTCTGCATGAACTCAGTGTAATACTTGGGCAGTAGAAAGAAGGGAAAAATACACTTGGAAACAAATATACTGAAAGGTTTTTTAACATTGAACACCCTGGCATAACAATTGCACAAGAAGTTGCTTGAAAGGTACTCCTGAATTCTATCTGAAATGCATTGTCCATACAACCAATATACATAGCTAGTAAAATGTCTTAAAACTTCAAGTTTGAGGAGAAATCTCTACTTTCTGGTGAAGTTACAGAACTGAGAGAAATAAAGATATTTACTAGCTCCAATTGCTAATAAATAGTTAGGGTAAGGAAGCATTGCTAAAGAGCAAATGTCACAAAGTTAATTAAACATCTTTAATGTATAGAATATCTTACATCTTTGTGGTCTACATTTTAGAGGTTAATATTTCCTACATTATATCTTATAAAAAATTTGAATTTTTACTACCAGATGGATGATGCTTACTGGGGATTCTACAGTACTGCAAACAAGTTCCTCATCTCTTTAATTTAGAGTTCAGAGTAATATATTGCAATTGCTGTAAACATGATCAGTCCTTGGTATTACTCAGGTGTGTAAAATAGAGGGTTATTTTTGGATAAGATGTCATCTGAATAACATGAATTTGTGGCTGATTTATATGTTAACTTATGCTTTCTCTTGCAGGGTAATTAGAGACTTGTTTCTGACTTGTAATGGAGTGAATCAAATGACTGAGTTAAACTACTTTGATACTTTAAGAAGTTATTCTTTGAAAGTGTTAGAGACTTTGATACTCTGCCTTGGTGATCAGCAGAAAGACCAAGCAATGACAGAACTGGAAGGCCTGAACAGTGAACAAAAGGAGTCTATGTCTGACTTGCCTGCTTCTCTCTGTAGCCAGCATGCTGTTTCAGAAGTTCCTCAAAGCCTGAGCAAGTTTTATGCTGGCTTGAAAGAGGCTTACCCAAAAAAGAAAAAGCTTGTGAGCCAAGACATTCACGTCAACACAATAAACCTATTCCTCTGTGTTGCTTTTTTATGTGTAAGTAAAGAAGCAGATGGTGATCTGGATTCAGCTAATGACTCTGAAGATACATCAGGATATGATAGTACAGCTAGTGAGCCATTAGGCCACAAATTACCATATCTGTCACTGGAAAGCCTCACTTTGCCCTCTCTGGAACACATTCACAGGGCTGCAGATACTTGGTCCATGTGTCGTTGTATCTATTTGTATAGTTCAGTTTTCCAGAGACAGTTCCATAGACTTGGAGGCTTTGAAGCATGCCGTAGATTACTAATTTTGATAATTCAGAAACTTGCAAAAAATAAGGAAAAGGAACAAGAAAAGAGGGAGAGAGTATTAAGTGAAAGCAGCAGAGGTTCACATGGGAGTCCTCATGGTGAGCTTCTCAACAAGGATGGCTCTGTTCAGCTGGCTAAAAGCAGAGAGGTGACACAACTGGAGCTTGATAGTTCTAACAGTCTTACTGCTGCAGAACAGCTCGTGTCTGAATGTGTCTCCTGTGACAGCTCTTTGAGTAGGGAACATGCCTCAGTTACTTCAGTGGCCAATCTTGAAGGGATAAAGACTTCTGTAAGAGAAGAGACTGAGTGGGCACTTCAAGGTATCAGACTTCTAGAAGCTCTGCTGACAATCTGTCTACACAGTGCAAGCACCATGCAGCAGAAGATGGAAGTGGAGATGTTTCACCAGGTACTGTGCAACTTCCTTTAGCTTACTTTACTCATATTTGTTGTGCACAATGTTATTTTAACAGTAATTTAGTCAAATGTTCTTTTAAGGTTGAAACAAGTTTATGCTCTTAACTATGGTACCGTATTTTTTTTGTGTAGTACTGAAAGCATACAGTTAAATGATGTGCTTAGTCAGGGGTAGTGGTCAGCAGGCATGAAAGAATGGGAGTGGGTGGATGAACAAACTGGCAGTTACTGTTTCTGAGGAGGCATCTTCCCATGTGTCCACTTGTCACCTCTTGTATTTGGTAAGGTGCTGGTTCCTGTACCCCTTTGCTTGTTCTCCAACATGATCTTTGTCCACTGCTCTTTTGGGTTGGATCCCTGTTAATGCCAGTTCCTGGCTTCTTGGGGGCTGGGAGAGAGCCTTCCAGAGTAGCATATCAATCCAGGCAGGATGAGCTTTCTACCTTGCTTTTTCGAACTGTATTTCTGGTTTATTTTGCATGTATTTTTTACTGTTTGAGTCAGCATGGTCAACATGGCTGAGGGCTGAGCTCAACGTCAAACACTGTTTTCTGGATTAATGTATCTTGAGTCCCAGGAAAGACTGTCATCCTGGCAGGCGAAGATTTTGTTTTTCTGCGTAAAATGGTCCTGACTAGAGAAAAGGGATGATTTCCTCTGACTACAAAGGTGATAGTGAAGATCAACTATGAATTGCTGGCTGACTATGCCTGTATTTTTTCTGGTCAGTTATGGCCTGCTTTTTCTGTTGGTTTTTTTCCCTGTGTAGCCTATTTGTCCAGCCTAATGTTCTCTGGAGGCTGTCTGAGCTGATGGGCTTTGAACAGTGGGAGAGACTTTGGGGTTTTTTTGAAAGAATATGCAGTGGAGATGTGTTTGACAGGTAGGATTGAAGGAGAGCTGCGTAGGCAAGATGTGAGCATTATACATAGTGACTCATATGTTGTGTTTTTGACGGTTCTGAGCAGAGAATAGCGCTTGAGAAAGAGCAGTATTAGAGGGCACAGGTACTGAAAGGACATCTGAAAAAACTGTTACTTAAGCCTTGGAGGTGAAATAATTCAGTGATCCACAAAAAGTTGTTAAGTCATAGAAGACACCTTTACTGTGCTTTAATGATCTAATTGCTATCTTGAATTCTACTTGGCAGTTTGTTACAAAAGCAGGAAGAGTTAGGTACAGGAGAGAACTGGAAACTGGAGGTCTGTCTGGCCACTTGCTATTTTTGTGAACTTGGACATGTCACCCTCTGTCTTGTGAACCTCTGATGTTTTGGTGTGGTTTGAATGCATTGTGTACTTAAAACCATTTCAGAGATGTTTATTTTTGAAACAGTGCTTTTACTTGCAGTGTTTGGGAAACAGCAAGTTGCCAGATTTTTTTCAGTGTGCAGATTGCTTAACCAACTAAATTTGTCATGAAAAACAGGATGAATCTTACAGCAAGAGACTGGATGAAGTCTGACGGGTTTAGCTGAGAAGTCAGATTAGTGTAGGTAGAAGGGGAAGTTCTTAAATGGAAGTATTAAACCATTTCTGTTAGCCAAAACAGAATAACATGAATCAAAATATTTGTCTCCCCCAAAACACAGAATACCTGTGTGGATGATATCTTACTTCAAATAAGAGAGCAGCTTGCTCAATCAAAAGTGATAGAAACTGACTTGGCAAAGCCTCTGTTTGATTCACTGCTTCGTGTTGCATTGGGCACTTTTTCTGCTGATCTGGATCATTCTGAAGAAAAAATTGAAAAGGTATGAAACACCAACTAAGTAGTCTAAATACTGCAAGGTTTGCTGAGTCAGGTTATGTTGTTTGGGTCTATTTTTAAATTCGACAGGACATGTTTAAATGTGTTTGGTTACTGTGGCTGTTGAAGGTTAATTCTCTGATTCTCATATGTAAGTGTGTAAGCTGAATGCTGGTTATTGATATGGTCCCCACACTTACTGCTCAGAAATGAGTCATGCCCCAAAAAGGAGCAAGCTGTGTTACGCTTTATGGACATAAATGAAACCTGATGTTCTCTTTACTCTTTCATCCCACAGTAGAGTGTGACACAAACTCAAAAGGAAGGCTTCAAACAGGGATGTTGACTGACCTTAGTGGCTGCGGACATATCTTTAACTTAGAGTGAATGTCAAGGTGCACGTTTATGGTGATAGTGACTTTAGAAACACAGTTATGCTTAATGCATTGGCCACCTGCTTACCAAAGTTTGGGTCAGGTAGTTAGTAAGAAAAATCCATCTTTGCAGAATCCACTTTATGTAAGAATGAGGTATTCTTATCAAGTATCTGAAATTTCTTGAAAGCATATGATTAATTTTTCTTTTGCCAACGGGCTTGGAGAAAATAAGCATCTGGAAGGTTCTAAAATACTTGCTTTTCTGACCAAATATAGTAAATTTGCTTGATGTGTTATACAGACCCACTACTCTGAAAAGGAGCCTGTGTCACAGCCTGGAGATATTTCTGAAGAAACTGAAGAATCACAGTGCTATAGTCTTAAACTTTTTGCTGAAGAGGAAGGATATGAAGCAGATAGTGAAAGTAACCCTGATGATAGTGAGACCAAGAATGAAGGTAAATGTGAACTTTCTGAATATACAAAGCAGTCTTTATGACATAGCTAAGCTTGTGTGTCTTTTGAAATGTACAAAAATAGGGTGAGGATCAGAGACCTTTAACAGATATAAATAGTTTAACTTGTTTACTTCCAGTAGGATGCAGTTACAGATGGAGAGATGATGAATATTCTTACTGAGTGTTACAGGAACTGTTCTGTTTTGGTTGTCTTGGTTTATGTGACTCTTGCTCTAAAGTCATGTTGCTCAAATGTATTATTGTGGTCTAGAAGCAGTTTTCTCCAGACATGGTTATCATTAGTTTGCTTGAAAATCAATGTGTACTTTTTTAGTATTATAACAATCTGGTAAAAATTATCTAGTCTAATTATATCATAGAATACCAGGTTGGAAGGGATCTCAAGGATCATCTGCTCCAACCTTTCTTGGCAAAAGCAAGATCTAGACAAGATGGCCTGTCCAGCTGAATCTCAAGTGTTGAATGTTTCGGAATCCACCACTTCCCTGGCGAGATTATGCCAACAGCTGATTGTTCTCATTATGAAAAACTGTCCTCTTGTGTCCAGTCAGTCTCCCCAGGAATAATAACTTGTACCCATTACCCCTTGTCTTTTCCATGTGTCGGGAGTCTCCATCTTCTTTGTAGCCACCCTTTAAATACTGGAATGTGGTGATATGGTCTCCCCTAAGCCTTTTCTCAAGGCTGAACAAACCCAGTTCTCTCAGCCTTTCCTCATATGGCAGGATTCCCAGTGCTTTGGTCATCTTTGTGGCCCTTCTCTGGACCCTCTACAGCCTTTCCACATCTCTTGTATAGCAGGGACCAAAACTGAATGCAGTACTCCAGGTGTGGCCTGACAAGAGCTGAGTAGAGTGGGATAATGACTTCTTTATCTCTGCTGGTGATGCCCTTGTTGATGCAGCCCAGCATCCTTTGGCTTTCTTTGCCGCAGCAGCACAATGTTTGCTCATATTGAGCTTGTTATCCACCAGGACCCTCAGGTCCCTTTCCACAGAGCTGTTCCCCAGCTGGATAGATCCCAGCCTGTGCTGCATTCTTGGATTGTTTTCCCAGGTGCAAGACCTTACACTTGTCCTTGTTGAGCTTCATAAGGTTCTTGTTAGCCTGCTCTTCTAGCCTAGCCAGGTCTTCCTGTAGGATGGCTCTCCCTTCCAAAGTGTCTGCTTACCCACTCAGTTTGGTATCATTGGCAAACTTCATCAGAGTACACTTGATCCCATCATCCAGATCACTTGAGAAGATACTAAACAGTGTTGGGCCCAATATCGATCCCTGGAGGATCCCACTTGTGACAGGCTTATGGTTTGAAAAGTTGCTGTTTATCACCACTTTCTGGGTGCAGGCTGTCAGCCAGTTCCGCACCCACCACACGGACCACTTATATAGACTGTAACGCATCAGTTTCTCAAGGAGAAGGCTGTGAGAAACCATGTCAAAAGCCTTGGAGAAATCCTGGTAGGCAATGTACACTGCTCACCCCACATCAACTGAGCAGGTTACTTTGTTGTAGAAGGCTATCAGGTTTGTCAAACACAATTTGCCCTTGGTGAATCCATGCTGGCTTTTCCTAAGCACATGCTTCATTTGACTTGTGATAGCCTCCTTGTGATAGAATATATCTCTTTATATTCATTTGACTGATGTGCACATCTCTTTCTGTATTCTGTTTGTGTAATTAATTTTGAACATGAATTTGCTTTAATTTTCCCCTTTGTGCCAAACATCTGGATGCATATGTTCTTGTATGAGGTCAGCATGAGCAGTGACAGCCTTTAATAGAACTGCATTCAACTGCTGCTGTTTACCTGTGTGACTTGGCTTTATCAACAGATGTACAAAATTTTAAAAGCATTTCTGAATTAAAAATTTAACCTGAAATATTTCCATGAAACATATATCAAATATTTTTTAAGTAACATATTTTAAAGTCTCTCCAAGATAGGCTTAAAAGTTGGGGGTTTTTGCCTTTTTTGATTGTCATGCAGCTATTCCATCATGTGCATTGTCTGAATTAAATAACTAAGCAACTGCTTTCCCCAACCTTTTAACATGAAACAAAATAATTTAAATTTATCTCCTTTCTTGGCAGGCTTAGAGTTCTGTATAGAAGGATGATTTTACTTTCATGTTTCATGAATTGCATATTTCATCATTACTTATGTGTGTCCAGTTCCCAGGAAATGAAGGCACATAGTTAAAGAGCATGTAATAGGAGAAACTACATCCTTGCCCTTCTGTATTTGCAGGAAAATACAAAAATCTGAAGCATGATAGAAGAATCTATTAACTTCTGAGAACTGTTTATAAGCTAGTGACCATTTTTGTTTTGTACTTACGAAAAGGTTGGAGAAAGTATGTCTTTGGATATTCTGCTTAAATCATGCAAAATGTATTCAGCTGAGTAAGTTTTAGTAAGACAAGTGTTTTCTTTCAGGAGCAGACACAAAAGCAGAACCAGGATGTACTAATCCTTCAGGTTATTTAAATGACCTAGCTGAAAACATCAGTCAAGGAGAATTAATGTATCCTGAAATCTGCATGTTAGAATTAAACTTGCTCTCAGCTGGTAATGCAAGTTTAGATGTACTTGCTCACGTGTTCCAGAGCTGCCTGAAAATCATCAGCCAGAAGGAGAGAAATGCCACTGTACTTATAGAACAGGTAAAAATGTTACTAAACAAAGGCAACAGCTTAGCAGTTGTGCATCTTATTTTCTTCAGTTCTATAGTACCAGTATACCTAATAGTGATCTTGGAAGTATTCTCACTTGTTACGGCATTTGATAAGACCTGAAACAATGTAAATGACTGATATTGCCAGCTACACTGCATTTAAGTTACCAGAAACTATAGTTAACTACTGTATTGAAAGATGTTTGACCTACAAAGCTTTTGAGTTTCACAGTTGCCTTATTTTATGAAGACTGTTCAACCACTAGGGCTATAGATACAGATTTAATGACTATCAGGCCATAGGAAAAAAGGGCAAATATCTTCTTGAATATATTTATATGTAAACATTCTAAATTTATGTGTATTCAATATGTACTTTTAGAAACTTGCAGTGATATAGCTCAAATATTTCATGCTTTTATTCTTTGTAAGTTTATATTAGAAATTAACTATGCATATGTTGATGTCCTCATGATCCTTTGGAATTTCTGATGGTTAGCTTGTTTTTTGCTTTCTAATAACTAGAGTATGCGTCTTTTGCAAAAGAGGGAAATATGGTTAAGTAATCTAAATTTAAAGTGATTGTTTATATAATCATTTGACTAAGATGCAAAGTTAGTGCATTACAGCTTAAACCAAAAGTGGGAAAGGAAAACATCGTTTTATTTCAGTACTCCAATTCTTTGTGCGAATTATTAGCTTTTAATCACTAGCACACTTGTGTTTCTTTATTCTGAACTTCAACACATGAAATTACTTATAATTCAACATAATATAATTTTGATTACTCTTCAATATCATTCAGAAAGGGCAATCTATCAAACTAATCAATTTAGAGATTTTTAATATCTCTAGAGATACTTCAAATTACCTTGATCTAAGATGCATTTGTGAAGGATTCTCTTTAAGTACATAGCTTTTGATTTTTTTTATTTTATTTTCTTTAGTAATTACTTTTTAAAGTAATCTTGCATAAAAAGGTTGGGGAAAGGGTGAATTTGCTTTCAGTATTGCATCACTACATACCAACATGCTGTGTTTTGTCACAACCTGTGAAATCCTGTGATTCTGTTAAGGGGGAGAAGACAAGGGAGATCTCATCTGCTGAATGTATAACGGCTCAAAGGTTTCTTTCTAGAATAATTTGGATTTCTCTCTTCTGCAACTGAACTGTACAAAACACGAAAGAATGTTCATTAGCAAATATAAAAAATATTTCCATAACTCAAAGTAACTGGAATTGTCTTTACTTTGAAATCAACAGTAGACAAGAATTGATTGAAAGAAATTATTTCTTAGTTCTTTGAGCTGTAATATATTCTTCAGCTATGAATTTTCCCTGTGTTTTTTTGACAGGGAGCTGTTAAACTTCTTTTGGGAGGATTTCTGAACATACTGACACAGCCAGAATCTAGTTTTCATGGTGAGTTCAAGGTCTAAGTAAGTTATAAAAAAACCCAATATTTAAGTTAATGTATATACACTCAAATTCTTAGTTCACAATGCAAATGCAAAATTGACAAAGCAAATGCATTGGTATGTGTAAGTTTATGCAGCTGCTTCTTTAACTTGTGGCAAGTATCTAACTTATGTATAAATACAGGGTTATTTCTGAGCTAGTGGTAATCTGTTATTTAAACACATGCTGGCAGATCTGAAAACGATAGTTGAAATCATAAACTCTAGGGTGACAGTGTTAGCAAACATTGCTGGGAAAAGTAGCAGTTATCTTACTGACTGCATCTGACTCCATCACAACATAAGTTTTTATTTCAAATTTCTTTAACACAGGTCTTAGTGATGTCTTGATTAAGTTTTCCTGGTAAGAAATAAAACAGCTAGCTAATCCAAGAATGTGGAAGCATATTAAATGCTTGCCCTAAGGTAGCTTCACATAATGAGGTTGTTCCACAGCAGGAGATGATGTAAACCCATCCCAGGACTTTGATCCCTGGCTTTGTGGGGAGAGCCTTTGCAATGTAGATGCTAGGTTCCCAGACTTTCAGACTCTACTGGGTAAACCTAGGAGCCAAACTTAATGTAACCATCTAGATTTACTCAAGGAAATTTTGAATTATAGTGTCAGGAAGTACTGTTGGATCTCACTAGAATTCATCTTGTAATCGCTACTGTTTCCTGAATTTGAAATGTTTTCACAAAACACTCTGAATTCAAAGTTAATCTTTTGTCATAATGGTATGGGATATGAATTTTTAAAGCTTTCAGAAGATTATTTTCAAGAATATTGTTTTGTCTCCTTAATTTTAGCATGTCAGGTGGTGCTGGTAGACCTGTTAGTTTCCTTGATGAGTTCACAGACATGTTCAGAAGAGCTAACTCTTCTTCTGAAAATATTTTTGGAGAAGACACCTTGTACGGTATGTATGCAGTAGCACATAGCAAAATTCAGAGGCTTAATGAGAAAAATGAAGCAAAAAAACTCCTTTTGTGCCCAAGCATTTGGGGAAGTAAGAAGACTGTAACAGCAACATTCTAACTGATCAGAGCAAATAGAATTTTGTTATTGAAATAATTCATTTTCAAAACATGAAAAGGAAATAGGAGATAAGAAGAGAGGGTTTTGAAGTGTGTGTTAGAGTCCTGGGAACTCTCTTCAGCATAAGAAAACAAGATTCCTCTTGATGAGACTGACATTGTGGTTATGGATGACAGAGCACTAATACTGTAAAATTTGAAGTAATTCCTTTAAAATTATAAAGCATCTTGCTATTTCGGGAATGCTTTAGCAGCAGGAATTACTTGCAAAACTGTCTTAAGTTGGCTTGTGTAACACTGGAATCTACTGCTCGTGTGGGCTATACTGCTGAAATACCTCTCTGTTGGTTTGTGTGGGAGTCTGTATTAAAAAACAAGGGGAAAGAAATAAAAAACATCTGTCATGTCTGAAATGGTACCAAACATGGAGACACAAATCAATTTTTCAAAGATAGCTTGCAATAATTAGCTAAGTAACTAGAGAAACTTTTTGGCTTAAAGTCTCAACTAGTTTTGATACTGATTATGCAGTAACAACGTGATGGCCTGAGTATACATTCTTAGCCAGCCACAAACATGGGGTAAAAGGTGTCGTCTTTTGTTGAGGTATAAGTTAATCTGTTAGCACATACCAAATGTGAGATAAGATTGTGCAATGACCACCTACTGTGGTTCAGCTGATTCCTAAGCATGGTAACTTGAAGACTGATCTGCTTTGACTAAATCCCCCAAACTGTTGGGCCATAGTCTGTTGAAGTTGCTACTTGATGCTTTGTAAATGTGCGTCAGTTTGGATGTGGAAGTCTACCTTTGGGAGAACACCAATCCAAATTTAAATCAAGGGTGGGGTTCAGTCTAGTTAGATGACACAACTACATGGTTTAAACAGTTTGATTTTTTCCTCATTTGTTTGGTTTATTTCTTCTAGGAGATACTACTCAAGGGTGTACTGAAGATTATAGAAACTAATATTTATATGAACCCATTACAGTATCTTGCCTTCCCTTTGCTACATGGCACAAATTTGAGTAGCTGTTCTTCACAGAAATCTGCTAGCACTTCCAACAGCAAAACTGCTGGACTGCTAAAAAGAGCAAAATTTTCACAGAGTAAGAAAGAGGCAGATGGTGAAAATTTGAGTCACCAGCTGCTTTCTTCTTGGCATGTAGCCCCAATTCACTTGCCTTTAGTTGGACAAAACTGTTGGCCACACATGTCCGAAGGCTTCAGTGTCTCACTGTGGTTTCACCTGGAGTGTGCTCATGAAACAGAGAATTCAACAGAAAAGGGGAAAAAAATCAAGAGAAGCAGCAGACTGGTAGCTGTGAGAGAGAACAGCTTTGACAGCACAGGTGAGGATATAGTTCTTCCTGTTTCTATTTAGGTAGCACTTAAGGATTCTGGTTACAAGTATTACTAATCGATGTGCCATATACCAAAGGCTGAATTTTTTTTCTTATGATGGATATGAAACAGGAGTTGTAGTCTTTCTGATTTTGAGTACTGTGTCATATACTTAAAGATAAGCCATTTCCAGCCTTAGTCCTTAAGTTAGGTTAACGTCTGCTTCCTTAGAAGTTCAGTATTCTTGCTGAATTTGTAACTTCAGTAAAATGTCTTTATGGTACTTCATATATGATGAAGAAAATAATAAATGCTGCAGCTGAAAGGTTGGAGGAAAGTTGGCTCAAGTTTATTTGGTTTCATGTATTGATGAAGCAAGTGGCTTTTGTGTTTCTCTTCAACAGACAGCTAGTATATCTTTGTGAATTAGGGTTTAAATATTGGAACTCTTAGCTAAAAGGTGCTCTGAATCCATCAAGTCAGAGCCTGAGGCTAATTCAGTATGAATCCTCTAACTTTCCTTGTGTGTGTACCATTGTAAATGTCAATAGCTGTACAACATTTCTGTTACACTTTTGTAGAGACCCACCTGCTCCCAAACTCTTTTGAGCAGAATATTTTGGATTATAATTTATAGGAGGAAAAATTCCTTAAATTATTTAAATGCCTCCTACTGACAACACTCGGAATACCTTTTACTATATATTTTCTTTTTTTACTGTATTTGAATAAAAGGAGGAAAAACCCAACCCTGAATCTTCGATCTCACTAGATCTGCTTTTTTTAGAAGGTCTGTGCTTTTGCTTGGTAAAGTAAAAATATAGAATGCAAGATCATGCTTAAAGGGTAGTATGATTTGTGAAGAGAAATCTAAAGATTTGTTGGTGCACACTAAGGCTGGCAGTCCAACATAGGAATGTAATATGATATGGCATGTTGAAAACATCAGTGAATTAGTGTATTCAGGGGATTTACATGATTACAAACGAAAACATGTAAAGTGCCAAGTTAAGTCAAGCTCCTCTGTTTTGGTTTACAAGACACCTAGGTCTCTGAAGAGAATTGTGCATGTTAGTCAGCTTGTTTTTAAAAAAAAAAAAGGAAAACACCCAACTAAACAAAACCAATTATCTGCAGTACCTGAACTATTTCTCTTCATACTTGATAGCTGATAGGACAGGCATTGTATTCTAATTGTGTATAAACATGTTTATATTTCCAGAAGAAACAAAGTCTATAGGAATGGAATACCTAAGCCTGGGAGATAAACTTGTTGAAGATGGGTGTATTCATATAATTTCACTGGGTTCCAAAGCATTGATGATACAAGTCTGGGCAGACTTAAACACTGGAGCATTCATATTTCGGTATGGTATATTAGTCCAAAAGCAGTCTTGTGAACATATGTATTGTTACTTCCAGTAGTAGCTTGCAGAGAATACTGGTGGAGAGTAGAGAACCAATTTCTATAGTAGAGTCATCTTGCACACTGATGGCAACATCAAGTAAGTTTGTGTTGTGGTTTAACCCCAGCCAGCAACTAAGTACCACACAGCCACTCACTCACTCCCCCCCACCCAGTAGGATGGGGGAGAAAATCAGGAAAAAAGTAAAATTTGTGGGTTGAGATAAGAATGGTTTAATAGAACAGAAAAGAAGAAACTAATAATTATAATGATAACACTAATAAAATGACAATAGTAATAATAAAAGGATTAGAATGTACAAATGATGCACAGTGCAGTTGCTCACCACCTGCTGATCGACACCCCATTAGTCCTGGAGTGGCAACCCCCCTGCCCCCACAACACCCAGTTATTTCCTGAATTGGGTGTCCCATGGTATGGAATACCCTGCTGGCCAGTTTGGGTCAGCTGCCCTGGCTGTGTCCCATGCCAGCTTCTTGTGCTCCTCCAGCCCTCTCGCTGGATGGCATGAGAAGATGAAAAATCCTTGACTTAGACTAAATATTACTTAACAACAACTGAAAACATCAGTCTTATCAACATTCTTCTCATACTGAACTCAAAACATAGCACTGTACCAGCTACTAGGAAGACAATTAACTCTAGCCCAGCTGAAACCAGGACAACTGCATACAGATCTACAGGTTTACTTGCTTAAAGTGTTAGTCTCTGGTCTCTCATGTTTCATGAAGTCATATATAACTGTCTAAAGTAAGATGCAAAATTAGTCAAACATAATGCAATGCAAGGTAGCAACTCAACTATTAATGAAATGACACAATAAATGTGTGAAGATAGGAGCTTTTGTAGCTGTAGTTTTTCCCACCTCGGGTGTGAAAATTGCTGTTGTTTAAAGCGTACTATGACAATCTTGGTTTTAGTCTTCTGAACACATTTTAGCTCTAATTTAGTTCTCATAAGTAATGTATCCTAAAATTGCAACTTTAGACTATTTTAAGAACACTTTATTTCAGTGTTCAAAGCACCTGCATTTTTTCAATAAACTGAATTTAACTCCTCTGTAAAATAGAGATAATATCCTTATCTTAAATGTAAGCAGATTGGTGCAAACAAGTTAAATAACTAAGTTGAAAGCATACTGTGGGGATTTCCCTAGCTTATGTTGAACACTAAATACAGTTTTGTGATCAAAAGTTATCTGTGAAAGTTAAGAAATGCAATCTCAAAGTAACTGAGGCAAAAAAATTGCAGATTTGGGGCTTAAAATGCAAATTTGAAAACACACACACACACTTTTTTCCTTTTCTGTTGTTTTCATAGTATGTGCATGGATCCAAATGATGAGATGAAAGCTGGTCTGCTGGCACAGGCTGAGTCTCTGGAGAATGTTTTCTGTGTGGGCAGGTGGCAGCATTTGGCAATAACATACCTGCAGCAGCCAGAAGGCAAGAAAAATATCCATGGAAAGCTGTGGCTGTGGGTTTCTGGTCAGAGGTAAAGTATACATTAGTTGTACCTAGATCTTCATCTTCTTAAAAAGATGTTCTCTGGTAGGAAAACAGCTGCACTATTTTGGTATAAGCTGAAGTTATGGTTGAGTAGTCTTCTGGGGGTAGGAGACGAGTGTCTTACACTACTAGGAATTCCCTAGAAATATTCAGATTTGTCTTGATTGCTTTGAGAATCTTCAGTTCTTACTGTGGACCAATGCAGACATCAATGTTTTTCTTGATCACAAATAAGTGAAAGAGTTAAGTAATACAAGTTTTTGATTAAGATCCAAAAAAAGCTATGGCATGAAGTTAGCAGTAGGCGTGTCTCAAGTTAGTCTGAATTAAGGAGGCATAGTTCAGGTACTGGCAATGTTGTTGAAAGTAGGAATGAAGAGGAGATAGAGAGAAGGCGGTCATTTTACACCACTGAGAGAAATGGAGGGGGGAAAGTTAAAAAAAAGTTTCATGTGAGACCTGAACTGGCAGTGGGAAGTGCTGCTACTTCCACTGAAAACTTAAGGTCCATGCTCCTAAATGAGGTACCTGATGGTGTGCCTGCGCCTGCATGAAATATTAGAGAAAAAGGAATTGAAGTAATCAGTTTTTTGTACTTTCTTCCTAAAGTCCAGACTATGAAGACTTCCTTTGTGTCCCAAATATGAAGCGGGTGGTCAAAATGTTATGTTGTAAAACAGCTAGATGTTGTAAAAGTTAGATGTATCACAGAAATTCTTTACTATTCCTCTAGAATTTGGTCGGTAAACAAGCAACATTATTAAAGACATTCCTAAAACTATATCTAGGAAAAAAGCTGTTGCACAGTTTTTCTTCCTGCAGTTAAACCTAGAATTGTAAAGTATAATACTTGTTTCACTTTGTTCATGAAACTACATGGAGGCAATTTTTAAGCAACTTGATTTCCTGTCTCTTGTTGTTCAGTCTGTGCATGCTGACATGCAATAAAGTCCCAACATGGAGATATAAGGGAAACTAAGAATACTACAGTGTTCTGCACATGTGCAGTTAATGAGATGCCTCTATATGTAGACTTAGTTGCAAATTTGCTAATAGTTAGGCTCCTCCAGGAAGCTTCAGATGACCTTTACAGTCTAATTGGTCTGTTTATGTAAATGCACGTAAGGCTAATTGGCTGCTTCCTGAAAGCATCAGGCTTACTGCTTGTGGCTGTATAGCACACTAGCTCTGACCACGTTCCTTGGTATAAGCAAATCTTCAACATGGTGTTCTCAAGCATATGTGAAGCACAGTTTTCATTATGTGCATTAGCATATTCAAAGGCCTTTGATGCTTTAGGAACAGTAGAAGTTACTGAAAATTTGTGATATTTTAGAAGTGTGTATAGTGTTATATACAGTTTCTTCTTTGAGGTCAGAGGCAAGGAGGAAAGAATTTCAGATCTAGGAAATCTTGACTGCATGGCAGCCCTAGTTGGGACTCTGTTCCTCTGTTCTGTGCAGTATTTGAATACATACATCATTATGTAACTGAGTTTTAAGGTGCCTAGAGGTTGAAGATGGCTTTTAGTAATTTAATCTTGATAACAGCATGGCTTCTCATCTACTATATATTAAAATTATTTTAAGCCTAGGCTGAATACTTTAGATAGAAGTTTTGATCACTTCTTAATATTTAAACTTGTTTCTTTATATGTGTTTTTAGGAAATGTGAGATTAATTTAGATTATGCACTACCAAGGAAATCAAGCTTATCATCTGACAGTAATAAAACATTTTGTATGATTGGCCATTGTACATCATCTCAAGAAGAATTGCTTCGATTGTCGGGTAGATGGAATCTTGGAAATCTGCTTCTATTTAATGGTACTTTTGTATGCTTTTTTTCTTGAATAAGTCTTCACTTCCTCTTCCCCCTCCAAGACCAAAGGCTTAATTTGATTTTACTTTTCTTCCTTTAACGCACCAAGGTTTTGCAATAAAAGTAACAATACATTCTTTACCAGCATAATATATCAGGGAGAAAGTAGTCAAATGTTTTAGTATCTGGGTACTTCCTGATGTGTCCTTCTGCCACTATTCTCTTGCTTGCTTTTTAGTGCTGTAATTGGCAATTCCATTTACTTTAGTGTTGCATTAAATTTCTTTAAATAACACCTTGGGGAGATGGTGGTACTTGCCCTGTTTTTTTCTTAAAGCACTAGGTCTCTCCCAGCTGGAAAATTGATTTCACTTACCTGCTTCTAAACTACTAGTTTCAAATTACTTAAAGCATCTCAAAAAGTAAACAAAATCCGAACCACTGACTACATTGAGTTAAGCATGCTTATTTCTGAAACTGCTGAAGTTACTTTGGGGGTTTCTTAAGTGTATAATTTTCCGCCCTCCCTGGAAAGCTTTGTCCAGCACTTCTGGGTGTTTGCTTGGTGCTAAAGGCTGGAACCCTGCTGGTTCTCATCTGGCACTTTATGTCCAGTGGTCTGGTCAGGGCTACTACACAAGTGAAATCTGTTTGCCAGGGGTGTGGTGCATGCAGGCGGAGTGTGTGTAGATACAATGTATTTGTGCAGGCCACAGGTGAGATGCTTGTCATAAATGTAAGCTCCACCTGGTGAATCTACGTGGTCTGACTACAGTGTGCCTACAGCTAGCATAACTGATGCATCCAGAGAGCACCGGGCTTGTGATATACAGGTGCATGGCAACTGTATAGCAGTAGACTTGGGTCCTTCTGGATGCTTCTTTTGAATCTGCATTCTCACAAACAGATGACCTGCAATGTGCTGTCCAGAAAGGGGAGGGAGGTTCATTTGGCCTTCTACTTCCTACTTTTTTTTTTCCCCTCCTGTTAGTTGTAGTGAGCTTTTATTATTGTTGCATCCTTCTTGGTTACTCTAACAAACTCCCTGTGATGTTGTTGCATGCTGTTACTATCTGTAATCTTGCTATGCTTTGAAAACTTTGAGGAGGCTTGGAGAGATGACATTTTTCAATTTAAAAGTGTAATTGATTATTCAGAGCTGTTGGTCTTCAGTTCATATGGGTCATTTTTCTGACTTGGTTTCAGTTGCCTTTGCCACTTGAGTTGATCTGGCTTGTGATGTGTCAGAAGTCACTGATCTACAGTAAGTAGCTAATAGCAAGCACTGGATTGTACTGATAGTTTTTCACCAGCAGGACCTACGAAAACCAGCCAGCAATCTTCCCTGTAAAGTCTTTGATGCAGTCTCTAGCCAATGCATGAGTTTTGCTTTATTGTATACTAAAGAGTTAACAGCTTCTCTTCTGGATTTTAGGTGCAAAGATTGGACCAGAGGAAGCATTTTACTTATACACATGTGGGCCAGACTTCACATCTGTAATGCCTTGTAAATATGGCAAAACATTGACTGATTGCTCTAAGTACATAAGTGAAGAGATTCTACAATGTGAACAAATCAAAGAGCTCTTCATGGCAAAAAAGGAAGTGGATGTTGGGCCTTTAATTGTAAGCTTCTCCTTAAAAATGGTTCTTAATCTTGTAGAACTGATTAAGAAAGTGGGAACACATTTGCTGCTGTCTCCCAAAGTGTTTCACTTTCTCAGCCAGGCAGGTGCAAATCCAATTCTCATTAAACTCACTGCAGGGTTCTTCCCACTTATTTCAGTGGGAGTTGAACTCCACACAAGGTGGCCATTTCATCTTGTTTTATGTTGAATTCTGACAACTTCTAGGTGTTCCAGCATCTATAATACTGCATATTTAATCTATCAGATAAGCAGGCACCTCCAAATGCTCTAGAACGAATATGTAACTCTTCTTTCCATGAGTATAAAGGTAGCCAAGGACAGCTTAGTTAACCTTTTAACATTACAACTGAGAGGAGAAATGAGATTTATCTGGCTTAAACAGGAAGCAAAAGATTTCATCCCAGTTCTGTGAGGGTTTTAAGGGAATAAATCTGCATCAAGTTTGGCTGAAAAGTCTTTTTCCAGCTGTCAGGTCTTAAATTCCCTTATCTTTCCTGATTGCAACAGCCATGCTAGATGCAGGTGTAACTATAGTTAAACTAGAAAAAGAATAAAATAAAATTTTCTTACCAGTGAGCCTGCTACATTTGGGGAATTGTCTTCATGCACTGGTAATTCCTGCACTATGAATTGTTTCCACTAGAGGGAATTTTCTGATCTTGTTCTACAGCAACTCTGTAGCTGTAGGCAAAAGGTCATTCTGTCTGGATGTGTTCCTTCTAAACAACGGTACTAAATTTTGATTAGGTTAAGAAGGAATGAATGGAATAAGTAGAAAGCCTAACAAATCAGTCACGCAACTTTTAAGCTTATTTTGCCTAACAAAACACGAAGTAACCAGGGAGGAGAACTGTGTGTTCAAGTGATTAATTAATATCTGCATTTTTTCAAAAATGCAAGTGCCTTAAATGTAATTACTTCTCTATTTTAAATAATCTCCCAAATATCATAATTTTACGCTTTCTGTGAAAATGAGTCGGTTACTTTCGATAGGACCTTTTGTTTTGGTTTAGACCAAACTTCTGAAACTTCTATTGAGATCCTTGTATGGCAAAGCTGATTAAAGGATAGACTTAAAACAAAAAATTGGAGGAATTTTGAAAAAAATAGCAGGTAGCTTTCTATTTTGGACTTTTCACTTCAGAAAGGGAAACAATTTGCCTAATAATTCTGTATGCTTACTGCTTTTTCTTTTAAATTTGTTAGTAATTTTCCTTTTATGCATAATAGTTGTAATTCTTCAGATGGTAAGAGGGGATCCTTGGTGGAAACTTTTAGTTCTTTAACTCTGTGCTGTAGCTATTCTATAGATTTGTTAAAATGTAGGAATCCAATTGCATTTTAGTGCACATGCATTCATGTGAAACCTAAAAGCATGTTAATGGTAAAGTAGAAATGAACTGCCAAAGTTGCTCCTACTTGCTGTTAGGTAGCTTTTGTGTGTGGCTTTTTCTGTTTTGGGGTGGTTTGGTTTTTTTGTTGGGTTTTTTTTAATTAAAAACTTTCTTGAAAAAACTTAAACTTTTCTTTTTTCAGGAGAGTCTTGCTGTTGTTTATACCACATGCTGCCCTGGTCAGTATACCATATACGAACCTGTTATTAGACTGAAAGGTCAAGTGAAAACTGTACCTTCTCAGAGACCTTTCAGTTCAAAAGAAGTTCAGAGCAATGTATTGGACTCTCATCACCTGAAAACACTTCAGTCTGTTGAGTATAAAACTCTTCAGTGTATACTACATGAAATTGGAGGAACTGGTGCATTTGTTTTCCTCTTTGCTAGGGTAAGGGGATTGGAGGAGGGGGTACATGTATCTGTTCTCCCATATAAAATTTTCCTTGGATCTTGGGTAGAAAATCACATATTCTAGCTGCCTTGATCTAGTCTGCATGTGATTATTTTTTTTATTAAAGAAAATCTGTGGAAAATACCTGTGGTATAACACAGACTGCATCATGCAGGTTGTCTTAAATTGGAAACTTAATTATAATTCTACTATGTAATGTTTTTATAATATTGCTAGTATGTAAGATGTGTTCTTACATTCTGATTCAGAGTCTTATCCTGTCTAAGAAAAATCGTAGTTTCAAAAATACTAAGGCTATGAGCCTTAACTTAGTTACTGCTTAGCCTCTCCATGTAAAGGTCACAGTTAATATTTGTGCTAGGAGTCTCTGAATTACTTCAGTTAATTCAAAATACTAATGTAGACCTAAAACTTGTTTTATATGTCTCTGGCAATGGTAGTGTTCTGAAAGGTGTGTGGAGAGTAACCAATGCGCATTAGGTTAGAGACAGCCAGGTATTCAGACTTCTGGCTAGGAATACACTGCGTGCTGTAATTTTAACATTGATATGGAAATCTGAGGAGAAAATCCTTGTTCATGTTACTGTATTACATAAATTTATGCTAAGTATGTGCTATGGACCCTGCCGTATACTATGTTTGCATCAGTAAAGCAAACAAACAATAGATCAGCTGTCAGACAATACAAGTATACATGTGTATAACTAAGTGCAGTAGAATTTACAGGTGCACAGCAAGGTAACCTATAGAAACCAAAACTCCATTCATGTGAGATTTCTTTCTTGTATGTTTTTGGTAAAAATACTATTTGCTCTTTCTTGGGATTCAGGAATTGTAGGAAGCAGAGTGAAGGTGCATGGTCTTCATCCATCAAATTGCTTGTCTCTTTATGGACAAAATAAAACCTCAGTGTTTGACACATCCGGGTAGAGATAGTCTAGCCCTTCAGGAACCTTAATTTAAAGCTTTCCTTAAACATTAGGAAACATACTTTTCCAGGGCAAGCAACAGGCTTTATTCTTATTAGTGGCTTATGTATTTCATGACCTTGTGACTTTGTAGTATAGCAAGAATAAATTGGTGCCTCCTACTTAAATTTTACTTAGAACAGATTTTTTTTAAAAAAGGGATTCTTGTAATGGGACTTTTATTTTCTTAGCAGATAATCATTTACCACAGTAGGAATTATCACTTCAGATATAATATCTGAATGTACACACATAGGCAAAAATTAAAGTTATGTACATAACCTCAAAATCTTTAAAGCGGATTTAATCCAGAAGTTATGATTTAAGACTTCAACAGAGTTTTCAAGGCTTTTTTCTAAATGTTTCTCACTTAAACTGTTTTATTAAATTCGCCTTTTCTTCAGGTTGTAGAGATTAGCAGCTGTGAAGACACTCAAGCTTTAGCACTACGACTTATACTATCTTTAACAAAATACAACCAGCAGAGAATACAGGAGATGGACAATTGTAATGGTTACTCTATGATTCATCGAGTGTTGATCAAACCAAAATGCATTGTTGGATTTTGCATGTTGAAGGTAGAGTGCTCTTTTAACCTGATAGTTTGTTCAATGTTACCACCAATTTAGAAACGTCTCTATGATTTTAATTCTACATTTGAAGCTGTCTTCAAAAAGGCAGAGCAGTGATTTGGAGCAAGCTTGGTCTAGGTGTGTTTTGCCTGGAACTAGGAAATCTTCCTAGGTAAGGGGAGAAAAAGGAAGTGTTGAAAGGCCCTGATTTCAGAGGATATGGAGGGCACGGGGAAGCAACTTTGTTTCTCAGAGTAAAGATCTTCAAGTAAGCTTAAATTCGTAAGCAATTAATAAAAATGTTTGAGTGCACTTGAAAATATCTTTATAAAAATTTTGTACTGGTGTTATAAGAATGAAACCTCTTAAATGCCTCCAGTGGTGTTAAACTCAGTTACTAAACTCTAACTATTTTCAAAGTTGACCAGGTAGATATATGCCTTCCCTGTCAAGAGTTTGTCTCTTTAAAGATTTTTTTTTGATATTGATAGGACAGCTGTACTGTTTTGTGCTTATGACATTAAAAAAAAAAATTTCCCCCTCTAAGACTCTCCTTGAAGGATGCTGCAGTGATGAGATTCTCTATGTAAATGAAAATGGGCAATTCCTGCTAGATACAGATTCTACTGCAGTTATCCAAGATGTTCAATTGTTAGAAAAGCTGCTGCTTGACTGGAAGATATGGTCTAAAGCAAAGGTAATTACTTTCATTTTGTAAAGATTTAAAGTCTAAAAGTCAATATTTAAGAAAAAATGAAGTGATACAGTATTATCTAACTAGAGAAATGAATTACTAAAATTTCCTAAAATTAATGGTCCTTATTTTTCTTTGAATAGCTAGCTGGTAGTAGCATCAAGCTCCCGTTATCAATGATGCAGGTAGCCTTAGTGTATTAAATTCTGTGAATATAATGTGTGTAAATGACTTGTTAGTTGAACAGAGTAATTTTTTAGGGAAGCTTCTTAAGACTGAGGAAGACCTTCCCTCTGGAGCTAAACTATTGAAAATAACCATCCAGTGTTAATATAGCAAGGAGTATACAAAACTAGTTTTAGACAAGAAGTAATTTTTTGTAGCTTAACTATTAAAATGTGCTCATTCAAAATTAAGCATAACTTCCACAGTTTCTAGTTCTGACCTCACCATTTGCAGGCATTTATTCTTTTTTAGGTGCAAAATTAACTTGACTTGGTTATGTTCCTAAACTGAATGTTTTGGTTTTTTTTATTCTCAGTGTGTAGACTCAGAAATATATTATTGAAGCCATGTTCTTGTTTTCTGTTTGCTTTTCAGCAAGGTGTTTGGGGAACTCTGCTAGCAGCTCTAGAAATCCTTATCAGAGCTAACCATCACCAACAGATGTTTAATATTAAACAGCTGTTGAAAGCTCAAGTGGTACATCACTTCCTGTTAACTTGTCAGGTTTTGCAGGTACTTTGACTCTGAAATCCTATTTTGTGCTTGGCAAAATACTCTGTTTTACCTACACAAGGGAGGGGAAGAGACTAAATGCAATAAAAAACCCCTATTTCAGTAGACTATCCTCTCTGCTTCCAGACCCCTTTCATCTTCAGCAGGCACTGTTGCTGTAAACTGATACAGTTCCCTACTGGGTGCTGTATTTACTGCTGGACAGAAGGGGCAAGAGATTTTAACCATCTGGTATTATTTGAAAACCTAGTGTTGTGGTTTAGCCCCAGCCAGCAGCTAAGCACCATGCAGCTGCTCACTCAATTCCCCCCACCCCAGTGGGATGGGCAAGAGAATCGGGGGCAGGGGGGGTGTGGTGTAAAGTAAAATTCATGGGTTGAGATAAAAACAGTTTAACAGAACAGAGGAAGACACTAATAATGATAATAATAATAAAATGGCAATAATAATAAAAGCATTGTGCCTCACTTGTTTTGTATAATCCAATACAATTGCTCACCACCTGGTGAGCAATGCCCACTTAGCTCCTGAGCAGCGATCCCTCCCTGCCCAGCTTGCCCCAGTTTATATACTGGGCATGACATCACATGGTATGGAATACCCCGCTGGCCAGTTTGGGCCAGCTGTCCTGGCTGTGTCCCCTCCCAACTTCTTGTGCCCCTCTAGCCTTCTGGTTGGCTGGGCATGAGAAGCTGAAATATCCTTGACTTAATCTAAACACTACTTAGCAGTAACTGACAACATCAGTGTGTTATCAACATTCTTCTCATACTGAACCCAAGATACAACACCATACCAGCTACTAGGAAGACAATTAACTCCATCCCAGCTGAAACCAGGACACCTAGGCACTAGGTTACTTGCACAATCCACGTGTGAGTAGGAGCTGAAATGAGCTGTGACCCTTTTACAAGGACCTGAGATGTCTCTTACTAGTTCAAGTCTTCATTACTGAAAAACATAGATACTGTGCAAGTAGCAGAAACTGTCTGTCCTGCATCTCACCAGAGTTAATAGGGTAACTGGCCTGTAGTGCCCAGTCTGAGCACTCCTCTCAAAATTTTGATCCAGTAGTAGCTTTGTCCATGGCATGGAGATAGCAGTTCTAAAAAGGACTTTGGGGAAGTGCTTCAGCCCTTTGACAAATGCTTCTCAAGAACATGAATTTGAAATGTATTTACTGGTTTTCCCTTTTTTAACGTGTCCTTTAATTTTAATTGCTGTAAATTTTAAATTTCTTCATTTTTATGTGGTATTCCCTACTTTTGGAACTTGTTAGTGGTATAGTTTACATTTAAAATTGTATATTAATGCAAATGCCTAGATACAGAATGTTGTGTATGTAGTATTTTCCCTGTCTTCTGGCCATGAGTACAAACACTAATATACATGCCTATTGGGAGAAAAATTAAGTTCTTTGCTAAAAAAAATTACCCACATTTGCCAACAATGATTTGGCAATTTTGGGGGAATGATGGAATGGAAGATAAAACTGTATAAACCATTCTCTTTGAAAACATCACTTAAATTAACTTCATTTAGTCTTCTCATACCAGCAGTCTTTTTGGTACCCAAGCACCAAGGTGGCATTTAGAAAGAGGTGACATTTAGAGAAGTTAGAAACAAGTTAATCACTATGCTGACATTACAGTGAGGTTCCTCACAAGTTTCTTGAAGTCCTGTTCTAAAATCATTGCTCAGTTAATTGATTTTTTTTTCAAATAGCCATTGTCAAACTATACAGAATGCTTGATCAAGCAGAAATTCTAAATGTAATTATCAATGAAATCTCAGATGTGTGTTTATAAAAATGGTTGTTGAAGTGAAAATACAGAAGACCCAGTGTGGCACTGTTCAGAAAGTTCCTAATATGCTTGAACTGTTAGTGTCAGCAACTATTAATTTCTCTACAAATACATATACAATGACAGTTATCTATACTTTCAATGGTGATTCATGTCCTAAGGCTCTAGCATTTCAAGTCAGCGTAATATAGTATGCAGAAGATGTTAATTTTCTAAAATTAAACTTACATAACATCTGCAGTATTTTTTGTCTGAATTTTGAGTGTGCTGGACTTGGGTAACGTTGAGTAGGTACTGTAGCTCCTCTCAAACTAAAGAATACAGGCTTTATGAGTTAAGCTTTTCTTGTCTTTTCTATTATAGCATCACAGTTTTTTAAAAAAGACAATTTTTTGGTCAAATTAAAAATACAAATAA
This sequence comes from Elanus axillaris, assembly GCA_026212715.1. Classification (NCBI taxonomy): domain Eukaryota; kingdom Metazoa; phylum Chordata; class Aves; order Accipitriformes; family Accipitridae; genus Elanus; species Elanus axillaris. The sequence continues at coordinate 8,980,442 of JANZLQ010000052.1, forward strand.
CTTACAGTTGTACTGCTCTTCCTGTCTAGGAGCATAAAGAAGGGCACCTTGCATCCTTGCCTCAGGAGGTTTGCAGGTCATTTGTGAAAATAATTGAAGAAGTACTCGGATCTCCCCCAGACCTGGAATTGCTGACGCTGGTCTTCAATTTCCTCTTAGCAGTTCACCCACCCACTAATACATATGTTTGTCACAATCCTACCAACTTCTACTTTTCCCTGCACACAGGTAGATATGTCACATTTAAGTAGAAATAATAAGATTAAAATGTAGCCATATATTAATATCCAAACCCCCCTCTTTCACTTAAAAACTACTATTCTATGACTATATTCTTTGATTGCTATATAATAATAACAATATATATATATAAAACTATTTAAGTATTGGGACTTAGTAAAGTAAAAGTGGTTTAGAGTATTGAGAGACGTTATAGTTAGACTTTGCTTGGCTTACTTGGAAAGCTTTCTTCTGTCTGCAGCCATAGATAACCTCTCTGGTGGTTATGTCTTTAACTCGAAAGTTTGATGCTGCTAAATGGAATGCATAATGTTAGCTGCCTGTATGGACACATTTGCCTGTGGGCAAATCTTAGAGAAAAACATTTAACTTACCTGTAAATGAAGCTTCTTCAGAAATTTGTGTATATCATCCTGTCTCCATCTCTATTTTCTTCTTTGCTGTTAGTGAATTCCTAGAAAAATAAAAGGCCTGAGGAGCATTTTTAGCAAATGATCAGTTGCACTGTAAGATGTCACTGGCAGGCACCATCAGTGCATTGCATACGAGTTACTGAAAGTACCTATGTGCTTTGAGGGGTGCAGATCTAAGACAACAGCTGTCTTTAATATATCTGTACTAGATGATCACTTCAGCAAAATGAGTGATATGAGCTTTAAAAAAATCTTTCTTGCTCTTTTAAAGAATGAGAAACTTGTAGATGTACAGTTCATGCTTTAATATTAGCATTATACAATGTTAGCCATAACTGATGTAAACAAGCATCATCCAACTTTGAAACATTTTGTCCTTTTGCAGATGCCTGTGTATCTCTAGTTTTAGGAATCAGTTTCAAAGGCAGTACAGTTGTTTTATCTGTATCTGTCCTCTAATACTAATAGATGTAAAATTCTGAGTAAGAATAGAATGCACTTTTTTTGACACTTTGAGCCTTACTAGATGAACCTATTTGAGAACAGTCACCTCTTTGACATGGCAAAAAGTCAGTTATTACTGCTTGTATGCCTGCAAGGACCTACAATTAAATACAATCACTTTAGAACACCATAACATCTTCAGTGTTCTGCAGCAAATTTTTAAAGATATATCACTAAATGAAAAAATTTGTTCTCAAGTGCTTTTTCTCAGATGCTCATGGGTCAAGTGCTTCTTGTTAGCCTCCAGTGATCAGCTTGAAATGTAACCTGGCTACTATGAGTCTAAATATATCAAGAATGCAAATTTAAAAACCTTTTATGTAAATTTTCCCCATATCCTTTCTAGATGGCAAAATTTTTCAGGAGAAAGTTGAATCACTTAAGTACTTGAGAAATTCCAGCAGTGGTGGGAATGCAACAGAGAGTTCTGCCTTTGTGATTACAACTCCAACTGGATTTACAGCTTTACCACTGGAAGGTAAAACAATGCTGGAAAAATAAGGACATTAAGACACAGTCCTTTGGCAGAAGACTAGAGTGCCTTGAAGTGTTACTTTCCCACAAATATTTCTTACAAAGCTCCCCCTGCTCCTTGGAGTTTGATGACTGAACAGCAGAGTAAGAAGGATGGAATTGAACACACTACCTAAACTGCTCTTTATTCTCAGGTTGAGACAAATTCCACGTTGATGGCTCAGGCAGCAAAGTTGACCAGAGAGCTGAACAATTTCATTTGTTAAACAGACTTCCTAGAGATGTATGAGAATGCCTTAACCAGGCAATAGTTGAAATAGTGAGCTTTAAGTAGCTATCTGGTCGGTATAAAAAGCATTAAGCTGATGCTTTTCTTTATTTGTGCATAATTGTTAACATCCATCTAAATAGAGTATTAAAGTATTGGCATTTCATTATACTGCAGGTATATATACTGTTCCGACATGATAGAGGATGGGAAAGTATATAATTAAGAACAACTTGAATACCTTGGTTATATGAATGAAAATGGAATAGTTTTCTAGAAACAGTCTCATTATATAGCATGCTAAACAAGCTAAGGTCTATAAAGTTAACTGCTTTAATCAGTTTTGAATTCCTCTGCTAGAGATGCTGAAATAGCACGAAGCTATTAGTTCAAGCTGGTAACTTTTTCAGTTGGCGTGCTGTCAATGTGCTGTTTTTTGCATCATTATTGAATTATATTTTTAATCATACTTTTTAACACAGACTTTCATAGGCAAACCACAAATATCACCTGTAAAACAAAAGCTAAAACATGTAACTTATGCTTAAGCCTTTATTTAAGCTCGTGGACAATGAGAAAAAAATTCTAAATAAAAAAGCATAATCTAAGCAAGTTTACCAATACATATAAAATAGGAGTGGAAACAAATTACTCTGTTCTAATTTAGCTGCTATATGTTTTAGATCATGTATGACTTTGGTGATACACAGAATATAATTAATATCTTTTACAATTGATGTCCTGTTTCTGCTTTTCTTAGGAACAGCAAAGTGAGTCTACAAGTACTGCTTCTGTTGAAATGGTGTTAGTTCAAGTGTCTTTTATAAAAGCAGTGATATGAAGAGCAGACTGCAGTACTAAATAGTGTATGAAATTAGTCATTCTCCCATATGGATTATATATGAAATCTTACTCTTCTAAACTGAGTACTTCTTTATATCAATAGTACCAATCTGTTGTTCTGGAATAAAGATTATTCATGTGTGCCAGAGGAATATTCAACACAAATTTTTGTGAAAATAGGTGTTGAGTGTTGTGGTTCTGAATTTGAATTTCTAAATTTAGATAGAATATTTAAATGGTAGGTTTGTTAGATAACTTGCTACCTGCATGTGGGTTTGCAGTTTGTTGCACTACCTGCAAATGTGTGTGCAAGCTTGGCTCTAAGATTGTTACAACAATATAGATCCTTCCTGTAGTCTGAAGGCCAGCTTGGTCTGGCTATGTTTCCATATATGTGTGTGTGTGTGTTTTTGTGTTATATATGTATATATCTCACTCAGTTAAAAAAAAACATATTCTTGTTGCATCATCATTGCATTAGTGCTAAATTATGTATAGTTTTCAAAAATACTTCTGAAGGAACAAAATCTCCTTGTCTTAGGCTAAGAGAAAGCTTCTTTCACCAGTCTGGTATACAGACTACTCTCCCTCTTAAAAATATATTTTTATGAAAGACATCTGTAATGTGGTCTGAAAGTTTGACTGTTTCAGGTCAAATTGTGTGCTTAAAAGGAAGCACTGTTAAGTAAAATATGCAGTGATTTGTTATAAATCTGAAGTATATGTAAAGCCTTAGTGCAAAAGGGTTGGCGAATAGTATTTCTATGTCCACTGAAACATGCTGGTAGACTGGACCTCTTACACAAGAGCTCCAAATAGAGTAACCTGCTATATTTGACCCTCGTTTTGAGTATGGAGATTGAGCTAGATAATCTCCAGAGGTACCATCCATCCTCAGTGATTCTAGGAATCTGTACTAATTCCTGCTGAAGATTAGTTGAGAGGATCATAATGTAAATCCAGAAACTCCAGTATATATGCAAAAAGTATTTTCCATTTTATGTATATTTCAGTTTCGTGACTTGTGAAATAAATGGCTGTGTAATATTTACTGTCTCTACTTGATCAACGAAATCTGAGCTATGCCAGATGTTGGATCAGTTTTGTCCCATAAAATTAGCTTGGGTCATCACTGTTAAGTGTATGCGGAGTGTAACATTGAGGTAAAAGCTTTTTTCTAGTGTAAAAGGAATGCTAAAGATATCCTTATTTCTCTAGGGAACACTTCCAAGGCTAGTGTACAGCAGAAGATAAGCTCCCAGGCACCTAAAAGGCTTTGTAAAAGCTTACCAGCATCTCCTACTTCCTCACCTCACGTTCATCAAAAAAGACTAACTGAAAGAATGGGAAGCAGTGTTGATGACCTGCAGATTATTGGCAAGCGTGACTACATTGATCTCCAGGGTAGAATTGGTTTTGTAGGAAGTTCTGAAACCATAAAGAGAGTACAAGAAGAACTCTTTCTTAGCAGTTGTGAGTCTGCAAAAACAGTTTGTGACTCAGAGTTAACATCTGCTGAAATGTTTGAAGATATTGCAAAAGAAGAAGAGTTATCTGAAAATGCATTTGAGAGTAAAGCAGTAGATGCAGACCTGAAATATAATGAAGGTGGTGGTGTTGCAGCTGAGCCTTTGCTACGTCGTCCAGACAATCTGAAAGGACTGCCTTCATTTCAGAAGAATCAGAGTAGTTTTGCAGGGTTGGGCTTAGCATTTTCCATTCACGGAGGTTCATCAGCCATTGCTCGCTGGCCAAGCTTTGCTGACAAGAATGTACTTCCTGAAGACTGGGAGAGTCTTGCTTTTTCTTCAGCTAATGAGAATACCCAAAAACCATCTGAAAGCCCTGATGACAGGTAAGCAGATAAACAAGATAATAAATTTGCAGTAGTTCAATATATGAGCTCTAACTTTACAGTTCTTGGTCTTGAATATTATACCACAAAATGTGGAAGTCTGAAAATTAAGAGGATGTTTTTAATGGCTGTCATAAACCAATTCATTAAGCTTTTAGTCTCTCAAATTCTGTTGTTTGAATTTTTGCATTATATACATAGCACACTTTAAAAATCAGGAATTTTGCTATGTGCAGTATGAGTGGGAATTTGTTATGTTAGCTTACAAAAAAAGTCTCAAAATAGTAGTTCTGGTCAGATCATCCTTTTTGCTATCTGCCATCCAAAAATAAGTGTTAATGAAGAGTGTTAATAGGATTATTAGAGAAATGTTTGCCAGATTTCTTCCTCCTCCTGCACCCAAGAGTAGCTAACAATTATCCATTTTTTTGTTTCCTGTTGTAGACAATAAACTGTGGTAAAACACATTCCTCTGTTTTCAGATGTACAGAAGACTGTCTTGTGCTTATTTGTTGTGGATTATATGACCTCTTGCGTGGAGTTCTCCTAATCCTACCAGATATCATGCTAGAAGATGTGATGGACAAGCTTATCCAACCTGAGTATCTTGTAGTTCTTGTGAACCACCCATCTCCTCTCATACAACAAGGAGTCATTAAAGTAGGCCTCTATAAAATGTTTTCAGCTAAAAAGCTGTGAACTAGCATAGCTAACATGTTGGAAACACGAAGTTTTGTTAATATTTTTTATTTTGCTTTCTTCAGTTTTCTAGGTTTACTTCTGAGTTTTAAGATGTGTTTCCACACCACAGATTTAAAAAAACCCAAACAAGCAAACAAAAAAAACCCAACCCCAAAAAACAACACAACATGAACATAGAATCTTTCAATAGATAATTATAGTCCATGATCTTGTCCATGATCTTAATCAGAGGCCTTAGGAGCCTGTGACAGCATTACTGATGTAAATGGAAGCGACAACGCAGAAAGTCAGTGACCATCTCTTCAAGATTAAACACATGATGCACTGTGTTAAATTGAGGTGCAAAGAAAGTTTTGACTTCTAGCACAGTTGACTTTCAGTTATTCTGGGGAGTCATCCACACACTTGTGGCCTGAACACAGACTTGAGGCTTCAGAATGTTTTCAGACATTTTTGTAGTATTGCCAACAACAATGTTCATAGATGATAACGTTCTATAGATGAAAAACTTTGAGTAGATTTGTATTTTAATTTCAAGAAGGATAAGATTATATGGCTTCATTAACAAAATGATCCAAGAAATCATGTGTGCCCTTGCATACACACCAAAGTGCAGGATTTAACAAGTATCAAAAGTTTGAATGTATTTATGTATGTATTCTGTAACTTATGTGTGACTTCATCTCCCCCAAACTTTACTGAAAACCTAAGAGTCTTCAGATTAAAAGGATAGAGTTAGCTGTCAGTTGTAACAAGGGCAGCGTAGATTGCACTTAAAATAGTGCAGTTGACATTTTTAATCTGGAATTTTAAAAATATTTATTTCAAACTGTTCAAATTGCAGACAAGAACTTAACTTTCAAGGTATTTATATTAAATGTTCACATTATAATTATGCATTTATTTTTAGTTGTTGGATGCGTATTTCAACAGAGCAAGGAGGGAGCAGAAGGAGAAATTCTTAAAGAATCGTGGCTTCTCCTTGCTAGCCAACCAGCTGTACCTTCACCAGGGGACTCAGGAAGTTGTAGAGTGCTTTTTGGAAATGCTCTTTGGCCGCTCTGTTGGCTTGGATGAAGAGTAAGTACTGCTTTGCTTTTGTGTCCTGTAACTTAATATTTGAACTACAAGCAGTGCACTTCGCTGGAGGCAAAGATGTGATAGCTTTCTAATTACTATTGTCTTCCTAGTAGTCAGCAACCCTAGAAAAAAAGTTCCTTCAAAACTATTTCAAAATGTTTTGCTTGTAGCTTTAACATTTAAATGTATTGAACTTCTTAGGACAATTGTATGGCCCTTAAGCTGTTTGTAAGCAACTTCATGTGATGGGTGCTGCCAGCTGGGATCTTCTAAACCCTTAGCCCTTCTGAGAGCCTCAGAGGCCTTTGCATTTCAAATGTCCTGTAATCAGTTTAATTCTTCCTATTCTTTCTGATCCTATGAAAAACTGATTTATAACCTTAGAAGTTTTAAGTAGTAGTCACTAGACTTCTGCTACTGCATTTTGGTATTAAGGGAAAAACTTGATGCCACAGCTGCTTCCTTGGTTCGGCCTTGAGTTTAAATCCTGATTTTCTTTAGGGAAAATCCCACAGATATATCATTTTCTTGAACCAAAGAGCCACCTCATTGGCAAGAAAGGAGATTACCTTTAAGCAGACAATTATCTAAGTAAATAGCATTTTTTAGAATTAGTGTGACTGCATAATGATTGTACAGGGAGAACACGCAGCTAAGTATAGTCAGCGGTGCAAAAATCTCCTCAGTTGCTGCCTCTGCAGGATTTGTAGCCAGATTACTTCTGCCTGTGGGCCTGATCTTCACCACCACCCCCATCCCCACCCCTCAAAAAATATGCCTGTTTAACTGCAAGACTTAAATCTGGCTGCTTAACTAGCCCCAAAGAGAACTGTTTCCTCAGGATTGATTATGGGGCTGGGAAGGTAATTCTAATGCCTCAGGCTTTTAAGATTGTAAGTCATGTGATAGGCTGATAACCTTAGAGTAGTCTAATCTCTTAGTGCACAAGTAATATAGCATCTGAAGCACTGTTCTGAATTCTACAATTGCAATAAACCAGAAGTTGCCAAACTTAATTAAACTTCAGCAGTAATGGATATAAGACATCAAATCTGCTGTCGGTCAGTATATTATTCTGTTGATGCCAAACTGTATCTGGTTTCTTGATAGTGTCTGTGCCAGTTGTAATACTTATTACTGGAAAGATGATGCATCTTATTTTTCTACACTGATTACAAACCCCCTCTGTTTTCATGAAATCTGTATTGTAGACAGTTGGCAGTTAGCTGAAGCTTCAGATATATTTTTAGGCACTTCCATTTCCTTGTGGCTCTTTGAAGTGTTTACTCTGCTCTTATTTCCTTTAGTACACAGGTATTGTTACTGCAATGAAACGTAGGAAAATTCCATCTACATATTTGCCAAAATACTGGCATAGGCTGGTATTCCAGCTGCATATACCAGGTTCCTATTTTAAGGATGTCACTCACTTATATTTATGTTAATAGATTTGATCTGGAAGATGTAAAGAATGTTGGACTCTTTCAGAAGTGGTGTGTCATTCCTGTTCTGGGTCTTATAGAGAACTCTCTGTATGATAATGTTCTGCTGCATAACTGCTTCTGTCTCCTGCTACAAATCATAAATTCCTGCTCAAAAGTTGCAGACCTACTGCTTGATAATGGTTTGCTCTATGTATTGTGTAATACATTGGCTGCTCTCAACGGACTGGAAACAAAGTGAGTATTGTATCAGTTACTATAAAATAGTCCAGGCACAACCTTAAGTCTAGCTAAAATTACTGTATTGTATTTGTTTCTTTCTAAAATCAGAGCGCATGTACAAAATAACACTGTTTTTGATGTTTTCAGCTTTATACCTGTAACTGAAAGTTAATCCAGTTCAAACAGTGGAATATAAAATGTTCTTTGCATACCTTAAACTTTCAAGTGAAATGACATTTTAAAATGCAAATTTGTCACATTATGTGCACTTCGGATGCTCTTTATAGTAAAATTATCTGAACGATAAGATAAAGGCCCAGGAGATGATAGCATTCTACTGTATCTATAGCCAATGTCAAAACTGCAGGAAAAGTCTCTCCTGTGCTGCCTGTAATTTAGTAGTTGAGATTTTGAATAACTTAAGTGAATTTTAGTAACTTCATGAATTACAAACATTCTATACTCTAAGAAAGGTTATACAGTGAAGGAAGGAGAAATGGGGTTTTGTTAATTTATTTCATCTGGTATCCTTAAGAATGAGACAGATTTCCTTTTTTTACCCAAGTATAGTTTTAGTTCAGCCTGGCTACAAAATTGAGATATTATCCTGATTTTTTTTTGAGAAATACACGATTTCAGACCTGTTCTTTAACTTAGAAATCTGATAATAATACATCATTGCTTTTCCAATAAGACTTTGTTACAATCTTAACGTTGGAATGTCTCAAAGATTTAAAGAGGTGTCTTTGACAATTTTCTGTCCTTCAGCAGTAACGTTTTTATATGAAATACAATATAATACTAGGTATGGTTGGCAGAATCAGCAAGGGGGGTAGTAATGGGTCTTGTTATGGGTTACAGTCTACTAGAATTGTCATGTCAGTGTTAACTACAACTTTGCAGCATTCCCTTGAATGACTACAAGTTACTTGCCTGTGATATACAACAGCTGCTGGTAGCAGTTGCAATTCATGCCTGCAGCTCCTCAGGTTCTCAATATTTTCGTGTTATTGAAGACCTCATTGTGCTACTTGGTCATCTTCAAAACAGTAAAAGTGCAAGGATGCAAAGTAAGTTATCTGCTTATCTTTGGGGTCATGGGACTGGAGAAGTAAATCCCTTTCCCACTGATTTTTATTTAAATTAATATTCCTGCCAAGGGAGAACGGGAAATTCTCTGGTGATGGATCATCTTTTTCTTCTAAGTGGTTCTCAGGGTAGTAGTTTTCCTCAGGAGGCTGCCTTGTGGTAAAGAATTGCATCCTCCTAATCTGAACAATGATTGTAAAAGTTCATTAAGGGCATTTAAATGGAAATGTTATATACAGTTGCATTTAGCTTATTTCAGAGTAATCAAAATAAATGGCTTTTCCATGACTATTCACTTGTGTACTGTCTGTATCAGTGGCATAGTGATGTGACTTAGTCTTCTGTGGAATCGAGAGTTTTACAGCTCTTGACAAGTTTTGTGTTCTTTTACTTTTTACAAACATCTGCTAAAAAGTCTTTAAGATGTCTAAAGAATGTGCTATGTCCTTTGTATGCCTCACTCTGTAGACATGGCAGTTGTTCTGCAGTTAAGAGTTCTCCAAGCAGCTATTGAATTAATAAAAACGACAGCAACCCAAGATGCTCAGGAGCAGGCTGGTACAGTCCCATCACCATCTGCACCACATCGTGCAATGTTTCAAAAGCGTAAAGGCATTGCTGGTGAGTAGCAAAATTGCAGTATTCTTATACTTTCTCCTGTATGTATTACTTTCAAACTAATTTCAGTGGTACAACAAATGAGTCCTGTTGCTTTGCTTTTTCTGTGGACTGGCTTTATAAATCTTATATAATTTTGAATAGTGTAGCCTTGTACCCATTTTGAACTTGTGGGGGTTTTGTATTAGGAGGAGCGAGTAGGGTATGAAAATGAAACCTCAGTCACCTTATTCTCACTGCAGTGTCTAAAGCAAGACATTGCCTTCTTTCAGGATTCTCTTGAATTCACAAGTTGCTTAGTAAAGATGGTTTTTAAGTAATTTATCGTGGTTTTAATAGCCAACTTCACAGTAAGGAAATACCAAAATAAAGTTAATGCTTGTAACTTTAACACAGCTGCAATGTGAGGATTGTGGTGTTGCACAACTTTTAATTAGTGATCATCCTGAAGTAAATACCTGGCACTCCCAAATTTATAGTTGGGAATGTAAGGCTCCTAGATTCCACTGTGGCTGTGCTTGCAAAACATTTGTGCAGTTCTAGCTTTAGCAGTAATACTTTCTCTGTATTTGATAGCTTGTGAATCATCTGTAAAGGCTTTGGACTCTTCTGGCTGGAGATGGATTTTTGTGTATCTCATATAAATGAAGCTGCATTTTAGACTTTGTAGAAGATACAATTTAAAAACCTGACATGTATTGGAGTTTTTTTTAAAACCAAACCACTATTATTCCCTGTTTACTATGGGAATGTTTCTCCTGATATGGTCAGCTTTCAAGGCTCCTCTCCATCAGCTTGGTAAATACAATGAAAATATTTTTACATTAGTGAATCTAGTAAGACACTAAAAGAAAAAAAACAGTTATTTCTGAAAGAAGCAAGTACAGTGAAGGCCTACCAGTTCATTTCCAGAAAATTTTAAGGAATACTCTTATAAGTTAGAAATAGTACTTCTGTCAAAATTAGTGACAATGGGTATGGCACAAAATGTGTTTGTTTATAAGCTGTTAATATAACAGACTTATCATTTGTGCTCATAAAGCTACTTTCCAATATGCAGTAACTTTTTGTTGTATCATTAATTTTTAATCCTTTATCCTAATAATACAGTAAAACCAGGAGTAAAATATTATGGTGTTGTACAGTAAATCTGATCTTGAGACTAACTCATTTCATGATATCACTTCTTGAATGTTATGTGTTTTCAAATAGAAAAGCTTTTAAAAGAACGATACAAACATTCGAATGACACTTATGTTCCCTTCAATATTAATATATTTCAAATGTTTTGTTTCTTAAATGATACAAACTCTTTGGATGAAAGCGATTGCTGAGTGACTAATTTTTTTGTGCATTTTAGTAGGATGCTATTAATGCTTCTCTACTTAAAGGCTCCAGAAAGTTTTCACTTGCTCAGTCTGATGCTTTGCTGATGAAAATGCGCTCAGTAGCCAGTGAGGAGTTCAACATGATGATGCAGCGGAGAATGAGCCAAGAAAATCCTATCCAAGCCACTGAGACTGAGTTTGTACAAAGGTTACAGAGGCTGACTGTTCTAGCTGTTAACAGGCTCATTTATTTAGGTAGGACCTTATTGTTCATTTCTGTTTTGACAGAGCCAATGTAGTGCAATATGAAAAATGGATTCTTGCTTTTGGAGTGTTGAAGTGTTTGAGAAGAAAGATAATACCACTGAAGCTAGTTTAATGGATTTAACCATAAAAACATCATTCTCTTGGTGATTTGTTGTTCAGTATTATGTAACTGACAATCTGGATACATTTTTTATCTGAATGAACTGAACAAGTTGTTTTAATTCTATGTTAGTCCATTCATGTGTTAACTGCCTGAATTATTACATGAATATTTAACTCTGCCAAAGGGAGCATCTGCTCTCTTAAAATGCATCTGTTTGCATGTTTCTGTGAAAAGGCTACATTTGTTAGCAAGACTTGATGACTTTGGGGGCTAGTTCAAATTCCACAGAAGCAAGAGAAGGAGTCAGTATGGTAACTATGTAGTAAAGGCAATATTTGATTTAATGCCAACTAAAGGATCATAGGATTCTCTTGCTTGAGAAGGTACTGATCAATATGTGCCTCTTAAATTTTAAGCATCTGCTGAAGAGTGCCTTGATGTACTGGGTATAACAGAAAACACAAGTCAAAGCAGACTTTCAGCATCCCAACTGGAAGTTCCTGAAGAGGAAGGGCAGCAAGAACTGCCTAGCAGAACAAATCCTTTTCTTAAAGAAATGTTCAAAATGTTGGTGGAAGGAATCAAAGTATCCATTGTAAGTAGATGTCGTCCACATTAAAGCATATCTCATAAGGTTCCTTTATTAAGAACTTCTCATGCATAAAGTCTTCTGTCCATAAATTCTTTTCTTATTGGCTCTTTCAGTTCAGCTGTGGCATTAAAAACCTCTGTTCAGCTTCCCAGTTATTCTGCCATTGTAAAATAGTAAATGCATCTGTTTTGATTTTTACCTTAACATTTAGCAAAATTCTGCTTCTTGAACAAATACACAAAAGTTGAAGACTTCTGTGTAGCCCACAAATTTGCTTTGTCTCTTAAACCTCAAGGTTTAACTTTGCTGGAGCCAATAGAACAAGATTATCTGTCCATCCACAGATGATGGAGAGTTTCTGAGCAGTTTGTCTCTAATACATGTTAGAGTTGGGAAGGGGAACTGTCTCTTCAATTGTTGCTAAAGGGCAGAGAGTTTTCTCTTCTAGCACACAGGTGTTAGTATGTCAGCCTTTCCAAGTTGATCAGGTTTTGCTTGGGTAATTTGAAATGGTTTTATTGGAAAACTTAATTTACTGCTTCTTGCCTCTTTATTTCTCTTAGATCTTCTTCCTAAAAAGTAGCTCAACCTTATTTTCTTTCTAGGTCTGGAAAATTGAGCTTGTTAGGCCTGTTATCTTTCCATCATGCCATACTTGCAGTACTTTTCAAAGGTGGCAGGTTTCTCTTTGTGAGCACAAGCACCTCTATCCAATGCCTGGTTTCTAATCTTTTGAAGTAATCCATTCAGAAACTAGTGATTAACATAGAAGGGCTATTCATTGAAATAAGCAAACAAACCCCTCTGGTTTTTTAAACCCTCTACATCACAATTTTTGCTTTTTGGATTGTTGTATAGTCCCTCTAACTGAATACCCAGTTTAGCTAGGAGTTGCATTCCTATTGGCAGATTGAGAAAAGTGTGCTTATTTTATTAGAATGAACAAACCCCTCTTTCATTTTTAGTAGAATGCTTTTTAACTGGTAACAATAACCAGTAATCTAAAATTGAACACTTTATTTTGGTACAGAAATCTTTATTGCCTTACATTTTGATCCTATCAACTGTGTTTGTTTTGTAAGGTGAAAAACTTGGTAAAAGGAAGCCCTAACCCTGTAATATTAAAAAATTGTCTCTTACTTAGGGCATCAGCAGAATGAACACACCAAAGCAGCAGTGGAAGAGAATCCTCTTGTCATGTAAGGACACATTCCGTACGCAACTTGGGAGGCTTCTTGTGCACAACTTGTCTCCGGCAAGGCCACTGCAAGAGAGAAAGCTGGTTTTGGAGTTGGTACATGAAATAAACAATCAAGAGATTATGCGTGACTGTCTTAGCCCAACTTTGCAAGTAAGCTCAAAGGTGTTGGAGAGAAGTTTGTAAAACCTGAATTCAATTTTATTGTTTAAATTTCACAACTTAGAACTGTATGTGGCTACAATTGTTCACTGCTGGTTTAGCAATAATTAATGTAATGACAAAGCAATATCATACAAATACCTGTGTGTACCTCTGCAATTGCTATATTATCCTGATGGTAGGTTTTGTAAGAGGCAAGATAAGATTGTCTGGGTATGTTTACTCTGTAGCACATCAAACATCACATCTCCCATGTAGTGCAGAAAAAAAAGATGGTTTTAACATGAAGAATTTTACTGAGGATACTAGAAGTTAAGGTGCCCTGAAAAAGCAGATTAATGAAGGAATTACCCTTGCCTTGGAACTCTAACTGCAGACTTCCCAAAACTTGTAAGAACTGATTGCCACTAGATTTTAAGAGGCAGTCAGTCCTCAATCAAAGCAGTGACTCTAGCTTTTCTTACTTAGCTTTTATTAATTCTTGAAGTGGGATTGTGTATTTTATGTTCTCAACTCAAATAGCTGAACAGTTTCTTCCTGCTTCTCTGGGTTTTTCAGGAGAAAGCTTTTTTGATTGTACTCTGTTAGTGCAAGCTTGAGAGAAAGCATTTCTTAGAGCCACAGTTAGGAATCGTGTAAGAATGTTGCTGTCTGAGATCTTCAGGAACTGCAAGAATGAAATAAATTATGTGAGACACTGACATGGTTTGAGTCAGTGTATACTAAGGAGAGAAAGTACTTACTGGATGAACTTATGACACTTATGTGTTTCTGATCACATATATATTATTCAATTAAATTAACACTTTGACCAGTAAGAAAAGAGCTGATACACTAGCAATGGCTCCTTTGGGGCAGTGTCATCTTGAAAGCATTTAGGGCCTGTGTCTGCTTAACTTCATTATCTGTCAGCTCTAATTTGATTTATCAAACAAGCTGTAGCGCTCTTGGCAGACAAAATTAGGAGTTTCTGGCACATACTTCCCAAAGTATAAACAAGGCTGTAGGAGCTGAGTACCTGGAAAAGAAACTTAGCTTTCCTGTAAGCCATTTGAAAAGTTACAAGATGCTGGGGTAAGTTTTATCATGTGGAAGATAAAATTCAGCATGTTCTTTCTAGCTTTATAGAATTTTGTCTTCAAACATGAAAGCAACCATTTTCTTTAAATCACAGGACAATTGGTAGAAGCAGGAATCTGTCCAGACTGACTAGAAAAGGGAATGAATTTGGAGGAAAAAAATGCTCAGTGTTGTATTGTGGAAATGAGAATGACTATACATGTTTTCTTATTTCATCTTCTAGCATGGACCTAAATTAGTGCTCTATTTGTATGAGTTAATGCACAATCACAGTGATGAAATGACCAAAGAAGAACAAAGAGCAGCAGGAGACTTTGTGAATACATTGAAATGTTGTGGCTATAAATGCTTTCCCCTGAGCCCACAACCAAAGCCAGATCTATTAAAAGCTTTGAAAGAGGTTTGTGAATAAAGACTTTATTTCAAAAACTGGGTATGTTTGAGACAATTGTCTGTTATGTGGGGTCAGAGTCTTACTGCAGACAGTGGGGTTTTTTGCTTGGTGCATGGCTTATGGTTTTGGAGATTCTCTTTGGGTTCTGAATATTTGTCATGTACTCAACACTTCACAGCAAGCTCACATGTTAATAATGCTTCTTGGTTAAGTGTATTATTTAATCCAGGTAAAGATGAGAGTTTATAATAAGCTACTAGTATCTCTCATTGTCAAGAAAAAATTTTATGGTTCCTTGCAAAGAGTTTTAAAATCATTTCTAAATATAATAAAACCGCAGGAACTGAAATGAAGTCTTGTTGGTTTTAAATGCTGTGAAGATATCAGTTGAACAGTTTTGTCAGTCTTCCTTTTTTTAGCCTTTAGCCTCTGCTTCCTTATTTTGTCTGTCCAAAAAAAAAAAGTAGCATGTAAAAATTCCTTTCAGGATCAGAAGAAATATGAGATGGAAGAAGGCATAAACAAAGCTGCTTGGGAGAAGACAATGGCTAATAATCGGCAAAAGTAAGTGCCTTTTTAAAGGGGCTGCACAAACTGTGTAAGAATGTTCTCTGTTCAGTACACCCCATTGCAAAGTTGCCTATATGATGATTACAGGTTTTTTCAAATTAACAGTATTTCTAGCTTTTTTTATTTTACCATTATAAAACCAGCTTGATTTGTAGGTATATGCACTTTGATAGGTTGTATAATAAATGGCATTGTGTGAACTCCAGAATACTGAATCGTTTCTTGCATATTTGGCATTTCACACTTAGTTTTACAGCTGTTGTATCTGTCCGATCACCTCTCCTGTTGCTGTGGTCTGTGCAATTAAATGTGAGGCAAATGTCCCTGCAGCTAACCCTGATCTTCAATGAAGAAAATACCATTATATTCAGCATAGTATTTGAATGCTTTTGTGATCTATGTAGACTACTGCTACTTGGTATAATGTAAATTTCAGTAGCTTGTGGTAGAGTAAGAGGTTCTTTCCATTAATTTACATTTCAGGCTTTGCTATAAAAATCAGATCTGAGATGCACACACAACATGCTTCAGTGTAGGCAACTGTAGTAGCTGTAAAAGGTCAGCTTAGTCAAGTCTGTCCAGATAAGTGGTAAGACTTTATGTTGAATAATTTAAGAGATTTGAGCAGTGGTAAATTACTGTTTTTACTTCAGATTTTTATTGCAATGAGTATACATTAATTAGTAAAGCATGCTAATATATGGCTGTTGATCTTCTGATTGGCTTGGCTTGGCTTTGGCCACAAGTAATACCTTTTTTTGAAGGCTAAGAAGCAGAAGGTATTCATGAGTCTTGTGAAAATTATACAGGCTAAGTTGCTCTGCATCTGCTGTAACAAGAACTATCTGCTGCCAAACTGATTGTATTTTGTAAGGGGTTTTGGTGTCTTGCCATCCCTTTTCGGTGTGTTTGACATTTTAAAACACAACTCTTTTTCCTCAGTCTCTTTCAACGTCTGGATACAAAATCTAAAGACATTTCTAAAATAGCTGGAGACATCACACAAGCTGTGTCTCTGTCACAAGGAATGGAAAGGAAGAAAGTAATCCAGCACATCAGGGGGATGTATAAGGCAGAGCTAAGTGCCAGCAGACATTGGCAGGAACTTGTTCAGCAGCTTACCCATGATCGGTAAGTTATTCTCTCGTCTCAGTGAAAAAGCAGGAGAGGCTCAATGCCTGACACATGCTTCTCATTCTACTTAAAGGCACATGAAATGTAGATGATAGTAAAATTAGAATTACTTGCTTTTGCTAATCATCTGTTATTTAAAGACTTGTAAAATACTTGATTTATTCTCCTGTTTTTTCAGGTGAGTAGCCAAGTAGTATTCTATACCATTTAGACAGGGTTTTTTGTCTCATACATTTTGCTGTGCCAAACAGAATGAAGAATGTCATGAAGTTTTTATATCTTCCTTTCTACTGATGGAGTAAAACCCTATTTTTGGGGCTAATGTTACTCACATTAGCATCCAGATACTGTGTCTGCTAATCTGCATAGAGCAAAAGATGTTAAGTCTTGATGAGAAACTAGACAGTGGTGGTTTTACCACTGCAAAACTAGTATTTTGTCATGCGTGCAGCAGCTGAGTTTTGAAAATAAAGTACTGGATACATTGTATTGCTGTCCTCCTCAGAATTAGTAACTTAAGAGCAGTCTTACAGTAGTAGCTTGTAAGTAGTCAGTCAGTGGGGATAGATCATGAAAATGAACTACAGAATTCAGTCTTCTGATACCTTTTCAGAAATAATTGCCCAGTGTACTACTGTGAAACTTCTGCCTTACTAATATTTAAAGAAAAACAGAATCAATAAGCAGATATACTGCCTCTGCTGCTAGACTCTAACATATTTGGGTTTTTTTCAGAGCACTCTGGTATGACCCAGTCTATTACCCAACTTCTTGGCAACTGGATCCAACAGAAGGCCCAAACAGAGAGAGGCGCCGCTTGCAGAGGTGCTACCTAACTATTCCAAACAAGTACCTTCTCCCAGACAGGCAGAAACAGGAAGGTAATTATAACACCTTCTAGGAATATAGCTGAATTGTAATGACTACTAGTGCCTTATTACTTGTGGGGTTTTTACAGGTGTTATAAAAACTCCATTATCTTACCTATTTGAGGACAAAACACATTCTTCTCACTCTTCTACTGTGAAGGACAAAGCTGCAAGTGAACATATAAGGTAAAGTTTGGGTAACACTTACCTCCCTTTCCAGCATTCTCCCATTCCAGTGGATCAGTTCTCACTTTATTGTCTAAGTAAACATTAAAAAAAAGTGAGATATGAGACAAATATCAAAAATAATAGTTTTTTTGCTGTACTCATAAGCAAAAGATCAGAGTTATCAACATGTACATTTTCTGAATCTTAAAACCTTGTATCTCCATGACTTCAAAAATCAGTAAAAGCAAATACCATCTGGTGTGGTATGGGTATGGGACTTCTGTGGGATGACATGATGGGGTTTCTTTACTTATTTCTCACTTAGATATCTAAGACAGGCAGTGCTACTAGATCTGGTAGGTCTTTCCATCAGTGTTCAAAATCAGATTGTGTTTTCATCCTCTCTGTTTTTACCACTGTTACTCAACTCTCCAGTTGTGTCAATTTACCACCTATTACAGGCACTAATACCACCTAAAACAACTGCAGAGAACATACAAAGAAATAAATACAAATATACTAATGTGCAGGTCTAGAAAGTTCAAGTTCTGTTCCCTCCTTCCTCCCACCCCCTTGGGATTTGAACCATTAGAGTCATGGTGTTGAAAAGTCTTTTCTTCAACTGCAGCCTTTGAGGCTGTTAGTTCTAGGTACGTGCTGAAAGGTACATAAATCCATAAACAATAATACACTTTGAAATATTTCAGAGTTAATCGAAGATGTATAAGTGTAGCACCTTCTAGAGAGACTGCTGGTGAACTGTTGCTAGGTAAGTAGAATTTTCAGTCCTCATAAGTACCTTTTTTGTAAAAGATTCTGCTGTGTAAAGATAAACTTGGCTGGTTTTGTTGTTGGGGTGGTGTTTTTTTTTACGTAATTGAGCCTTAACTTAATCTTATACTTTATAGATCAGTTTTGCTTTTCTTCCCTACTGTTTGCATGAGTGGTATTTGGACTGTAGTTAAGTTTTTTAAAGTTGCAGACCACTTGCTAAAAGATGTGGAATGATAAATTTTATTTCTATCCAGTGCTGTCTTGCCCAGGTACTATTCTTAGTATCCTTAACTCCCGGATACTGTCTATATAACACTAAGATGCGTTACACAAATAGTAATATCATGTACCTTTCTGCAACTATTTCTTCCTGCAGGAAAATGTGGCATGTACTTTGTTGAAGACAATGCTTCAGACACAATTGAAAATTCAGTAAGTATTAGAATAGCATTTTGTCTGGCTTTAGATTTTCCAGACTATGACCATGAGTAGCTTTTGTCTACTGCTGCTGAGATTGCTGGAGTACTAGAATTATAGGTCTCTGGACAAGGCCAGCCAAACTGATTAGTTTGGGTTCAGTGTTGCTTCTGATGCCTCTGGCTGTGGAATCAATGGTGATAGCAGAAAATAGGAAAGATGTGGGCCTGGGGCTGGAAAGAATGAGGAGGGGGTGATGTGGGGCGGCTTCTGCACCTTGCTGTCCATTGCTCTGAGTTCATCAGCATAAGTGTGCAGAGCTTGCTTTGGTCTGCACCTGAGAGCTTCCCTTACTGGAAGCTGGAGCACTAAGAAGTACAGAAACTCATAAGTGTATGAATTGTGCTGTACTCTGTAGCATCTGATTCTTGAATTTTCCATTATATAGGATGTTCTAGTTCCCCCCTTATCCTGTACAAGAGAGGACTGTTTCATGGAGGAAACTGGAACTGACCTAATCCTTCTGATATACAAAGGCTCTGATGTATTACTTAAGTTTATACTTCCAACAGACATTTAAAAAAATAATCAAGATGTGGGTTATACCATTGAAAACTTTGAACTGTTTTCAGGGAGCTGTTTCTTGCATCCACTAAGCACAGAGCTCCTGTGGTTTAAGATGTTACCAGCTGTTTTGCTGCTTTGTGCTGCATAGAACTGTCAGAATTGGGATTCATGGCAAAGCTTTGCTTGCTCTGGTTGGCTGTCCAATACTTTAGCTTAAGAGGCAGTGAAAATATGGCATTGCCCGCTAGTGTTGGATAGGGAACTGGAGCAGCTGTGGAGCACGCATGATGTTCTGTGTGCTGCTTTGAGGAGAGTGGAGGATGGAAAACATACATGAAGAAAATCATAACAATGTCTTAAAGCATCACAGCAAAATTAAAGTTTACCTTACAGTATATTCTGTGGTTCTAAACTGGCTGTGTTGAAGGGTTTCTTGTTTTGAAAATCTGCTATCTGAAATAATTTTTTCAATTGCAAATTCTGCAGAGTTTTCATGGAGAAACTGAACCAGCATCATTTTCTTGGACCTATGAGGAAATTAAGGAAGTTCATAAGCGCTGGTGGCAGTTAAGAGACAATGCTGTGGAAATATTTCTAACAAATGGCAGAACTTTACTCTTGGCTTTTGATAATACAAAGGTAATGTGCCACTCATGCATAAGAATATATCAAAGTGTTTTGCTGTGTCTTCATAGCATGTACATTCATGCATTAGTTTTTAAGGAGACCTGTTGCATGGACTAATTAAATTCTGCCTAATACCTTTGAAAAAACTTTGCTCAGCTAGACTTCTAAACATAATCATGTTGTAAGGCACACATCTCTGATGTATTAAGAAGAATCTTAGTAATACTATACATTATGTATGTAATATTTACATTATACATATACAAACTTACTAAGTCTTGGTAATTGGAAGCTTTTTACATTTTATGACTAAATTTGTGGTATTTTCTTCTAGGTCCGTGATGATGTGTACCACAACATCTTAACTAACAATTTGCCTAACCTTTTGGAATATGGAAACATTACTGCTTTGACCCACCTGTGGTGTACAGGACAGATTACTAACTTTGAATATCTGACTCATTTAAACAAACATGCGGGCCGTTCCTTCAATGATCTCATGCAATATCCAGTATTTCCTTTTATACTTTCTGACTACACCAATGAAACGCTGGACCTAAATGATCCATCGGTATATAGGTAATATGAAATGTTTGGAACTGGTTATTTCTAAATACTTGAACTGATCATCCAGTATAGCTTTTTAACTTCATTGTACTAAACTGCACACATACATGAACGGAACTATTCAGGGACAAGCCTCATTCATCGCAACTTGGGCTTTTTACAATAAGTGGCTGCTTCACCTCGGATATTTAAATAAAATGCCTAGTATTACGAGTGTGTATATGCAAAGGATGCTATGAATTGGACTTACATAGTGCCTTAATAGGATATGGATAGTCCACAGATTTATTTAAAAGCTGTATGATTAAATTCGTGTGATTAAAGACTTCCAGGCCAATTAGTGAAAATGAAATGGAAAAGGAAATAATAGTGTAAATTATTTGGCCAGGTACAAAATCATATTGTCTTCATTGTGAATAGATCCAAGTGAATTGTCCCACCTTAATAAATTTGTTAAGCCAATTAAACATTTGCATGCACAAAGTCTTTGCCTTTATAATGATATCTTTGATTTGACAGAGACACTCTGCATTTGCTTGCCTCTTACTGTGCTATGGGCTAGCCTGGGGATTTGAATTTGCCCTTAGCGCCTAACTATAAGTGGCCTTTTTATTTTCTGAACTCTCTTGTAAAGTGTTATTAAGTTTTGCTTGTCCTTTTCATGATATTAAAGGTGTTAATCTAAATAATGCATTATTAAATTGTGAATCAACATCTTTATAAAAATGACAAGATCCCAGTACTACTTCTGTTACAGAAATCTGGTCAAACCAATAGCTGTGCAGTCTAAAGAAAAAGAGGATCGTTATGTAGATACTTACAAGGTAGGTTGGATAACTTTTGCTTCTTGCCTTTTTTCCTGTGCATAAATTATATGGGGCCTTTAATTTTTTTAACATATATTGATGGGGGAGAAGAAACCACAAATCCAGTATTTTGTCTATGGAGTTATCATTTCCAGTATGCTACATTTCCTAGGAATTGTTTTATAGCATGCTTGGAACCTGTGTTTGTCTGTTCCTGTACTTGAAATCATAAATCAATTTAGTCTTTCCTTGTGATACTGCTGAGGAGGTTAAATTGGTATCTTCTTACATATGAACATACATATATTTACAGATCCCTAAAGATCAGGAAGATAACTTAGTGCTGTTTAATTGAAATTACTTCAGTGGAACTTGTGGCTGTTCCTTCTGTTTGACAACAGAAAAGCTGTTTTCCCTCAAGTACTCTTATTTTAACATCCCCTACTATGGATACAGCGCTCTGGTTTTTTTGCTCTTTAGAATGTTTTGAAGGCTGTAGGAAATAACAAGATGCTGGGGAATGAAAGCATCTGCAGCTGGACCTTCAAACTTATGTTTACATCATCATGGTCTAGTGTGTTATTTGCAAATACTGCTTTTTTCCATTTGGTATTCAAAAGCTTGTACAATGGCTCTGCCATGTTAGAAAAGGAGGAGGGGGAGGAAAAAGTAATAAATAATGGAAAACAGGTAATTTAAATTGGCTTAAGACTTTGATACCTAACTGGATTGTAAAAGTGGTCAAATGTCTTTAGATACTTAAAGTGTATTTGATTCCAAATCACTTTTAAATGTATGTTCCTCTAAAAGTTCTAAGTTTTATTCCTAAACAACTTAGGCAAGCTCTTATTTTTGTTACTGGAATGCAGTCAAAGTAGGAGGTTTGATTTTTTTTCCTACTACTTTTCTAGTATTTGGAAGAAGAGTACCGTAAAGGAGCACGAGAGGATGATCCAATGCCCCCTGTACAGCCATATCACTATGGATCTCATTATTCCAACAGTGGAACTGTGCTTCATTTCCTAGTTAGGCTGCCGCCTTTTACCAAGATGTTTTTAGCCTATCAAGGTAAGGCTACTTTTGCTTGCACTTGCCTGTCACATCTGGGCCTTGCCCGAATGACTATATGTTACTCTGTTTAGCATATCTTATCAATTCCGGATAGCTGAGTTCAGTAAAATTAAATCTGGTATGCTTTCACAGAAGACCTATTCTGAAATTACCGAGTTAGACCATAAAGCTGTACATGTTTATACCTTATGTATGTAGAATAAAAAGCTGACTTATATTTGGCTTGCAGTCCATGTGTAACACATAGTAACTGAGATAGAAGTCTAAATATTCTCAGCTAACTGGAGAGCAGTTAACTACTTGAAGTTGCCAATGTGCAACTGTTATCTTATCTGTCATTAATGTAACGTTTTCATAGTTCAGTTTGGATTTCTTTACAGATCAAAGTTTTGACATCCCAGACAGAACTTTTCACTCTACCAATACAACTTGGCGACTCTCTTCGTATGAATCAATGACTGACGTAAAGGAGCTTATCCCAGAATTTTTCTACCTTCCCGACTTTCTAGTTAACAGAGAAGGTATACTAAGAGGATAACAAAACTATATACCCAAACCAGCTGTACAATTGAGCCTGTGGGTTGAAACTGAGAACATTTATATCCCTTGACCATAAATATGCTAAGTAGTAGATGTGTGGGAGAAATCTGGCACATATTTGTGGGATATTCTAAAAAAGCTGTTATGTCATGATTGTCAGAGGTGTAAAGGAGTTTTCTGTTGCCTGATTTTTTCCATTTGAATGAGTATATACAGCTTGAATGTGTTGCGGGGGGGGGTGGACACATTACTTGTTAATGGTGCTGCTTTGTTGATCAGCAATCATTGTGCTTAATAGTTAGCTTTCATAGAACCCTGTGAAGACCTGTTTGAAGTTACTGTCAATTAAAATGCTGGAACATTTACTCCCCTGTTTCTAGGTTTTGATTTCGGAGTACGTCAAAATGGTGACAGAGTTAACCATGTCAATCTTCCACCCTGGGCTCGTAATGATCCTCGTCTATTTATCTTGATTCATCGTCAAGCTTTGGAGTCTGACCATGTTTCCCAGACAATCTGTCACTGGATTGACTTGGTGTTTGGTTATAAGCAAAAAGGCAAGGCCTCTGTTCAGGCTATTAATGTCTTTCATCCTGCAGTAAGTATTTGTTAAGCAGTGTGTGTATTTGTTTTACTTAGTAATTTAATGGGGGATAGTTCAGTTTGACTTGCTTGCAAAATATCCAGTATGAGGCAAGATCCCTTGCTTGTGAAGTCTTGAAGAATAAGAAAAGGCTTTAACCATTTCAGTGTGGAATTGATAAAATCCCAGGGACTGTTGTGAGACTTAATGAAATTGTGTTCATCTTTTTTGCCTTGAGATATGCATGGGGTATGATCAGGTATAGGGTTTAAGCTTTCTGGATAGTTGTTTGCAGTGGTATACAGGTAGGTATATGTGAGGTATACAATTAGAGGTGTGAAAAAGGCAAGTAGAGAAAGGAAAACTTCCACTCTCCTGAAATATAAAGGTTCTTCCTCCCCACCTCAAACCAGAGCTTTAATATGTTAATTAAAAAGTACAGAAAAAAAACTTTGTCAATTTTTTGTTTATCATCAGTAACCCTTCTAGTTTTGCACAGATTAGTAAAAGTCTGTTAAGAAAACCTCTTTGACAGAAATTAATCATGGAATACATGTAGGAACAGCTCGCCTGATAAATCTTAAACTGGTAGTTATCTCCAGTAAAGAAGTAACAAGATTTCTTTTCTCCGTGGCTCTTTAGTCAGCACAGCCATTGTGGGATGGATTCTGGTCCAAGTCTTAACCAAACTAATGAAGAGCCTGCCTCTAAATTCGTGTGCATGTGTTGATAAATCTTTCCCAAAGACAAACTGGACAAGCTTATTCTTGCCCCTCCCCTTTTTTTCCCCTCTCTAGACCTATTTTGGGATGGATGTTTCTGCTGTTGAGGATCCTGTTCAGAGAAGAGCCCTTGAAACAATGATAAAAACATATGGGCAAACACCTCGCCAGCTGTTCCATGCAGCACATGTTAGCAGACCTGGATCCAGGCTTATCATGGAAGGAGAACTTCCTGCTGCCATGGGATTACTAGTGCAGTTTGCTTTCAGAGAAACCAGAGAACACACTAAAGAAATAATATATCCAGTATGTCATTTTGATTTGCAAGATGGTTTAATTAACATTCATATGCTGTAATTATTGTACCCTTATGTTTACAGTTTCCTTCCTAAAACTGCAACTTACTACCCATATTGTTATGTAAAGAAAATACACAAAATTAGTGAAGTGATAGTGAAAACTATTTTCATGCATTTGTGATATATTTTGTGTCAAACTAAGATAGAACTGAATTTATCTTGGTTATAGCAAATAGCTGTTGGAAAGCATTTCACTTAACCAGTTTCATACTTTCAGTGATGAATTCTGGAATCTGTGTGCAAACCTATAGTAGGTAAACACACACTGTGCTTTCTTCCATCCTCAACTTTTTCATTGTCTGTAGGACAGTTCAACTTTCTTCACTTCAAACACTTATTTTCCCTAAAGTCCAGTGAGAAACTGAATTCTTGCATTTAAAGAAATTGGTAATTTTCACTAAACTACCTGAACTACAAGCTTGCTATCTCAGCCTTTAAAGAAATGGGAAAACTCCCTTAAAGCTAGTAGTTCAGCTGATGATACTACAGTGCTTCATACTTGTCTTCCTAGTATTTTTAGAATACTTCAGCAGTCCTTACTATGTTATTGCTTATAGGGATGTGATAGGAATGATTCTCCCTTAATAACAAAATAATATTTTTCTGAACACTTTCTACCACCTTTTAATTTGAACCCTATTTGTGCTTGTTTTTAGAGTCCATTACCATGGATAAAAGGCTTGAAGTGGGGGGAATATGTTGGTTCCCCAAGTGCTCCAGATCCTGTTGTCTGCTTTAGCCAGCCACATGGAGAAAGGTTTGGCTCTCTCCAGGCTTTACCAACTAAAGCTATTTGTGGTTTGTCCCGCAAGTTTTGCCTTTTGATGATATATAGCAAGGAACAAGGTATGAATTTGTGCTTATTCTCTACATGCACAATACATGTGAAAATGAGCAATAAAAAAATTAAATCTCATGCTACTAAATTCCTAAGTTTAGTCACTTCTGCCAAAGATTGATTTATAAATCCAGTAGCAGCTTCCACCTGTGTGGTATCTTTCCTGGAGAGTGGGTTTGACTTGTAATTTTCAAAATGAAATAGAGGGATCCTGTAGTTACGTTGATATTTTTCATTAAAATGACTGAAGCATAAGGATTTAACTTTAGAACTTGCTAGCAGATTCAGTTCAAGAAGAACTGTAGAGATGAAAAGAACATGTGGCATCAGAAAGGAGAATTAAAGGAATGCTTTCTAGAGGCAGAGTGAAGGGAAATTGTCAGTAAAAAGCAGAGGTGAAGGATCTTCTGCTTTCAGATAAACTCCTCAGAAGAATTCTTATTGATAATGTACAAACAGGTCCTCATACTCGCCTTTTGTTTTCTTTGTAATGTGTACTAGTGAAGGTTTTGTTTATTTTTAAACAGCTTCACATTTAGTCAACAAAAATAAGTAACATTCTCCTTGAAATTATGAACAATCATTTCTCTAGCTGGGAAGTATTGTCAGCCTCTTGCCCTTTTCTCCACTCCCAGTAGATGCAACATTTTTTCAAAAAAGCTTTGTCCAGGTTGCAGACTATCTTTGGAGAACACTGAATGCTTACATAGTCTCTGAAAACCTACATTTGGTTACAATACAATACAGATTAAGCCATCCTAACAGGAAATACCTTATTTTGAAATGTTGGGGTTTTTTATATTCTAGCTTGTAGAAAAATGTGGATCTGAGATTTTTATTATTGACTATCAAAGTGATCAGCTCTTTTGTTGCATATGTGACGCAATATTATATGCCTTCTTTCAGGTGTGAGAAGCATGCACAGTACTGATATTCAGTGGTCAGCTATCCTGAGCTGGGGGTATGCCGACAACATTTTACGACTGAAAAGCAAGCAAAGTGAACCTCCAGTAAATTTTATACAGAGTTCACAGTTCCATCAGGTAAAAAAAATCAGTCTCTTGGTCTTCAATTTAATATTGCTAGTTCAAGTGGTGGCCTGACTTGGCAGTAGGTACTCTTGCTTTCTTTTTTCTCGGAGATGATCATCCAAACACAGATGTGTTTAATCTGTTTTAATCTGTTTTATTCTCCTTTGGAATGTGTCCCTCATTGTGTATCTTTTTCCTGTACTAGGTAAAGATGCCTTTTGAATGCATTTGGTTTTTCTAGCTTTTCCCTCCTGTGGAATATTGGTCTGAAGTTATAAAAGCTTAAGTTCTGGGCCAAGAAAATGAATACAGGAAAAGATTATAGATGCCTCACATTAGCAGAACTCCACTTATAGTTTAGGATTCCTCTGAAAAAGATTGTCTAAAACATTGTTAGGGAACACTGCACAATCTCTGTTACACTCCAATGGTTAGTGAGATTCTACTGAAAAGATTTTGGCTGATGATGTGACTGCAGTTCTAGAAGTCTGCAGTAGTTCACTGCTTTTTAGCTGTGAATTCTGGGCTGCACAGAATTTCCCTCTTTACTTTGTTTCTGAAGTAATAACACATATGACATAGAGCAGGTATATTTTAACTCTTAGGTTTCTTTAGCTTCGGTATTTTACCTGGCTCTTTTTAGGATAACCAATAAACAATCAGTTTGACCAAATGCTATGGCATAATGAAAATAGCAGTTAGAATAGTTTCTGTTCTAATTTTTTTCTGGCTTTGTTTTGTCTTTCCAAGGTAACAAGTTGTGCTTGGGTGCCAGACAGTTGTCAGCTGTTCACAGGTAGTAAATCTGGTGTCATCACAGCATATATGAACAGATTCACTAGCAATACGGTAAGTTCCATTGGATAGGTTTTATATTTAAGGATTTAGCTGTATTCACTATTACAGTCTTTTTTTTTAAACAGGAAAAGTGAAAAAAGGGGAATATGTTATATTCAGGACAACAGCCAAAATTTCAAGTGCTTGTTTAGTATTTATTTTTGAAGGATCCTCTTTGGCATTAAGTAGATATATCTCAGCATGTTTATTTGTATGTTTTTCTTAAGTTGTCATTCACATACTACTAGCCTTTAGTCAGCCCTCATCATCTGGCTACCTAAATGATTACACATACAGCTCTGACTGTATTCAGGCTAGGGCTTGGAACTGAAGCTCTGACGTGATGAAGCTCCCTACATTAAGGAGTAACTTTTTCTGTGAAGGAGATAGAGCCTTTCAAAGCCTTAACTGAAACTGTGGAATGCATTTCGCCAAAGTAAACAACATTTCAGATGCCTAAGGCACTTACACTACAGAGAGTCAGGATGAAATCTCAAGCAGTGTATATATTAACCACTAAGCCTCTTCACTTTGTCATATTCCCCAAGGGGAAAAGCTGTGAGGAGGGGAGAAAAGTAACTTGCATTATGTAATGCATTAGTAGAAGACACTAGTAGAAATTGCCCTGATACTGTGTGGTAATAAGCATGGTATGAAAGCGTAAATAGAACTTGAAATTCATCTTCTGGTTTAGACTGAGTTTCTGAGCTTCTGTCTGACTTTCTCCAGCAGTAACTTCTACTCTTTGTAGCTTTAACAAAGAGTTTGCAACTTTCTTGACAGGTCATTTTAGGTGTGTCTACAGGATTACCATAGCAATGACTAAACTAAACTGATTTCTAAAATTTAGCTTGATACAGATACAGGTATTGGCAAACACTTTTGTAGTGTTGTACTCCCTGATGCTCTTGAATCACTACATTAGCATGGGCTAGAGGAAACTTTGGTATGATCTGCTGTGTCTGCTCAATTTCTTCTTTTCAACAGTGGCAAACAGTAGATGCTTAGACTGGGAAGAGCACAAACATCCAGTGATTTCTTCCTTGGCTTTCTTCCAGTTTCTGGTGATCTTCCACTCAGATTTCCTGAGCTCAGCAGCACTCTGAGTTTAAAAAATGAAGTAGAGCTTGAAGCCTGCAAGCTTCAGTTGGTCAGATCTTAAGTCAGGCACCTAAACTGCTCACCAGAATAGTGGACTTGTAAATAACCTGTACTGAGATTTGGATTCCAGTGAATTTTTTTGAGGTGCTAAAATAGAAAGTCAATATACTTGCCTTCTGCAATGCTAAAAAGAAATTCTAGTACTGGGATTATGATTCTGAAGTTCCCTGCCTTTCCTAGAAACCAGTGATTTTTGTTCAGCTGCGCAAATGTTGTCTCTGAGACCATCTTTGCTGAATTTCTCAGCACTGACAGTTTTACATGCCCCAGGCAGACTGACCTTGTGCCAATTTTGTAGCTCCTGTTGAGTCAGTTACCCAAGTCAGGGCTGCAAGGAATGCAAATGTGCTTCCTAGCATCTGTTCTGTATGCATGTTGTCAGCTGTTTGGTGATAAAGTGAACAGTCTGTTATAATGCAGTACTTGAAACATGAATATTTTGCCCTGTTTCACATTTATGTAAATTTAATGCATAGACATAAAACAGCTATCATGTTGTTAATTGGATATGGGAACTCAAAGGTGTGCTGTTAGAAGTCAGAAATACCTCCATGCTATACTTCAAATGCTCTGTTTTTCCTAGCCTTTGCTTAAGATGGTCAAAAAAACCTAATGAAGTACTGCTTTGAAACTGTGATCTATCTTGTCAATAAGTCATACCTTCATGAAAACTTCAGCCAAGGATTTCTGGTTGTACAAATTATTCCAGCCTTTACTTGCTGACTATTAGAGCTGTCCTGCAAACAGAAAGAGAGCACTTTAATGATCTGTTTGAGTAAAAATGGGCAGTGATCATTTAAATTCTCCACTCAAGTGCCATAGGCAATCATTTGGGGTAACCAACAGGAAGAACTGCTATTTAAAGGTAGATATGTTTTTTCTACATCTAGATACTGTTTTAGTGGTTGTCATCTAAAAGCAAGTGGGAAGTAAAAAGGGGATGGTGCTTTAGGCATGAGGTAATAATTTCATAACTTATTAGACCTTAATACAGTTGATGCTAACATTCCAGATTGTCTTATTACGAATTTGCAATATTATTACAATAACACAATAAAGAATCAATAAACCATTGCTATTAGTACTAGAGAGGGAAGCTGCTAAAGGTGAATCCTGCTTTCAGTTCAAGTGTTGAAATGCAGATCAACAGCAAACACTTAGAAGATAGGAGGAACACAGTAAAAGGGTTATCAAAATCAGTTCTTGAGAAAATCAGAAGTCGTGATTGTTGCTCTTCTGGAAAAAAATGGTGTAATTTTTGTTCTCTAAACTGAGCAAGGATTAAAGAAGGATCTGCATTTTTGAGATACCACACTGTTCTGAGAATGACAACTGGATACTTTGATAACTGTGTCTTGCTTGGATGAGATGCTCAGTAACAAGAGCAAAAATCTTCCTGTTGTCAAAAAATATTGACTTTTGCAATATTATGTAGATTATGTTGTCCTTTTTAGTGCAGAAAGACATGTACATTTTCTATAAACTTAAGAGTTAAGCATATGTATATTTTTATCTTGTCTCTTTCTACTTTCAAGCTTTTTGTGGACCTGCTATATGCATCCTGTACCCTCATACAAAACTGCAGACAATGTACTCTGACACATCCAAGGAAACAAGCTGAAAAATGTTTCTTTCTTCTACAAAGATTATTCTAATCTCTGAACAGCAAGTTGTCTTAATTAAAGCATTAGCATTCTGATTAAGCAGCTCCTTCAACGTAGCCAGTTTTCAGGAAGTCTGAATCATTTCAAATGATACAACTTGAATAAGAAGTGTTATTTGGTGTTAAATTTGCTGCTTTAATTTTTATCTAGCAGTTTCTATATTTAAACTTTACTTCCTGCATATTTTTCCAACTTTGTATCACTGAAGGGCTTGGCACCAACTTGAGGAATTCCCAGTGATTTACTGTACACAGTGATAATTGCTGAGCTGGGTTTTCCTTCTGTGTTTCCAAGTGTTTCCTCTAGATGCCAAAATATTGAGGACTGTCGTTTTGCTGTCATGTGGAAATTGCAGTCTTGCAGAAAACAAATCAGCCAATTTCAGGGTGTGTAATTGAGACAGAAGTAGTACAATAATTCTTCATTTCAATTCATTGGCCCACATCAAAATGTTTGCTTAGATGAAAGCACTGGAAGCAAAAAGTTAAACATAATTATATGTATGGCTTATGCATTACAAAGCATTAAACATAATAAAGCATTAACAATGTTGCTAAACTGATGACACTAAAAGCAATGGGAACCATTTTTTGAAATCTAAGAATTAAACTTGTCCCTAGGCTTATCCTTTTCAGAAAGAAGACATTCATTTTCTTTTTCATGAGAGTTCATGTTTTATCTTGCTGTTTTTCAGCCTTCAGAGATAGAAATGGAATCACAAGTCCATCTGTATGGTCACACAGCAGAAATAACAAGCTTGTTTGTGTGTAAACCATATAGTATAATGATAAGTGTCAGCAAAGATGGAACCTGCATCATATGGGATTTGAACAGGTACAAGTATATATGTAACTTTTTCCAAAGGCTTTCTTTTAAATAACTGTTTTCCAACTTTTGGGCATCTTTACCCTTATAAATTTCACTGAATTTGTTCCATGTATATCTTAATGTGAAGTCAAACTCCTACTGTTGGGTTTTTTTTTTCCTCATGAAGGGTGCTGAAATTCTAGAATGAATATGAAAAATACCATCATCATGCAAAATGTTGACTGAAATTAATATAACTCTTAAATATTTTCCTCAAAGAACTTTTTCTGTGTTTGACACTGAACTTCAGTCTTGTTCTTTTTATTTCCTTCAGGCTGTGCTATGTCCAGAGCCTGGCTGGACACAAGAGTCCTGTGACTGCAGTTTCAGCTAGCGAAACAACTGGTGATATTGCAACAGTTTGTGATTCAGGTATATTTGGCAGTTGAGAAAGCTGTTTTGACTTGCACAAAAAAATACCACAGTCTATAGCATTAAAGGACAAGGTGAAATTACTCTGGTAGTTTCAGAAACCTAATATTTAGGTTTTAAACTGACATGGAGACTTTCAACTCCATTTCTGTAGCTCTCAAACCAGTTTTTTTTTTTTTCTGGAAAAACTGTATTCTTCCTTAATTGGTAAAGGAAAAGAGTTTGAATCCCTTCTAAAACAAAGCAGTAGCTGGGTTATTAGTTCTTTGATAGAATCAAATAATCCCAGATAACCAGGTAAGATAACTGTGCTGTCTACTTTTAAGTATTTTGCTGAAAATGCAAGCCAGCGTGCAAGATCTAGCTGTTTAAAGTATAGTATGAATTCCCTCTTAGTGCTTTGCTGTTAGTAGTACATGAAAATTGGTCATTAAAAGTAAATTCATATAGCATTTTTTAAGTACAGTGTTCCATAAATAGGAAGTGATGTCTTCTAAATCACTGCAGTAGCTTGGTGGTTTTTGTGCTCTCTGTCACAAAAGGAGGGAAGAAGTAATTGTTTACTGCAGCACACATCATTCTGAGTCACTTAAACCTTCTGATCTTTCAGGAAGTTGAATTCTTTAACACTTAAGGATTCTGTTGCATAGACCTAGCTGTGGTCTAGATTTATTTTTTAATACTCCCATGCTATGTTCTGTTGCAGTTGGAGGAGGTAGCGATTTGAGACTTTGGACAGTTAATGGTGATCTCGTGGGACATGTACACTGCAGGGAAAGTATCTGCTCTGTTGCTTTCTCTAACCAGCCTGAAGGAGTGTCTGTCAATGTGATTGCAGGAGGGCTTGAAAATGGAGTTGTGAGGTAAGCATTTGAAACTTTTATTTATTAAAATGCTTTATAACTTAGGCTCACAGTTTGAGAGTATGTAGCTAAACATCATACTGATATTTGGTTTTAAAGAAGGTGGACAAGCTCTTTTCAGTTTCCAATCTTACTAGTTGTTAAATATGTTATTTTTATCACTGAAATGTTTGTGAAATTAAATGTGAAGAAAACTTACTCTCTTTCAGGCTGTGGAGTACGTGGGACTTGAAGCCAGTACGAGAAATAACATTTTCGAAGTCAGCCAAACCCATTGTAAGGTAAAAAGATCTTAAGTATACAATAAATGGATTTTTCTCTTTGGAAAAAAACCAAAACCCAAACCCACAACAAAATAGCCTGAAGTGTTGAACATGGATTTGACATGAGAACAGGAGGTGAACACCCATGTCTAAGAAGAGAAATGCAATCCTACTAATTATTCATGAAAGCAAAATGAGCATGTGTACCGTATTTGTAATGACAGTAATAACTAAGTTCTGTTGCTGGCAGATAGAAATTAGCAGGATTCCCTTGAGAACTGAACAATAACTATTCTTATGCTTAAGTTTAATATTTTTCCCCAGAAACTGTGTAAAAATCATGAGATAATCTTATCTTTGTCAGACTCAAATAGACAAGAGTTTTTTTTCTCCCTCAGAAATAAATAAAACCCCTGCATTTTCCCTGACCTTTCTTTCCTGATGCTGGAGGGAAATGGTGGAGAAAGGAGTAAAGGAAATTCAGAGGAGCCTGGAAGCTGCCATTTTGGAGGCTTATATAATTTTCTCTGGGTCTCCTTGATGATTTATATAAGCAGAATTATTCTCATACCAAAGTGTTTTCAGAACACGGTCAAAGGATTGAATCTTTGATATCCCCAGTGGTACAGTAGTCTGCACAGACGTCTTAGAGTTACGCCAAATGTTATCATCTTTATGATAGCGTAGTAACAAATCACTCTGAAAAACTTTGTTTTGACCACTGCTGAAGTGTCTTTTAAAACCCAAACCACTAATTGCCATTATTTAGAAATGAAAAATATTGTCTCATAGCAGTTGTCTTTCTGTTACCTCTTTTAAGAAGCATCTTTCACAAAGCTTGTTAATAATGATTTAGTTGCTATTGAATAATTTGAAGTTTCCTGCTTAAATGAGACAGAAAATGGATGCTGAGCTTCATTTTCTCTAACATTACTTGTGGCATGACTGAAGGGCTTTACTACTGTTATAGCTCAAGAAATGCCCGGCTGAACAAAAGTTCTATGCTGAGCCATGAAATCTGATGGATTTAGTTTCTGTCTTTGTCAGCAAGCAAGTTCAGAGGGTACTGTGTTCTGTTGCTGAAAAGTCTTCCTTTCAGAAGTAGAAGAGGCAGCCCAGGGAGAGACTAGGATGCTGCTACTGATCCTACCCTTTTCTTTGATGTTGCAAAGAAATGAGTACTAAACTGCATGGCATGTTTAAGTGCTGGACAAAGCTGTAGTTCAGCCTGTTTGGTTATAAAAATGAATAAGCAGGTGTATGCAAACATATTACTGAGTTAATGTACTCACTGTGTCTCCACTGAGAGCTAATCTTTGGCTGTACTCTTATATGGGTTTTTAATGTCTTTAGCATTTTAAGTAGCCGAATCTGATACAAAAATAGACTGTCTTCTTGTTTTTCAGCCTTACATTTTCCTGTGATGGTCATCACTTGTTCACAGCTAATAGTGATGGAAATGTTATAGCTTGGTGTCGCAAGGACCAGCAGCGCTTGAAGTTACCCATGTTCTATTCATTCCTTAGCAGCTATGCAGCTGGATGATGACTATTTTTGCTGCTAACCCATGTCTCTGCACTTTAAATCCAAAATACATCCTATAATCTCGTATTTAACTGGATTTTGAAGTAGTTTGAATGTCTTTAGAATGACTGGATAGATCTTTTTAAAAAGAGCAGTGTAAGTGGTTGTAAAGTTGCATATGTGCATTCACAAACTTGAAGCATATCCAGGTCACCAGGAAGCTCTGGTCATGTACACCAATACCAGCGAAGTGACTCATAAATGCTCTAACATACAAGTCAAAATGCTGCAATATAAAATATAATATTTTTTAAATCACTTCTTGGACAGAAGTATTTAAAAAAACTTATTGATAATGCTTATTTCCCCTCTTATGTTGTAAAATATCAGTAGCATAAAGTTCCATAAATATCTATTAAAATGTCAGCATTTGTATATCTGAATAGTTGAGAGTGGTATAGTTAGCTCTGGGATAAGCAACCCAAAACTTAAAAATCCAAGACCACTTAAAATTGCTTTTTTTGAGAAGCAAAGAAGTTAGTAGGTGCTTTTTGCACCATCTTATGGTATTGTAATGCTAAAAATTGAGTTTATTACCTTTATATTTGTAATTTTTGCCATCTTCTCTGTTAGTCTTTACAACAGGTAAAAATAAAATATTTTTGTCTTGGTGATAGACACGTCATGGCATCATGAAGCAATAGTTAGATCACATTTTGGTTTTGTTTTTTTATGTTGTTAACTCCCTAACTTTGTAACACCTAGTTATTGCAATTCTGTGGCAGAACATATATTATATACACACACAGAGATTATCTTCCAGAGCTCTAAAAAAACCCAGGTGTTAAAGAAGGCACAGATGTGCTCCAGTTCTAGTGTCATTGAAGTTCAACACACTGTAAAATGTTTGAATCTAACTGCTTGAATAATCAATGTTCATAGGCATCAGAGGATTTGGAAGAGTTTACACAGATACACTGTGCAAATATGTTATTTATTCCTGGGTGCTATTTTTTGAGGGGAAAAAAATAAGCCTCCCTTATGAAAGGCTTAACAAATTTGAATAGGCCAGACCAAAAATTAACGTTTCAGTTGATAGATTTGAAGACCTCTAGACCTGACACCATGAACGAGTGCCTTCTAGTCGTGCAAATGGTAAAACAAGAATGCTACATAAGTCTGATGTAGTTACGTTTTTCTTTTAAATTGCTTTGCTTTTTCATCAATTACATGTTCTGCTATCGCCATACAGATGAACTGCTCTATCTTATGTTTAAGGTTCATCTGCCTTCAAAACACTGTATATGAAATTGTCAAGTTATGATGAAGATGACATACATACAAGAAGTCTTTACACTTCTTTTGAAAATTCCAAACAGTCTTCAGAAATTCTTGCAACTTCTTGATTGAAGAACTTTTCAAACTAGAAAAACGTAAGAAAAATATTCTCATAATCCATGACACACAGGCTGATCTTTGGTTCAATTAAGGAAGTGGCTGCATACTGTATGAATTGAATTTTAAACTACATATATTGTAGCAGCGTTGTATGGGATGGCTTTAGTCATGTTTTTCACTGTCTAAATGTTAATGTAAGGTACAAATACAGACTGAAAAGCTTCCTGGCTCGTGTTGAAGTGATGTGCTTTATTTAAGAGAAAAAACCACAAATATTGTGGGTTTGGGGTGCTTTTGTGCTCCCTGGTTTGGGGTGTTGCTCCCAAAGGCTTATTTTTATAAAGTAGAATTCCACTTGTTACAAATCAATATGCAAAATTGCTGGCCTTGTAAAGAGTGCAATATTATATATTTTTATGTAAAAGTAAAAATGATTTTTTTGAAGCAAGGAATATTTATTCAGCGTAACATTCTGGAACTATTAAAATAACATTGCAATAGTATCTGTGCATGATGTACTGAAATTTCCTGTAAATGTCACATTCCACACTGTCTTTGTATATACACTGTCACATTGTTGGGTAATAAACAGATCTTTGTACCAAATTGTTTGAGATGATTAGAAACATGTTTTTAGCTTAGTTTTAGCTCTCTTCTTCTAGGGATCTTGCACACATCTTGCCCCAGATTGATTTCTTCTGGTTTTCATGTCTTTCGTGTGGGGAAGTTCTGTTTATGGACTACATCATGTGGCTATCAAACTGAATGAGGGGGTGTAAGATTGGAATCAATTTGGATGAAGTGATGGCTCTCAAAGCAGAGATGTTCCCTTCCTCCCAGCTGCCTCCTCCCTGAAAACCTGACTGAACTAAGGAAAGGCAGAAAAGCAACTCTTCTCTGGATTCTGAGGGAAGGAAGAAAAAGGTGCTGGGTGGAAATTGGCAGACTGGGATCTCTGGGAGGCATCTGACAGAGGATCCAAGGCTCTTCCTCTTGGAAGCCAGAATATGGGAGAGGTTCATGTGGCAAGGCTTATCTATCTGATACCACTTGCAGGATTCCGTGGTAAACCCAGATCACTATGTTCTGATTGTGGAGATATGTGGTGAGAAAGGGAAGGGGAGGGAATAGCCAGATACTTACTCATGGTGGGGAGAGGAGAGGGAGCCTCCAAACCATTACTGAAAAAGGGCACCCTGATCTCAGGTTTAGAGGTCCACTGTTTAGACAAACCCATGACAATGAATAGGAGAAATAAAAGAAAATCCATAGAGAACTATTATCTGTGAACTGAATTAAACATGAAAAAATTTTCTGCAGGAAAAATGGTTTCTGTCAGGAAATAAAAACACCCTTCAACTTTTACTCTGAAACCTCAACTTTAAGGATCATCTTTGCATTTAAACCATATCTGTCTTTGGAGAAAGAGTTGAAAGAGTTCATTCTGAGCAAGAGCCTCTCCCCCCCCCCCCCCTTCCAAGATTTCTTGATTTACTATGATTGCAGGAGTTACTATACATTTTGTGGAGAGAACTCTAGACAGCACCTGGTTTGCTACTAACAAATGTTTAGTTTTATCTTTTAGTAGTTTTCATGCTTTGTTTTGTTTAAAGCTGTAGTGGCTTTTTTTTCTTTTTGCTTATGCAGATAGAAGTCACACTTTCATATGCTGCTACTCCATCAAAAAATAAAAGCCAAATACTATCTTAAAGTTCTGCTTGCACTGAGAAATACCCACTGAAACATTAGTTAAGCTTTTAGAGGTACAGACAGCAGTTTTCTTTGCAACTGTAGTAAGTTACAAACTACTGACAAATGACCAGTATGTAGAGATTTACTTGCCATTACTGCTCCAGAGGGTGGTCAGAAGGGCACTGATTTTTTTCATCTGGATTTCTGAAATAGGCTGTGTTGTGTATTTCACAAATTGGGCAGGTCACTTTTGAAAGGATTAAGAGCTCTATGTGACTGGTCTAATTAGACTCTTAAACTATCCTGGGCTATCAGGCAGAAAGTAGTTGAGTAAAAACATGAGCTTGCTTTGAGCCAGCTTTGAGCTAACATTCCCAGAAAAAGATTTAAAAATCCCGATTCTCTAATGCAATTGAATAAAGCCCATATAAGCCTCTTGAGAGGCTAGTACATGTAGATTCAAGGAACAGAAATTCATGCTAGCTGTTTACAGGTATTGCATTCAAAGCCTATAGGCCAACTCTAGTGGGAGACACCTGGTTGTGGTAGAACGTAGGAGTTTGCAGATTAAAAAGAAAATGTCTATATAATACGTGATGAAAATGCATTTTAGAACAGCCACTTTCTCCCTTATATTTTAGCTTAAAGAATAAAATTGTTAGAATCCAGTGGTAAAAATACTGTGTCAATCAGTGAGAACTATCTGATTATTTGAACCATCTAGCATGTGTTCTTTGTCTAATAGCATGTAATTCCTTTGTCTAGTAAATAGAGCCTTTTGTAGAACCATGACACAATTAAATGTGAATGAAACAGCAGCAGCATGGGGCAGTTAAGTTTCTGATTGGTTCTGGAACTCTAGTTAAGGTAAGCTTATATTTATATTCAGAAATGTTTGCCTTCTTCCTGCCATGTTTCCTTCTCCTAAGCCATCACTCTAAAAGCCATTGACTCAGTCTTTGAAGAGGCTGCCCTTGCTCTAAAGCATCTTTAAGAACGGGGCTCTTCCTGCTTTCTTCCGTATGGGGAAATAAATGTGACTTGGAAATGCTTCTGCTCTATCAAGATGGAATGAGAAAAAGTGCTGATAGCAAGGGAAGAAAAAGGGGTGACAAATGTACATCTCCCCAGAGAGAATAGCCATGGTGGTGGGGAACAAAATAAATGGGATTGCAGTGATGGTACTCCTGCCAACAGGATAAATATTGGGGTGGACCAATTTTTCTGTTAAAAATGTTAATTAGTGCTTTAACTGCCCCTGGCCTTTATGGTTGACTCCCAAATTTGTAGTGAAGTGTATAAAACCTGATCTATAAAGCTGACTTGTTTCATTCTGACACTCTAGCCTTGACAAGGTGAGTCTGAGCAGTCCCGTTTCCACAGTCGTTCCTTTCTTCAGTGGGGAGGATTTTTTTTTTTTTTTTTTTTTTTTTTACTTTATCCTTCCTTTGTTGGGCGTGAGGAAGGGACAAGCACTATGGCCTCCTACCCCAAAACCCCTGTGTCGTACCGGCTTTGCACATTCCATGTCTCAGAACTTCGTGGAGGATTGTCTGATCCCTCACCTCGGCTGGAGTGGGGGAAGTAGGTGGCTGCAGCAGTAAGGAGGAGGCGAGTCCTCGCCAGCACGCTGCCGACAGGTGCCGCCGCCCGGGGAGGAGGAGGGTAAGGCCGGGAGGCGGGACCCGCGGGGCGCGGAGCCGCGCCCGCCCCTCGAGTTTCCCTCACGGCCGGGGCCGCCTTCCCGCCCTCCGCCCTGAGGCGGGGTGGGCCGCGCCGCGGGAGGCGCGAGGGCGGTGGCAGCCGTTGGCCGGCGGCAACGGTTGGCCGCGGCC
>JANZLQ010000052.1:9019595-9038584 GCA_026212715.1 Elanus axillaris
GGTGGAACGGGTGGCTGGGGGCGGCCCGGGCTTGGCGGGCGGGCGCTGCCAGGCGGGGCGGGGTGTGTGTGTGTAGGGGCGGGGAGTTTCTCCGTCGCTGCGGCGGCTCTGGCGTCCTGCGAAACCCGCGGCCGCCTCTGCCCGCCCAGGGCGCGACCCGCACTCGGCTGCCGGCTCCGCCCGGCAGCCCGGTTGCTCCCGTCGGCTGCTGGCAAACGAGGCCGCTCGCAGCCGCCGGTGGCCGCGCCTTGAGGAGTTACCGCGTATCGGCAAAAGTCAGGTTCGGGCTTTGGGGTTTGCCGTCGCTGTTTTCGGCGGGGGGCGGGCAGGGAGGGGAAGGGAGGGGAGGGACCGTCCTTCTCTGGAAAAGCAGCGGTCTGGGGTCTCAGCCCAGCGCCCTCGCTCCCCTTCCTCCAGCCGGCTGCTGCGAAGGCGCAAGAAAGTGGCTGCTTTTCCTGCTGACTGGTTCGCACTGATGGAGGAATAAATCTTACTGCCCGACTGCTGCTGGCGGTAATTATTAAGGTGCCGTGCTGTAAACTGCTGCACAGCAAACCGATTAAGGTAGCACAGTGAGACAGAAAACTCGGAAAAACAACTTGAAAAACGTTTCTGTCCCGCGGGTGGTGAAGTAGCCAAGCATCTCGGAGGCGTTTTCTCTCTTTTATCTGTTACAAATCAGTTCACATACGTTTTAAACAGGATTTAAGTGGAATAACCATCAAACTTCCCCATATGTTTCTTTAAAAGGTCACAACTATCTTTTGAAGTTTGCCAAAGAAGTGAAATATTAGGTAGGTCTCATCTTTCTGTCTCAGACTTTCTGGATCTCTGATGGTTTGCTGGACTGTATGTGCCCATAACATGTATGCTGATGATAAATAAAAAGATTGTCCTTGTGAAATGTCACATTGGTTCAGCCATTGTTGCCTTAGATTTTTAAATGTTGAGAAGCGAGGTGATGTTTTTGGATAAAAGATTTGAGCATGGTGGCAAGAATTCTTTGAACTTCACGGTTGGACTGGGTATAGTACCTATGTTAGACGAAAACTGAGCTGTTGAAGTTTGGCTGTTTTGTAGTTACGTGATCAGCACTTATTTTTGAAGTCACCATATTTATGGAATGAAAACTATATTCTCTCCTTATGAGCAATAGTCTTGCCTTTAATCATTTCTGTTTGTGCTACTACTCTTCTCCTTAGCAGATGGAGTATTAAATTGTAGTAATTCTCTATTACTACTTTGTGCAGCCATGGGATAGAGAAAGCAAAAGGATTCCTTAGCCTCCCTCTCTGTTTACAGAGCTACATCAGGTGTGGTAGATCTTGGCGTAAGAACTGAGATAGCAGTGGCAGTTGTTCCTAATCCCTTCATGCCCTGTAGATGAAGGGGAAGTTACCTATGTCGTGTGGACAGCGACGCTAGCTCAGATAGCTAGTGCTCTTAGTGCAGGGGTATTTCTTAAGTTTCTCTTACCTTAGCAACTGTAGAACTTCTTCCCCAAAATTCCTTTGATGTGCTGGTTTGGCATCAAACAGCTGTGAGGCTGTAAATTTCGCTGTTTATGTTCTTGGTGTGTTTGCAAGTGGATAATGAAATGTGGGGATCTTTCTGCAATTTAGAATGGCGATTTGCAGGTCATTATTCAGGGATGGTTCCTGCCAATGTCACTGGGACTTGGTTGTGTGATTGGGTTAACTTTTCTATTGCACTACATGGTCTAAGAAATACAATGCTTGTGTGCAAGATGTTCTTCAGAGTCACAAACCTGAGATTCTCTAGCCTAGTAATTTCAGGTCCATCACTTTGGACTGCTGAAAGAAAATGGAAGACAACAATCGGGTTTAGGGCTTTTTAGATTGAATTCTACAGGTCACTCTTTTGGTATGGCATTTTAAGGTTGTACTTGGAAGCGGAGGGGGAAAAGTTGCAGTGCAGCTTTTCACCTCTGTTGCTTGTAGAAATCTGTACTGAAGAGCTTGAAAATTATGTTTTGCTTCTACGTTATGCAAATTTTCAGATGACTTCTGCATTTTACTAACATTTACAAAGTTTGGTAAATATAGGTTGCATTCCTTACCCCTATGCAAGGTCAAGCTGTACCTGCAAATATTTATGCAACTTCCTGGGTTATCATAAGATAAGCTGGCCTTTGAAGTGCCATTCTAAAAACAAATAAAGAAAAGTTGCTCTTCATGAGCATTTTTATGAGCCCTGGAGATTAAGATCTTTGGCACAAATGAGTTAACTGCATCCAGAAAATGGAATAAATTCACGTGGGGTAAAAAAAACCCCAAAACCCCAGAAAATTCAGCTGGCTGGGAGGCTGTCGCTACACAGCTTTGAGGACCAATGCTTTAGGAAATAGCTGGCTAGCACGGTGTGCCAGTCAGCAGAAACTACTTGGCTGAAAAAGGCCATGTAGCTGCTGTCACTATTCTTTGTTAACACTATCAGTGTTCCCCTTAAAGAAAAGAGTCAACAGAGTCTAGATTAATGAATGCACTGTATAAGAATATACTGGATCAATGAGCTCATATATAATCTGAGTCTGCTGGCATTCATCAGTAACATGTAGACTGCATGGAATCTGATTGCTAACATAGTTACTGTAACTGCAGAGAATACCAGGACCTGTGTATCGATCTAACTTAATAGGGGGCTGCTGGAGAAACAACCAGGAATGAACATTAGTGACCCAGCAGAGTGATTTCTGGTTCAAGGCTCTTTAGGTAATTTAAAAGATGAGGACAAGTTACTCCTTTCGAGCTTCAAAAGCAGGGTAGCCAGCAGGTCCAGGGAGGGGATTCTCCCCCTCTGCTCCACTCTGGTGAGACCCCACCTGCAGTACTGGGCTCTGCTCTGCGGCCCCCAGCACCAGAAAGACATGGACCTGCTCCCACGGGTCCAGAGGAGGGCCATGAAGATGATCAGGGGGCTGGAGTACCTCTCCTATGAGGACAGGCTGAGAGAGCTGGGCTTGTTCAGCCTGGAGAAGAGAAGGCTCCGGGGAGACCTTACAGCGGCCATCCAGTACCTAAAGGGGGCCTGCAAGAAAGATGGGGACAAACTTTTTAGCAGGGCCTGTTGTGATAGGACAAGGAGTAATGGTTTTAGACTAAAAGAAGGTAGATTTAGACTAGATGGAAGGAAGACATTTTGTACAATGAGGGTGGTGAAACACTGGCACAGGTTGCCCAGAGAGTTGGTAGATGCCCCATCCCTGGAAACTTTCAGTGTCAGGCTGGACAGGGCTCTGAGAAACCTGATCTTGTTGAAGATGTCCCTGCTTGTTGCAGGGGGGTTGGACTAGATGACCTTTAAAGGTCCCTTCCAACGGAACCCATTCTATGATGCTGCAATCCCCTAGGCTGCCCCCCAGATACACTACAAAGCTAGTTGTGGCTTCACGGGGGTCTAAGGGCCTTGAGAATACTTGACTGTTTAAAAGGAGCTGTCTTAGGAGAGAGGGTGGGAGCCATTTGTCAGGCTGCAGTGTCAAAGGAAACACCGAGGGAGATCCTATGAGAGGGTGTTTGAGGGAGGAGGCTTCCTCACGTTCCAGGGGATGGTCATTCAGGGATAGGATGTGTAATAGACTCTCTTGTTATTAAAATTTCTTTTCTCTCTAGAGCTTTATTTCTAAGGGACAGTATTATTTCATTGAAGAATATTAAGCTTAAGGTTATTAAAAAATATCACAGGCCCTAAGGAGAGCAGAACCAGGTCTCGGCCAAAGCTTCATCTGCAAAGAGGACCAGTTCATTGCAGCCTGGTTTGAAAGTGAGTAGAATTCTCACTGTCAACATCATTTTGTATGTAATAGGGCCTTAACTGATGTGCAAATACATACTGTATTTGCAGAGAATGAGAGAAGGCAGAGGTATAAGTAGCTTCGTAAGTGAAATGTGAAACAGGAGAAATCTGTCTTATAAAGTTCTGGAACCAGAACTGTCTGTATGAAACAAAGAGATTAGATACTTAAATGGATGCTAAGAACTTCCAGAAATAGGGTAGTTAAATATTTAAGTGTGTATAAAGGCCAGGGTAGGAGCAGGATTTGGAACAGAACAAATGTTTGTGCTTCAGAGTATAAACAAACTTCTTTCTTAGGATAAGTGGAAATTTTCTCCAGTGGCTAAAACACCTAGTGCCAGACTTTTTAAAATTTCTTTTTATGAAGCCTTTTACTCCAATTGTTTTCTGATACCATGAAATAGTTTGCCAGAGAAGATATATATTTTCTTTTTTAAATTTTTCCCCATTTGCTGTTTCAGAATATAGGTAAAGACATATTATGTTTGTGGCATGTTTTGGAAACATAGTTTGGATTTTTTTAAAGCATTTTTATGCCTAATAGCCCTTGCAAAATTCCATTATGGTCTTATCTCAATCTCTTACTCAGTAGATACATAAAAACTAGCTGGAAGTACTAGAAACAGTGTTCTCGCCATCTTCAATGTAGCCAGTGATGGTTCGCATTGTCTAGCTCTAATGTTTATAACTTTTACGGTTTGAGTGAATGAATTGCCAGAAAAGCTTGGGACATCTGGAATTCTCTGGACTGTTCGTGGAGTTTCAGTTTCTTACTTCAGTTTTAAATTAGATGTATTATTCAAAATTAAATTTCTAATTTGCCTCTGGGCTTGGGCTGTGGCAAATGTAGAAATGGCTCCGTGACTTCATTTAGCTTTGACTTATTTGGTTCTGTTGTCATTATTAGTCTAGCTGTGTGAGATGATAAAAAAATTTAAATGCTTCATACTTTTGGGGGTATCATTTTGTAAACAAAGATAAA
Organism: Elanus axillaris; assembly: GCA_026212715.1. Lineage (NCBI taxonomy): Eukaryota > Metazoa > Chordata > Aves > Accipitriformes > Accipitridae > Elanus > Elanus axillaris. The sequence goes on from JANZLQ010000052.1 coordinate 9,024,394, forward strand.
TGTGTTTACTCTTATCTTTATAGATAGGTCAAGACTTAAAAGCTAAGGGGTTGAGATGAACAGAAAGTCCAGAGATGAACTGTAATTCAGAACCTCCTGCTTTTGTGCCTGTCTTGTACCCTTTCCGCTTGTCCACTGCAAGTTAAAACACATCTGAAAATTGTTTGGATGCTGTTGGTTGATTGTGGGGTTTTGTACTCTATGTGGCATTTTATGCAAAGCCAGTTCCTCCACATGTATTTAATCCTGTGAGAAGTACAAGTTAAAAGATTGTAAACGAAGACCAAGACAAAAAAAAAAAAGCTACTGTGTTCTGACATGATTTTTAGTTGTCAGAGTGCATGCAAGGGGGAAACTTGTGTTCTATTCAAATGACACACCTGAGTACAGAAAACCCGTTCTTTGTCTTAGCATATATTAAAAATCTTGTTTTATTTGGCACAATGAATATATTTCAAGGTAGTATGTCCCCTGTCTAGACTTATACAAGTGCTGAAAAAGATTGGTTTGCTTCTTCAAATTAGCGTTGAACATGGGTTGCCAGCATATTTGTATTCCACCATCCCATTTTACAGCACAAGTTACTGATTTTAGAAAGGAGAAGCAGCCGCTATCTTTGCCTTGTCTTTGAATGTCTGTGTTTTGTGAAAACAAAGCAGTTAAAAAGTTACTCCTCCATTCTTTCTGTGCTCTGGATTGTGTACTTCTATTGACCTCAACATGCTTAAGACATTGGACTTAGGATTTTTATTTTTTTTTTACAAGAGCATTTTTTGTGTCTGTCTTAATTTCCTGTTTGTATCTTATACACTAGTGATTGGATCACGTAAGCTGTTGAGGTTCAAGAAGGGAAATTTGTGTAGTTCTAGGTGTTCACTTCATCTCCAGAAATAAATAAGCCTGCAGTATTAATTTTGAAAGACCTGAGCCTAAACCTCTTTCAGCAGCAATACAAAATGTCTCTTTATGTGTGTTTTCTCCTTTGTCCCATCTGCATCTCACACTCTGTGTCCTTTGCATTGCCTAACTTTGTATTGATTTCTAACACTCAGTGCTAGACTAATCTTGCTTCAGGTGGCACCTGTGGCATGCCATATATACAGATATGCCATATCATAGACGAGTGTTTTGGCTGATCAAAATCTCAGCATCTAGTCTTACTGAGTAGTGTAACTAGTCCAGGACCTGCCTAGGTCATCTGTATCCTATCTTATCTTTCTTTCCATGTGGGCTTAGCCCAGCTTCCAATAACTTCAAACCAGTAACTTTTACTTGTGCTGGACCAGTGCTGCATAATGGTGTCAGCACAAGGTCTCCTGACATGCAGACCATCTAGGGCATATATGTTCTGAGTTTATTCAAGGTTTGAATTTAGTAATCTTGACTAATCTGGTAACAATGCTGAGGACTGCATGAAAACAAGTTGACTTACGCTCAAGCCGTCAGGGAATAGCAATGAAAGAAAACCAAACACTGACATACCTTGATTAGATGCCCCTTCCCAAGAGCTGCAGATCTCTTAAAAAATAATGTATTCCTATACCATATTAGTATACTGTACTGGCTTTTAGTCATCTTTAGATTTCACTGGGGATGTGTAAGCAAAAAGTTGGAAAACACTGCATGATTTCTTCTTAATCTATTACTTAATTTCTAAACTCCTGAAATCTATAGTCAGAATTTTGATTCATTCTCTGTCATAAAAATTTCTTTCTTTCTGATGCTTGGTGAGAGCAGTGTGGCATTCATTTCCATTGCACATATTTCTGAACTTGTTTTCATGTTACTAGGTGTAACTGGGGTATGGAGCCAAACTGCATAATGTCTGCAAGGTCTGTTTGTGAACAGCTGCTCTGCGTTGGCAATCTGAACCAGGGCAACCATTTCTACACTGAAATAATGGCCATGTACTCTGCATTTGTATGTTGTCTGCAGAATTCAGATTGAATACTGGTGGTGGAGGATGCAAATACATAATGCAATAAGGTGCTATTGAACAAGAGAACAGAAATAAATGGTGTCTGGTTTGTATTTGTGACCTACAGCCTGGCAGTGTCAATGTGGTGGGTGAGAATTGGTTATGTTTCAGATAACTGTCCTCTCACTGATTGCTACATTTGTGTTTTTAAATTCTCATTTTAAAATTTGTCTCAACTTTGTCTCTTCTAGGAAAAACAAAATGAAGGAACTAGTGTCAAACAGTACAACCAATATATCCCAAGCCAGGAAAGCTGTGGAGCAATTAAAAATGGAAGCATACATGGATAGGATGAAGGTAAACTTAGACTTATTGTTGATATTTTGAATTCACTCAGTAGTTTGTGGTGCAGCTTCCCTTTAATATTCCAGAAAGACTCAATTAGCTGAAATAAAAAAATCCATCTTGAGCTATAAAACAATATTCAATACTGTGAATTAGTTACATACTAACTGCTTGGTTCTAGTGAAGTGATTTCCAAAGACTGGCTTCTTCTCTGCTTCTGTATGAGTGCCTTTTACATCTGTCAAAAGTGGTATATTGTGAAATATTTAAAATCAGCTGGCAGATGCGCAGGTGCTCTCCTATGTCACCTGTAGCTGAATATAAGTGCAGCTCAGGTTTCTCAGTTCTTCTTTAAGAAATGGAATAAGTCTTTAAGATATTGCAATACTTTTGAATAATTAAGAGACAAATTAATTTGTTTTGTTTGAGCACAAACATAATTGCACAAAAAGTATGTATGATTGCAATGTTCAGTTATGATTCTTCATACTTGATAGCCTGTTGTATGTGAAGATCTGGTTTTATGATGCCTCTAAATGTATATGGATTAAGTACTTTAAATAAAGGCCCTGTTAAACAGAGGTTCTCAACATTTTTAACCAGAAAAACCTGTGGATTATTATTGCCTGTCATTCTGCCTTCCACTAGGCTAACATTCTGTGAATAAATCAAGCACCTAAAAACTAATCATGTCATAGAAAGTTTTAAGAAAGCAATGCTCATCTCTCTTGCACATGGTCTCTCCCTGCCTCTGAAAAGAGAGAATAATTATCTGGATGAAAAATTCAGCCTGTACAAGTAAGAAGAGTTTAGAGATGGAAAGACTAGAAAGAGGAATGCATTTAAATAACCAGGTTTTCTGCAAACAACTGTAACTTGAGTTGTTACACTGTAACTGTTTGTAACTGAGGTTAGGAACTCAGTAAGGCAGTTTAGAAATGTTGTATATTAAATTTTTCACATAGTCTAACTCAGTCTTTGTCCATCCATCCTGTGTGCTGAAATTCTGCCTGTAGTCAGCGTGGGGGGCAATAGCACATAATTATGATTTTAAAATAGTATCAGATTACAAACTCACTATTTAGAAAGATTGTATTTGTAATTCAGAAATACTAGTGCAGTTCACATGATTAGTCAATATTGCTTACATGAAAATAGAAATTCCAGTTGTTCCCTCTTGTTGCAGTTTTTAGCAGTGTCTTGTAAGACCCTTGAATTTGCAAAACCATAGTTTCTATCTTGTATAATATCATGATATTAATCACGTAATAGAGGCCTGTTCACAGGGACAGGTATTTCTATTTCCTTCTGTAAGGGAAGGTCTGCCTTTTCAGTGTTCAATGGGGTTAGTCCCCTGATTAACATCATATTGCAGCAGCACAAACAACAGAACTGACAAGAAGGAATGGGTGTGCATGAGTGGCAGAGGAAAGGGTTGGAAAAATATGGCCCAGTTTATTGGATTTTGAAATTGTTGATACTTAGTAGATTGTCTTACAATTGCTTTTATATAATCAGCGGTAACTTTCACATACCACATCATTAGCTCAGTTATGCAGATAGCTTCATTAGTTAGATATATAAAGCTTTTAATTACATATGTAAGAAAGATATAGGATATTTTTACAGTTAGTTTAATTAAAAAGAACACAGTTATTAGCAAGTGTGGCAGACCTAAGAAACAGATAGCTTGAAAGTGCAATTATTTCACCTTGCAAAACAGCTTGGGACCAAAAAGGCAATGAAGGAAATCTGATGTGTTTCAGTATTCTGAGGGTTCTATGTTGACATAAACCAAATACAAATTGCAAAATGTTTATGTCTTGATTTCTAGAATTTCTTTGAATAAGTATATGAGGGATTGTGAGAAAAGGTTGGTTGGCTTTGTATTCCCTCAAGACCTGCTTTGTCATTTGATCTTCAAACAGTTAAGTGTGTGTTTCAGTAAAGCCAAAATTTACGAAGAGATTTTCCAGTGGTTTCAACAGGAGATTTTGAGTTCTTGGATCATAACTGTAAAGTCAGAGAAATTAACTTACTTCCTTTTTTATGGTGTTTTGCATTTGCTTAAACTAGTTAGACATTTAACAAAAGATCAGTACTTTCCAAATAATTTAATTAAACACTGTTTTGCAAGTAGCTATAGCAGTTATTTCCACAATAGACCAGACCATGTTGTTAACATTAAAAAGGTGCCTGCATTATTGGCTAGGGAAATCAGAAGTTCCAGCTCATTTTTCTACTATAGAGGCACTTTGTTTTCCATGCACAGTAGCTGCTGTAACCAGCAAGAGTTGGGTCTGCTCAATTGAAATTTTTTAGTTAGTATGTTAGTAGCCCGTTCCCTGCCATGTTCTGGATTGTTCAACTGATTTAAAAATCAAGTCCTATAACTAGTCAGAGCAGCAAGCAGTGCGATGTTTTGAGGTTCCACAAAGACAGCTTGCTGTTGAGGTGTGAAAGAAAGAGGGCAACTTAAAAGGGGATGATGAAGTTATTGGTGTATTGATCAGTAGCTGGAAGGAGTATTACCATGGTGGGTTTTTGTAAACCAAAAGAATCCCAGAAGGATGGTAAATTGAACCTGCCTTGCTTTCCCACAGAAGGAACGGCTAGAATTATAATGGAGAAGCAAGTAGAAAGCAGGAAGCATAGATTCCAAGGTAGGAAACAGCAAATGAAATCAGACGAACAGTGGCCTCATGACTAGCAGAATAATGTGTCTTCCAAAGATGCTAGCAGTAAAGTTGAGAAAGCAAAAGTAATATTGGTGCTTTATCACAGTTGTCCCCAGAATAAAGCACTATTTAATCTTCTCTTTGCAGGCAAAAAAGCAAAGAGTGCTCTCCCATTTAAGAATCTTGGTGTATCAGTTATTATTCCATTTTCTTTTTTCTTATGAAAGTAGAAAATATTCCTAACTGGTTCTGAATAGTGTTGGGAGATAAGCGGTGGGATTGTCAATAAATGTGTGTGAATCTCTTTGTTTTAGATGTAAAGGGTAAGCAGAGTGGGTGTTGTAGCAGGGATGGTAATTAGTCACAATCCATGGCAAGACAGATGACATAGTAATTGCAGCATTTTGCCCTGTCATTGAAGCTTATAATTATTAGTGCAGCTAACAGGATTATGTTCTAACTTCGGCTGTTTTTATCACCTCTGTTATTCTGAAATGTAATGGTAAAATTCCACAGTCCTCCTGAAGACTAATTCTTTAAAGCATCAGGTTTGAGTGTTTTGTTGTTTTTTTCCTTTTTGGTAATTTGACAATCTGATGTGTTTTTCACTACACAAAAATTATTGTATAAAATGTGAGATCAGCACGATACCTATATACTCTATCCCCTCTGTCTATGCACTTTAAAAGATTTTAAAAAATGAAATGTTAACTTTCTGTTAGAATTCATCAATCAAACTGGAGGCTGATTTTTTTTCTTTAGCCACTTCTGCAATATGTATAAATTACTTTGAACCGGCAGACCAAGCTGTATTGCGTAGGAGAGCTGAAATGATAAATGTTAGCTTCATTTGAATATTCAAATTACGTGCATTTATTTTAATTCTTGATAAAAGCTATTCTGAAACTGTCCAGCAGCATTTCGCTACAAATAAACCTAAAGGTGAGTAAAAGCTATGATCAAGTGGCCTTCATTTAACTCCCTCCATGACACAAATAGAATGATCAGCATGTTATTTTGTATAGTAACAAACCACAGTATTGGCCATTAGGCAGCCTCTGCATGCTGACATATGCTAAAGCAGCCATCTCTGCTGTAGCCTTAATGCAATGCTCAATGCAGAGGTCTTCCGCCACAGTTACTCGGAATAATAACACTGAGCAGGAAACTTGCTGGAGGCACCATTGTATTTTGCTCTTTTTTTGGCCACAGTTCTGACTTTGCCAACACTGCTCACAGCCACAGGAGCAATATTTTCATTGCTGCTGGAACACAATCAGCTAACTTAACTCCTCTTAGTGAGTGGTCATTATTCCACTGTGCAAGCCTGAGCTACTCCACTTTTAGTGAAGAAATGGCCATAATTCACTATTATAACTACTGAAACCCCAATAGGAGGATCTCTCCTCCCTGAACCTTTTTTTTTTTTTTAAGGGTGAAAATATGTGGCCTAGTACATGTTTAGTTTGTGACAATGTGCTGAAATGTGGTCATGTTCCTCAGTTCCTTGTTGCAGGTTTGTTTTCTACTAAATCATACTATGGTTTGTCTAAAAGGAAAATAATTTGTGATTTAAACACTATGACATTGAAGAAAGTGTTTGCTCTGCTTTGTGGCATTCCTGCCAGCATCAGAAGACAAGTTAGATACAAAAATGAATTTTGTGCTTTTGCTAGTGAAAATCCTGTTTATTATTATATGATGCCAAAGCACAGTAATATCTAGAGAAACAGTTAGAAAATTATACTACCAGGTTTATCCCTTCTAAGAACGATGATTGAAATTGTACTTCTCTTCCATTGAATGAAAAGCAATATACTTGGGCTGATGTTGCTTATCCATATGTGGAACAAACAAGATAGTTATGGGAAGGTTGGTCTGTTGAAATCCAGTGTTGGTTCTCTGTGCCTGTAGGTCAGCCTACTTAAAAAAAATTGTTGCTTTCATTAATAAAATAACTTACTCAGTAGCTTAATAATTGAAGATGAAATGTGCTGGGCATCTTTAATAAACCCTGTCTCTGGGACCTAGAGAATTAGACTAACTCCCCATTAGGTTTTATGGAAGTAACATTTATTATGATGTAGCACTGAAAATGGCATTGTGCTTTTTGTGGGCACCTGTGGCTCTGAGTTTGACTTGCTGTGTTTGAATGCAAGAGTTCAGGACCAGCTAATAAATTGAGCAGAGCATAGAACTGCCTTAATTTGAGACATGCAGCTGAGCTTAAAGGACAATAGAAAAGTGAAAATGTGTATGTTAAATAATTATGAATGTACTGGTGATTGTCATTACATGAAAATACTTCTCCAAAATGCTCTGGTGGTACATTCCTCTTAACGTTACTGGAAACATTCTAACCTCCTCTTCGGTGGATGCATTCTATTCTAGTTTATACTTTGCTGAGGTACACACAGGTCATTAGCAAAGTAAAGTATGTTTTCTGTCTTTTGATCTTTTGGGGGCTTGATAGGAATTTGGTAACTCAGTCTACATTGTGCCTTTTTTTGGAGAATCTGCTTGTTAAGAATTCACAGGTAAATTGAAATGAAAACTGGGGATATGATAAGATTCCTAAGTTTTCTGTTTGTTCATTACAGTTCTACCTCTATTCTAGATGGTGCCCTTGCACCCTAAGCCTCATTCTTTTGTCATTGTTTAGCAAGTAGCTGACTGAAGTATGTTTGAAAATAATTACAATCTTTTCTTTGTACTTTGAAGTCCATAATTTTCCACACATTTTTGTTTGACCTGCTTCTCTTTTGAGAAGCTCTAGTCCTTCTGAATCTGTCTGCTGATTTGCTCAGTTTAGTGCTCAGTCTTCTGCTTTGTGTTGGCCCAGCAATCTGTTGTACGCATGTAGTGTCTCGGCTCACCCTTTTGTCTTACAGGCCAATTCAAAGTCAAACTAGTTTTAGGTGACCTAAACACCCTTCTTTCCTCTGCTAGGAGGATAGTCTATAATGGGATGCCAACCATAGGCATTTTATGGGTTTAAGCATTCTGCAAAGGCATGGTTTAGTGGATATTTAAAAAAAAAAAATTATTTTCTTCCAGAAGTTAATTTAAATTTCTTGTAAATCCTGATCTAACACCCATTGACTTCATAGGTTTAATGTGAAGCTTGCTACAAGCTGGACTCATGCCAAAGCAACCAGGGTGTGGGGAAGCTAAAGCTAGCAGTGATGACACACCTGCTAGAAAAATACCAGAAATATGATTTGGTTTTCCTCTTCACTATAGTTATGCAAACATGCTGACCTCTGTGTTTCATTTGGGAGAAGCTGTCATGGTGCTCAGAGAAGAGACTTTTTTGTAAAGGCTTGCTATCTCATTTTCTCAACTATCATAATATTGAAAACACAATAATTAAACAAAGCAAATAGATACAGATAGTTGTAAATATCTTGCTAACTGAGCAGAACAAAAATATTTCATACAAATATTCTAAATTCTTGAAAAAATAAATGAGTTACAGTGGCCTAATGTCACCAATACTCTTATGGCACAAAGCTGCAAAGGTTACAAAGTTTCAGCTACAGCTGGAATAGTTTAATATTTCTTTTTTCATTTCATGCAAAATATCTTGTATGCCAAGACACTGTTACATTTCTGTAGGACTTTTCAGGAAGCATAAACCAACATTCTGAATTTGGAGACTTTCAATTCTTCATTTTAGAAGTATAAAAATATTAAGATACTGTTCAAGTTTTAACTAATACTATGAATAAAGTACTACTTACCATAACTTACTAAGCAGAAAATAGTAGTCTGACTTCATTGAAAAGAGCAATATTTCAGTTAAATGAGAGCTATGACACATGATGATCAAGTTTTGCTCCTGATTTATCATTTCTTTTTAATCCCATGGTCATGTGCCTAAAGAACTTTTTGTGTATATGTTTGTTTTTCTTTTGCATCCAGAGGAGCAAAGGGTAGAGAGAGTGTTTGTGGAAAAACTTACAACCAATGACTGGGAATAAGAGCTGAAGCAGGCGGCCTCCACAGAAACATACGCCTCGCTCAAGGAGAATCCCTATTGCTTATGGGCCATTAGCATATACATGTTTTAATGAGTACATGCTCCTGACCTTCCTTCTGATGGTGTGGAACAGCTGAACATGAATCTTATAAATCAATACCATCTCGTGTCACTATGTTAAATAAAATATATATAAGGATTACTAGGCCTAGTGAGAGCAAATTCAGAGTTGTGGTCTTTAGTAATTTAAAGGATAAATGAATCTACTCCTGTTTTATGATAGCCTCCATCATCATATATTATATGAAGAATAATTATGCAATGCTGATTGGTTCAGAATTAAGTGTTACAGTAGTTCTCTCTTCTCTTCTATTAGGTATCCAAGGCTGCAGCAGATTTATTGGCATATTGTGATGCTCATATTGCAGAAGATCCCCTTATTATTCCAGTGCCTGCTTCTGAAAATCCCTTTAGGGAGAAGAAACTCTTTTGTACTATCCTTTGAGTCAGTTTTCAATTAAAAATATGTCTTCTGCTAAAATTTGGTTGCATGCTTTTAGTTTTAGCATTTTTTCTTCAGATGTCAATACTTAGCCTATAACCACAATATTTTCAGAAGGTAGTGTACTTTATGGTAAAAAAAATAATAGTAATTTAAAAAATTCTCAAAAATTCAAGGTAGTCCTTATCTTTTCAGACCAATGTATAAGTTTAATGTCAATTCTTCATAAAGATTCTTTTGGTCTTAATGAAAGTATCGAGTACAGTATCAAATTGTAGATATCTTTGCCAGTCATAGATTTTTCTGAGACCTAAATGAGTCATACCAGTTCTGTAGCTATTTTTAACATTCTTATTTTCTTTGGAAGGTGAATTTAATTCATTTGCCTTTACAAATTTATATCCAAAAAGAGAAGTGTGACCTTTCCTCAAGTAGCACTGCGTAGGAAGAAATGCCAGTGATTTATGTTTGGAACCATCAGTCTTATACAGTAAGTGGTGTTTATAAATATGTTTTGTGAAGACTATAATAAACTTGACTATGAAAACGATAATTGTAAAGCAACATTGTAACTACAGGCAAAATTAAGATGTATAGTTACTCACCAGGACTGCATCAATAAAACTGTAGAGAAACGCGGCGGCTTGTATCTTATTTTGAATGATAATGATTTAAATTACTTTAGAAAGTAAACCGAACTGTAATATATCAGCTGTTCCCAAGGGTCGTTGTGAAGGGCGTAAATTCTGCCCTGATCTGTACAGAGAGGGGGATTACATTTTCTAAGCAGCTCTCTCCATATTTTTGCCCACGAGAGCAAGACTTTATGTGGACGGGGAGTAATGCTAAATGTTGTTCAATGCAGCGAGACCCCTGTGCCGTCAACAGCTGCAAAGTTTGTATATTTTGAAGCCAGACATTAGTCATAAGTTACCAGCAAGTAATTTGTGGAGGTTCTAGGAGGTTTTTTGGTTTGACTTTGTTTAAAGTGCAGTGAGAGGAAAAGGATGAGGTATGGAATATGACTGATCTGTTGTCTTCATGAAGTAAAATTAAGCTCAGTCAAGGCATCTGATGGAAACAACTGTTACATTATTGACTTTGTGGGTGTTTGGTTTTAATTCTTCTTCAAAAAAAAGCAAAAGCTCCTCCCTGGTCTGACATGTTAGGAGAGTTCCCTCACTACAGTACTCTGTACGTATAGCATGTCAATATAGTGGAAGTATCACTCCCTGGAAATGCCTGTGAAGTCAGCTCCCAACGTAAGTTTTGTTAGAGGCAGTTTTGTTGGAGAACTTCACTAGTCTGACTAAGTTGAGGCTCTGAACAGCTAGCTATTCGTGATGGAGCATGCTTCCTCTGCACAAACATGTATGCCATGAGCATAGAATCATTTATCATAGAATCATTTAGGTTGGAAAAGACCTTCAAGATCATCAAGTCCAACCATTGACCATCTTAAATACCTGCAAGGCAAAGACAAGCTGAGGAACTGAGGGCCTTGGGATGTACTTAAATGCTGAATTTAGATGCTAAAAAAGGGCAGTTTGGTGAGTGAAGCCATTTGCATTTAACCCAAAGTGCACATACCTGCTCCAGTTTATTTTTAGCAGCTTCCATCAATGTTTGTTGTACTCGTTTGTGCAGTGGAAGTACAAGATATCTGCATCATACAGGTCTTGTTTTCTTTGCCAGTCAACGTGGATATTGTGCCGCGCCCAACTGCATTCAGCTACTGGTCTAGCCACAAGAGGCAGGTGGCTTCGGACTGTGGTTCTGCTGCTGACCAGCTCATTCACCACACGGAACCTCCATGTTAATTTACTACTTGTAGTATTATTGTAAAAAAAACCCCAGTACTCTTTTTAACCAACAGGCTTTTCGGATGCTTTCACTTACAGGTTTGGGTTTTTATTTGGCAGCTGAAGACATCAGTAGTCTAGTAGGCCCAGAGCTGCTTCACAGTACCTATTCTGAAAACACTCAAATGTCTTGAACAGGTCTTGTCTTGGCCAGGTTCGTCCTTGGTTCCTATTTCAAAGTTTTCAGCTTAAGGTTCCCATTCCTAACTTGTAACAAGAATGTTTCTTAATGCAGGGTGTGTTCAGCTTTATTTTGGGGGTAGAGAAATAGGCTTTAGCTAACTGAGTAGGTATTTAATTGACAGTGAAATAAAAATGGCTTTCTGAAAATATTTGTTAAAAAGGAGCAACAAAATGCTTAATAAGGTTCTTTAGGGAATCCTTCCTACACTGTACATGATTTGGTAACTGCTCTGATCACCATGGCAACATTTTCATTTGTCCTTCCGCATGTATGGTTTTAACTGGAACAGCAAGGGAGGGGAATATAGGGCATACAGCTTTATTCTCAAAGGCTTTGTAACAACTTGCATTTGTGGCTAGTCATTAACATTCCCATCTAAAATAACAAAATTGCCACAGCTTATTACAGTATTGCAAACAGCTTGCTTTCTCTTTCCAATTAAAGTTAGCATCTGGGGTCTTGAGACTGAAACATTTCACAGCATCAGTAGTTACAAGAGCTGCATTTACAAAAACCTAGCGTTACTATTCAGAAGAGGGAAATGTCATTGTTTTGGACTTAAGGTTTTTCTCCAAAATTTTTCTTCAAGTAGCTGTGAATGTGTTGGACTTCTTATGTTTTTAATATCTGGTTCACATGTTTGTGGTTTCTTTCATCAGTTCATAACTTTCATCAGTTAAAAAAAATTATATCTATTAAGATGGGTTCATTCTTCTAATTTTAAGACAAGGAAACACATGGAGTGCCATAAATTGCATATTTATTTTAGCAGATGTCTATAATGTATCTGAAGAGGTTAAACTGTAGAAGCATAAGTCCTTAGTGGAAAACAGGATAACTTTAATATCATTGGGACTTATTTACCAGTTCCTTGAATGAATATATACTACTGGCAAATTACTAACTTGAAGGGGGGGGGGCATACTTGGAAGATCAGCAGTTCAAAATAATTGTAACAGCTTTGGATCACATAAGAATATAAGACTTTATTCAAGAACACCATCAAAATACCGACACTCTGAAGACAATGCAATCATCTGGAGTTTTTATGCCAGCTTGTTCCACAAATCAATATTTAAAAGAATGTCTTTTCCTTCAATCCCTTCAAACCATAAAATGTCTTTGTCATTATTGTATTTTTTTGTTGTTGCTTTGACCTTTGTGGTGGTTTAGATAATCTGCTATTGATAGTTGAGTTTCATGCTCAAACATCTTGCCTCAAAGCCTATATGAAAATATCTGAAAGTTCTTAGACATTTTTCTAAAAATAAATACATATTTATCTTGAACTATAGCATGATTTTAAAAAAGAAAGCCCTCCAAAATGTGGCTTTGTTTAACAGTAAGGTTTCCTGTCGGCTGAAGCAATGAGTTTTTATTTTCATCAAACAGTTTTGATTCCCACTAACTTCAATGAGAACAAGACCAGGCCTGTTACCATCCTAGCGTTGTACTCTTCTCTCTCTCTATTTCATATGCCGTGAGGTTTGTTGCTTTGTATTTCAGGCCCAGAAAATAATGCATGTTCCCTGTAAACAGTGTCAGTTGGGGCTGTCATCTCACAAAATGAGAACTTCGGAACAGAAGTTGGATTCAAGAAGTTTTAGACATATTATTAACAATCATTTCTTCATATCCTAGTGCTTGCTGCTCTGATGAAATGAGATTTCCCAATAGTGGATTCATGGTAAATTATAATGCATCAGTAGCACTTGTGGGGCTGGCTGTTCTGCATTCCTCAGATTAATCTCCTTGGTTTACCTTGAATTTAAAATGTTATCATTTCAATACTAAAAACTATTTCCTTTCTCTCTATTATGTACCAAACTCCCCTTCTTTGCTTCCTATACCATGTATTAAATCAGTAACAGGTTGCTTTGGCTGGTGCTGGTAGGGAAGATTTTAAGATAGCCTCTACAAAATTATGGTCAAAGGAGGGGGGAAAATGGAGGGAAGTTTAAACTAAGCTATTCCAGGTCACACCATAGATTAAAATAAATACAAACTATGCTGTCAGTGACACAAAGGTAAATACAGGAGGTGTCGCCAACTGATTCAGAAGGACATTGTTATCAAAGTATGTGGAAGGGGCTAATGGGACAATGGCTTTCTTTGCGGTGACTTAAAATAGGATCGGCTCCAGCAGAAAGAAAGAACACTTTAAGAACAGTATTAAAGCTTGGAACTTCAATGTAGCAATTGTTTATCCAGCTGGATTTCTGATATCAAAGAAGTAACAAAAGATACACTTTGGGAGGACCTGATTATATAGTTTTTCCTTCATTTTATAAGGGTAAAAATTCTGTATATGTAATTCTAGAAAATGCAATAGTTACGGCTGTCTCTTGGGGCTGCTTCAAAATCTGGATTTGTTTCTTCAAGGAGACTGAAGAAAACTTGGGGGAGGAGTAGTTCCTAAGAAATACAGGTTTCTTGTACTGAAAACTAATAATGCTTAAAGTCATTAGACTGACTTAAATAGTACTGTAATGTGTGAAAAATAGTGGGCAAAATTACCAGAATAAGTGCTATATAAAATGTTACAGGCAGCTGCATATTTGGTCTTTAGGGAGAATGATATTTGGAATTGTGACGGGTTAACCATGGCTGGACGCCAGGTGCCCACTAAGTTGTTCTATCACTCCCCCCCTCTTTCGCTGGACAGGGGAGAGGAGAAAAAAATATAACAAAGGGCTTGTGGGTCAAGATAAGGACAGGAG
>JANZLQ010000052.1:9058596-9110271 GCA_026212715.1 Elanus axillaris
TAAGGGGATGCCATTGACTTTTAATGGATTTGTGTTGGGGGGGTGGGGGGTGAGTGGGGGACACGACACACAGGACATGACACGACAGTCTCTCCCATATAATGTACATTTTTACTCAATCCTGGTGTAAAATGAAGTTGGAGAGAGCTGGAATGATTCCATCTAGTGTCATATGTAAAGAAAGTAGCAAGGCGCCAGAATCTTGAGTGTCAGGTAGACTTCTCTGGTGACAAAGTTCTTCTCTGGTGACAAAGTGAATTCTAAGCAAGCTTGGCGGATAGGTTTTTCAGATTCTGCTGTAGAGGGAGAGCAATTAAAAAATGTACCATGGAGAAAAAAATGAAAGGCTGCCATACAAAAATTCCTAACTAAAATTTTAAGTTCTTCCTGTCACCTTTTTTCTATTTAATTTTTGCTCTTTAATTGCAAGTTAACTAAGGACTGCCTGGCACTTAAGCCATGATTCACCATAAAATGAAGCTTCTGTTACTCTCTCTTTGAATGGCAACATCCACTGCTTAACCAGTCTCCCAAGAATAAATGGTACCTCAGGGCTTAGGGAGGCAATAATGCCAAAAAGCAGGCAGCCAAATTAAGTGGAGGTGTATGCCATTTTGATACATGAATAATCATTTTAATATGCTAATATACAGATATTCATGCAGTCAAATAGCATTTTTGTCTTCACTCTGTGGATTTATTGTGTTTCTAGTCTTTTTTCCTGTGGAAATGTAGGCATTGATTTGCAGTTGCTGGTAGCCTGCAGATTGCTGCATCACTCTGACTTCCTCCTTGCTGTAGTCTGCAGCTAGTTGTATTTTCTTCTCCAGTGTTTTGATTATCCTTGTGCACTTGCAAGCCATGCTAATTCATCACAGTGCTTTGCGTGTATCCAGTGTGCTCTGTGTGTACCCAGTTCAAGAACTGTGAAGTCTTCTCACATTACCTCTGTCCTTTCTTTTTCATACAGTTTTGAATCAGGAAATTGAAGCATTTAGTCTCCCTGAGGATGTACCTTCTGTGCTATCTGAAGACAGAATTGTCAGTGTGAACTTTCGTGTACTTTACCCCATTGTCATTACCAGTCTTGGGGTATTTTATGAGGCTGATGGAGTGGGATTCCAGAGGAACATCACTGTAAAACTGTATCAGGCAGAACATGAGGTAGAGTATTGTAGTTATCTTTTGAAAGTGGACTAAAGCACATTGTCTCTTTTTTGTGGATTACATTCTTACAGAAAGCAACATGCTGTGTTGATGATTTAGAAGTACTTAGCTGACAAGCATATGAATTATATTTTTCTTCTCTTGCATTGTAAATTCTTATTTCACAGAAATACATACACATGCACACATATCCTGGATGAGGAAAAGATGAAATTTGCAAAGTGCTATGAGTTAATTTAAATGTCCTTTTGAAAGAGCACTTATATCTAATTCCAAGATGCAATTTTGATTGCATTTGAGGTTCTAAAGTATTGATGGGTATTAATGAATAAAAAATAAACTCTTGAGTGTATTTAAAACACATGTGCAGAAAGACGCATTTGATGCCTTCAAGCAGAGTGATGCAGGATAGCTGTAACTTTGTCTTGTCTGCCTTCTGGCAAGGTATTTTGAGATTTCTAGAAACTGGTATTATTTACAGGTAATAATCAAACTTCAGTGATAATTCCCCCCCACTCCTGAGCTGTTATGGATTAGATAGATACCTTAGTGCTAACCTGGAGGAAAAAAGTAATTGAGCATGATTGTTGCATTTGGTATATTGCATTTATCTCTACCAACAACTTGATAGACCATTTTCAAGACTCTGGCTATGCTAGAGTAGAAAGAATTTTAAATTTAAGCTAATAATTAAAATTATGTCCAGAAAATATACTGAAGTATGGTTTTTATGATTAACTTCTAATGAGTTTTATTTATAATAGCAAAAAGTATACAGTAATCAGATTTTTTGTTTGCTAGGTGGTAGAGTTCTAAACATTGAGAGACTAGTAACTTGATCTGCATTAGCTTTTTACTTCCAGTGAAGGAGAAAAATTAGTATGATAGGAGTACTTGGTGACTGTTTTCTGAAGATTGGGACCCTGGCAATGCAGCATCTTTGTCATTTGTTATTACCTAAGAGCCATTTGGTGGCCTATGTAATATAGCAGCAATTCAGTTCTAGGGGTCAGCATCCTCTGTTGCAATTAATAGTAGTCAGCTACTTAAACAGAAGACAGAAAGTGAGTAAACTGGGAGATGAGTCCGAATCTTCCAGATGATGTACTCAGTGGGTTGGATTCTAGCTGAACTTGCACTCTTGTTCTGTTGTTGCTTGCTTCCACCGTATCAATCCAACGCTTGAATTCTGTGGAATCTGAGACTGTTGTGAGAATCGCTAAGTTTTATACAGTCAATAAGCCTCTTTCCATTGTAACTAACTGAGATGACGAAGATTTGCATAATTCACAGCACTTTTAATGTGTGGGTTTTTGTTTGTTGTTTTTTTTCTTTTCTGTTGTTTACAGGAAGCTCTCTTCAGTGCTCGCTTTAGTCCACCAAGCTGTGGAGTGCAAGTGAACAGACTGTGGTACAAGCCAGTAGAGCAGTTCATTTTGCCAGAGGTATGTGCACTATCGGAACTGCCTGCAGTTCTTTTAAGTCAGCTGGAGAGACTGAATGATAAAACTGGCCTTTACTTGAGACAGAAAAGGGCAAGTGAAAACTTCTAGAATGTTAGTTGAGGTGATATGCTGAAATCCAGAATTTCTTTTTCACCATCTCATTATCACCCATAGTTATAAAGCAAAGCCTGAAAAAATAAATCGATTAAAAAACTACACTGACAAATAGCAATTTTGTTAGCCTTTTCAGTTTCTGAGTGAAAATTCTGTGGGAGAGTTTACTAGAGAATGGGATGCTTGTTTCTCCCTCCTGCTTTTTCAGACATTAGTACACAAGATAGGGAGGGGAGGATGGCACCGATTTCTAGGGAACAGCTGGAAGAGATGTTTCTGCTTCTATTGTCTTGGACATAACAGCAAGATGCTGTGTGTTACGTTTGCAGTGGTGGTATTAGTTGAATAGTTGTAATCGAGAAGCTCTTACTGAGGGCTACTGAGATTTTGGTTTTCTTCTGGCAGCACTAGTGAGCAGTTCTTCATTCATTGAACCATGCAAGGATACAAGAGTTAGTCCTTCAAGAAGATCTTTAGTAGGGTCTCTCTGTAATATACTAAATGGAGTATGTGGCACACAGAAGATTGACATTTGGGTTTTTAAAACCTGTCAACATCCTATGGCAGAAGTGTTTTTTTGAGCTTTTTTTTTTTTTTAAATGGGTGCTCCTCAGAAATTAGAAATTTGGGAGAAGACTGCTTTGTGGACAGTAATGAGTGTTACCATTCTTGCTTGTCCTGAGATACCATTAGCCAAGCTAATGAGGCAGAACCTAAAGTGGTGGAGGGTTTTTTTTGTTTTTTTTTTTTTGTTTTGTTTTGTTTTTTTTTTTTTTTTAAATCCTCTTTGGGATTGCGGGTACAGTCCAAGAGTAGTGTTTTGGTATAGGGATATAGAACCTGTTTGTGGCTTTTTAAGAAGGAACGTGATTAAACACAGAAGGAACAGAATATAGGTAGGAAAAAACCTGATATTGTTACAGTGAAAGTTTAGTGAATACAAGTGGACTCAGAATGAGAATTCTAGTTCAGCAGACCCTCCCATGTACAAGGAATTGTTCCTGGTGGACCAGTGATCTCTCACTAGATATGTCAGCTGCCATTTTAGGCTGTTTCCCTTCATTTAAATATTCTCCTATATAACTGGACCCTTGCTCCTATTTCTGTAAGTTGTCTTTGGGTCTGGGTTGTTTTGTTATGCAAGAAATTAAGTGTTTTATGAAAGAATGGAGCAAGAGAAGACTGAAGGGGAATGAGAGGACATTTGGGGCCAATTCAATCCCTGATTTATTCCCCTGTCTCTGTAAGAATGAATGTATTTGGAAACCTGCTCTTTTTAAGGGGAATCTGCAGCTGATTAATTGTTTTTTCCTCTTAATTGGTTTATCTTCTTAAACAGTTTTTAATGAATATTATGCAAGTTTGTTATGCAGGCAGGAGACCTTTGGGGTGAGCAGACCTCTTGTAGTATTCTGTGCATATGTTTTGACAATCTAATTTGAGATCAAAATGATTTTGATTTTTTTTTTACTCCTTTTTAAAAAGAGTATTGGTTACCCAGTAATTTGGTAGTGTAACATGTAAACCTTTTCCCTGTAAGACTTTGTTCTGAGATGCTAAATTTCTAGGCAGTTGTAATTTTGTTATAAATGATTGTGTTTTTCCTGAGAGACAGATGGGAAGTATTTCATTTAGAAAGGGGATATTAGTATTCATATATTTCCTTGTGCAGGCTTCCTTAATCTGATATGTGTCATGCACTGAATGCTTACAGGATAACATGGTGTTTCTAATGTAGATTAATAGGGTTTATGCACAGCATGTAGTCTCCTGTGATACTTAGGATGCTGAACCATATAAGATGATTCAGAGGAGGCAGAATGCCCACGTGTTCCTGTCTGCTTGTTTGAGAGCAGTAAATTTAGTGAAATGTTTAATTGTCACAAGATGGTTTCTGAGACAATATCTATTCTCTGCCTTTCCACCTTCAAGAAGTAATGGATTGTAGATACTGCTGAAGAGCTTCATTCATCTTCCAGCTGAAGTGCTGCTCTTTCTGCTTGTTTTGGGGAAAGGGAGGGAAATGCAGCATTAGAATAAGCATCTGGCAGGCCAGATTGTCAAAGACAGAATCAATCATTCAGCTTTGGAACGACTGAAAGTGCAGAAGAACAGAACCACTAGCAGATAACTAAAATTCACATAGGGGCCCTTACAGCCAAGTCTTAGCAATGCACTTATTTTATCAAAAAGCCACGGGCCGCTTGCATGAAAATGGGACTCCATACTATGCATACTCTGTATTACTGATGGGGAGTGGTTGGAAAGGCAAAAAGCACAGCACTGTTTAACGTTAGGAAAGGAGTTTGGCAGGGCTGCATTATGTCAGTACACCTGTTCGGTATTCACTGTAAATGCCACTGCGCTCTGGCAGCAACAAGGCTGGAATTTAAATGGGGAAAAACAGATGATGTAGTCTCAGGTGTGCCACTAATGTTTTGCTTTTAAGCATTCTCAGGCCTCAGTTTTCACTAAGCAGCTTAGAGTAAGAATAGCTGAAGGCTGAAGTCATTAGAAAATTTGCTTACAAGTCTCTCAACCTGGAAAATAATGATAGTTCGCAGCTCTAGGACACTTTGCACTGCGATTCACTGGTAATAACTGATTAAGAGTCTTGGTACATGTTTGAAGTCAGTATTAATAATAGTCAGTGGTGAGAATTTTAATGTTTCTGGTTGCTGAAGAGTGAAAGGATTCTCGGGCTTGCTAAAGAACTTACCAAAGGTTTTGTCTGTAAACAACGCACAGAAGTGGGATTAGAGCCCAGTCCCTGCAGCAGAAAACATTGGAATGAGAGATGACAGCCGCTGCAAATAGAGAACTTCAGCATGTGGGTTTTACTGTGCAGGGTGTTCAGGGGTCCTGCCACTAAAAAAAGTCTTAGTAGTGGTCTGTTTTGATAGCTGACAGGTAATTAAACAAACAAGGGGAAGGTATTGAGCATGCAAGTCGGGCTTGAATAAACACTGACTAGCTCCATTATTAGCTTATAAAGGTGGCGTTATAAATAACAGGTTGGAGACTTCTGAAATACGCAGCTGTCATTAAATACTGAGACTGCTGCAGATGTTATGACTTACTTCTAGAGTAAAGCAAACTCTAAGCTGAACTCTAAGCTACGCTTAATGGTGTGTCAGTAACTGGAGAGTTTCTGCAAAAGGTTTCTGGAGTACAAGGAAGCTAAAATGGGGAAGAGCTGAGAGGTTAGTACAAGTAAACAGACTTTCTACAGCAACACAGATGTATCTACAAAGAGTTGAAACAAGTTGTTTCTTTGTTCCAAGGTCGACAGTAGCTACCCCTGTTTTTCCTATGAAATTGGGAGAAACAAAATGGTATGTGCTCATCTAGCAGTCAGGAGTATAACAACCCTACAACTACTCTGTACTACTTTGTTGTAAGGGTGAAATTACTTTAAAAAGATGAAAAACATATAATACTACCAGTATTGTCATCTGTACAACATACTACTTGTCCCTTTGCAAGTTCTCAGGGGTCTTCAGGAAAGTCTTGCATAAAATGGGTAATAGTTGGACTGTTAGGTGGATTAGTTTCAAGTTGAGATGAAATCACACACACACACGCATGCATGCGCACACACTCACACACAGAGACACGCATACCCTATGGAGTAACAACTTAAATTCAGTTAAAACCAGAAAATTTTGAAGATACTCACTTGTTTTTCTCCTCCTTTCCCTACCAGTCAAGATGTGAGGTCAGAGTTCTGTGACTCTCCTACAGTAGCTTGTGACAGCTTTGCCAGGATAAAGGTGGCTGTATTTTCCTTTGAGTTTTGCTGATGCCAGGGTTGAGTCTCTGATCTCTGGTTTTGGCAGATAGACTTGGAAATAAATGCTTTTTACTTGTTTTAACATATTCTCTTTGTAATGCAGGATTTTTTAGTTGATTTTTAGAAATTCACTCCAGGTCACTTTTAAATGCCATTTTAATGATGCTAGAAAGCCAAAGCCTTTTACACTAGACTTCTGTTAAAAGTTTTATGTTCTTGATACGGAGATTTATGATTAGTCTTAAAAGCATGATTATGTGTTACTGAGTTTCACAGATGTATCTCTTTTATGCGTAACTTTTATTGAAGTGTAAGTAAAATATCTGTGTTGTGCATTCAAGCTGTATGTTGTGTGAAGTTGACTATTTTAAAATAAAAGAAACCCCAAACTGTTTGATTTTCATCCTTTGAAGTCTTTGAATACCTGCATAACAGTGTTTTACTCTCTTACCAGAGTTTTGAAGGTACCATTGTATGGGAAAGCCAGGATCTTCAGGGCCTTGTTTCAAGAAACCTTCATAAAGTGATGGTGAACGACGGAGGGGGTGTTTTCAGAGTCATTACAGTGGGTCATCTCACCTTCCCTTCCACCATGTTTCTATTTTTTTTATAAGTCTTGGGTATTTAGCATTTTGCTTTCCTGTGTTTCTCTGTAAATCGTTAATTCAGTTGGGCTCCTCCTGTTGTCTCAAAGGGGAAGTTTGCTTTGCCTGGGAAAAGGACAGGGGCATGCAAAAAATGCTGCTAGTAAGTGGCATTTTCTTTTATTTTTGAAGGGAGTAAAGTTCACCTGTTGTCTTTCTCAGGTGTGAAGCAGTATCAGTATATCAGAGATGGCAAAATGTGGGTCAAAAATCCTGAGCTAAAATCACTATCAATGGGATTAAGCCTGAGGATTTTTTGCTTTTTGGCATTGCATCTCTTTTCCTGTCAAAACACTACTTGCTTAAACATGCTGTGCTGTTGTAATTTAGCCAGAAAAACTTTACATTTTGATCTCAACTTCAAAATTACTTTTCTGAGAGTTTCAGTGGTACTGCTAGTTTTAGGTGAAACTTCAAAAAATGCCACAAAACTTTACAGTTAAAGATCTTATTCTTAGTCTTCCATTATGTAGGTATCTAAACCAGAAGAGCTTTAAATAAATTTCATTCTCAGTTGCCAGAAAACTTCACATCTTAAAATTGTAGGGAAAAACAGATCAGCAATGAGAGGTGAACTGATTTATCTCTTTCCATTAATTTGTCTCTAGCAGGCAGGGGAAGGCTCACTGCCACATGAACTCACAGAAGGTGTGGAGGGAATAGCGGGTGGTTTTATTTACACTATTCAAGGTAAGTCTACAAAACATAGCATCACATTTGATGTTATGATAAACCAGGAACTTTAAATTACATTTCTGAGCTAAAATTTGTTCTATCTCTATGAACTTGATCACCTTAAGTTTTCTTTTAGTAGAAACAATTAATTTCCTCCTGTGTTTTTTTTTTTTATGCCTAATGTCAATGTCCTGATGTGGTTTCTTTGCTTGCCCTTTGTCAGCCACTCCAATTGACTTGCATCCCTACGTCTTTATTAACAGAAATACCATTTTTATCTAGACTCTCTTCTCAGTCCTTGTTTTTTGTTACCAAACCCAAGTTAAAAATTATTGTGCAGTGAAACTCTTCCCTGATAATTTTCACATTTTTTCCCAGTCCTGCTACTGTTGGAAATACTGTGTCATGATGTTTAATATTAACTGACAAATAGTGACTACCTAACATAGACTGCTTTTCCACCCCTGTCATTGCTGTTTTACACCTATTTCAGCAGAATGTTTAGAGACTCTATAGGAGCCTGTTCCAATTCCAAGATTTTGGCCACATAGCACTGGAGTTGATGTATTCTTATCGGTCCATCATAGCCAACATAAGCAGTGACTTTCAGAGTGTTATTCCTGTGTTTTTTGTAGCTAGGCCTGGCAGATATAATTGGGCAGTTCTGTTGTCTTGTCATCTGTGTAGGAGCCTGAACTGAGGTGTGCTAAAGCCCTTCCATCCTGTTTGTCAAAAAGTTCTTCAGATCTCCTTATGAAGAAGTTCAGTATTCTTGCAATATTTTTTTAGCTTTTACCTGCAGTCAGCTATGTGATGTGCTACATCAAAGCAATGCCAATTTGATTATACTTAGCATAGCATTTTTTTTGTTTGGGTGTTTATTTTTTTATGCTAGATATATAGGCTTAGGAGTAATTGATGTAACAGTAGCCTTTTTCCTCTACCAGTAAGAGTAATAGTGAAGTCCTAGACAGCTCTTTAAAAGTTGAATCCTTTTATTACTGAAAAGGAAAAGAATATTTTTTTACTTTCTGTATCAGACCTTATGTAAAAATATATGTCTTTGCTGTTCTGCAACTTTTAACATTTCATAAAAATGGTTAATTTTAGGATTTTCATAACCCCATTGAGTTGAACACTTCAGATTCATTTTGTCAGTATGTTGTGTATGATCCAAGAGAAGCAT
The DNA here is from genome assembly GCA_026212715.1 of Elanus axillaris. Lineage (NCBI taxonomy): Eukaryota > Metazoa > Chordata > Aves > Accipitriformes > Accipitridae > Elanus > Elanus axillaris. The sequence continues at coordinate 9,067,621 of JANZLQ010000052.1, forward strand.
GTGAAATAGTATGTAGGTATGCATCTTTGTTTCAAATGATGGGTGCTGTTTCTTTCAGAAGGTGATGCTCTTTTAAAAAGCCTCCATACTCGCCCAGAAAGGTTTACAAGTCACATAAAAAATCTTGAAAAAGAAGATGCTTTATTGAAGGAAGAAAGAAGTACCTATGACGATATTGTTTTTGTAGATGTTATTGACACTTACAGAAACGTTCCAGCCAAACTGCTGAACTTCTACCGATGGTAAGTTGAAAGTATTTTCTCTTAGGAATGTTGCTGTTTGTAGTGCAAGATGATCCAGCATGTTACATTATCTGACATGTGCCATGAAATACATACCTTATGTGGTTTACTTCATTAAGTTATATTTCTCTCTCAATTCCGGGGGCATGTAGTGAGTAAAATAACAGGATCTATATTTCTTGAATGCTGACCCCTGGTGCCTCAAATAAGCATAAGCTGGCAAGGCAGGCTTCTGCTCTATGAGTCCAAGTGTGAGAATTTTCACATCTCCTTGTAATTTATTTTGTTTCTGTCTGAAAACTAGCAGCTTTAGTCTTTTAAAGGATGGCATTTGGCCAGCTTGTATACTTAAGTGTTTCAGTTTGTAGCCATTGACTCTTGTCCTGTTACTGGGCTCCACTGAAAAGAGCCTGGCTCTGTCTCTTTACACCCTCCCTTCAGGTATTTATATACATTGTTGAGCTCCCCCTGAGCCTTCTCTTCTCCAGGCTCAACAGTCCCAGCTTTCTCAGCCTTTCCTCATAGGAGAGATGCCCCAGGCTCTTAATCACCTTGGTGGCCCTTTGCTGGAGTCTCCATCCAGTATATCTGTATCTCTCTTCTACTGAGGAGCCTAAGACTGCATGCTGTACTCTAGATGTGGCCTCACCAGTGCTGAGTAGAGGGGAAGGAGAAGAAGCTTGTGTACAGGGGGGACAGAAGGTTGAGAGGAAGAATTTTCATAGTGTATTACATTGTCTGTGGTGAATCTATACATTATTACCTCTAATTTGCAATTCTTTCCATTACTCTGATACAACTGTTTCAATTAATTGATGTTGCTGTAGAGTAAGAAATACAGCTCACAGTTTTAGTTGCTTGCAAGATTATGCTCTTATTTAACAAATTTCATGGTTATGAATGTAGTGAAAAACTGAACCATGCTTTCAGTTCTAAAAAGGGAGTGTACATGTCAAGACTTAGTTCTTTGTGATAATTTCTTACAAGTTAGCAATTTTTTTCAAAATTTAGTAATAAAAGGCTTAAGGAAAATGACTTTCTTGTTAAATTACCCTTAAAATCAATGTTTGTTAATTGACCCAGGAATAATTCTTAGCATCTTAAGCTTCTTTGGTTGTTTTACAAGTGACAGATATTCAACTATTTCAGACAGTTAAAGATTACTTTTTTCATGTTTGAAGGGTGCTTTACTGAGAGAGAGTAAGTACCAAGTTGTTTTCACAGATGTTTCTTAGAACCTTCTACAGTTGTATTGCCCTTGAACTGACTGTCTCATCCTGAAGAGTAGGCTACTGACATGTAGCCACTGGCTTTTATCAGCTGTGCTGCCGTCATCAGCAGGGATCCATACCCTTCTGAGGTCAATACTGTTTAAGACTGATTCATTAGTAAATCCACCATCTGTCCTGGAGAGCAAAACTTCAAGTTTGTTTTCTTCAGCTCATATACAAATCCATGTTGTAAGATCATCATAGGATGCATCTCCATCTCCTTTCTGTAGGACAAGCAGTCAGCCTTTGTCAATAAGGAAAACGTTTAAAAGTCAAGGGCAGGGAAGCCATTCCTTCCCTCTGCTTCCCCCCAAAAAACCCCTGTGGAGTGTTCTGTTGTGTAACCGTAGTTGTGGGCTGCAGCTCAGCATCTCATCACTTTTCTTTTTGGCTACAGGACAGTTGAATCAACGAGTTTTGATTTGTTGCTGAAGACAGATGATGACTGTTACATTGATCTGGAGGCTGTTTTTAACAGGATAATGCAGAAAAAACTGGACAGGCCAAACATTTGGTGGGGAAAGTGAGTTGTTTTTATTAACTTGTCTTTAAGAGATACCATGTCTTTAGTGAATGGTTTACTGCTTTAAGTCTGTTTTCATGTGGGTTCTGTTTTTCTGCCTATGGAAGCTAGTTATAAAAACCAGGACTTTTGTATGTGTAGAACTTTGAATCTCAGAACACAGAAATCAATCCTTTACAATAGCTTTCCAGAGCATGCCTTTACAATGAGTTGAACATCTTACCTAGTTTTAAAATGTGTTGTATGTCTTTGTCGTGGTGCTTAAGTAAATAAAAGCATTCCAGCAGTACAGTAAAGTTAAAAGGCAAGTACATCCTGAAGTTGTAAACATTACTTTTTTTGAAGCCACTGATTTTTTTTGTGTGGGCTTGAAGAAGTGGGGTAAACAGGAGAAACAAAATTGCCTTTATAACCTGCACTTTATTTTGAAGGCTGTGAATGACAGGCATTGCTACCCATTTTGCTGCTGTCTGAAATTGTAGATCTGATTCAGGAATTCAAGTGAAGTTCCCCAGCCTGTATTATGACACTTGTGAATAACTAGAAGGATCAAAATAGCCCATCTCTTCCCTTCCATCCATGGAATGCATTGCTACGCTGGTATAACATCCAATATAGCAGAAATGTTATGCTGCTATAAAACTCAGTATAGCACAATGGTATGATGCATCTTCCTGTTGCCATCTTCTTACTGAAGAAAGGCTGGCTTTTGCTGCTAAAGGTGTCTTGCTTCACAAATCTGGTACTGACTGTTGCTTACTCATGGGGTGATTTAATAAGGTGTGTGGAAGAGTCTGTATGTGTGTTGAAGTGTGTGCCATAGCTGGCTATCTTGTGATGATCTTAAAGATCTGAGTGGTAGGCATGTATTCTCTAGCCTGTACAAAACCCCTGCTTGCCTGGTGCCTGTTAAATTTTCTTGGGACTACCTTTACCACAAGGCAAGGCTAATAGTGAAGGTAAGGTAAGTTCATTCTAGCAATGTAAAAGGTCAGGAACTTGGTGACAACACGGAAACCAATTTGCAAAAGGCAAAACAATACTAGGTATAAGCTGCCTGGGCTGCTGTTCCAGCTGATGTAGGGAAAGCTCTTGGCTGTAACAGCTGAGGATATGATACCAAAGAGATTGTCCACCTTCTCCCTGGTGTCCCCACTTATGCAATAGGGGGTGTCCCTACCTTTGTGTTGCTGCCTGCCATGGGCCTGCTTCTTGGCCAGAGTGTTCTGGTTATGTCTTCAGCTTTGTGGGCAACAACTGAGTGTACAGGAGTCTTCTGAGTGGTTTTGGGGGATCCTTCCAAGTTCTCCTACCTCTCAACTCCATGACATCCTGTACATTTAGACTTGAGCATGGGTGAAAGTGCAAACAAAATGCTGTTAGGCTTCTCTGAGAGCTGGTTCTGGTGTGTGGAGACCTTAACTTCCCGAGCAGAAGGTTAATATATCTGGCCCTTGCAGTGACTTTATTGATGGTCTCCCTTCCTTCTGTTCCTCAGAGCATGTGTCTGAGAACTCAAAGTTTGCATTCTTCTCCTAGATGTTATTAAGCTCTCTCTAGTTCAGATACTAGTTTGTTGTCTGGTGTTCCTTATAATCTGTTAATAATTAATTCCTGTATTCTTAGAGAAACTTATCATTGTGAATTCTGAAATTATCAGCTTGCTCTGGCAGAAACCAAGGATGACGTCTCAGTGAAACTGGGAAGGGAATGCTTTGGATTGAGCAGTACTTAGATGTGCTGTTGGTTAATAGCCCTTTCCTGATGCCACTTCATATTGTGCAGTGGTTTTGTTCATTAATTCTCAATTACCATTTAAAAAGCTTATGTAGTTAATCTAGAGCATTTCAGGACTACAGGCTGGAAAACCAAATGGTCCAGGTATTCTAGTTCAGAACTTTGGCTTATCTTGGAGAGAATATACTTAAGTTACTGCTAGTCTGTTCTTTTAAAAGTGCAGTCAAAAGATAGTCACCGTCAGGCATAAGAGAGCTGTCTTTGACAGATCACCGATCATGTCTGTAAATGACCAAATTTATGATGGGGTAGAATGTACCAAGCTGTTTCTGAGGGAGGCTGAACCTAATATGAATGCTGTAAATGAAAAGGCAGTTCACTGAAGTTGGCTCATCTACCATGCTATGGAAAGCAGTGACAGTTCAGAATGGCACATTTTCTTGACCTTAATTAGGCCAAAAAGAAACTTCAGATACTTGAAGTTTTCTGTGAAGATATGTTTCATTTGTAATATGAACCTCCCCTTTTCCTGGGATGTAAGATATGCTGCTGAGTATAACATGCTTCATGTTCTAGTAATGTATTTCTAGGCTTGCCTTAGAATAGCCATTGAATGAACTTAGGAGGATTGATAATGCTTTCTTCTGCAGACTGAAAAATTAGTTTTGCCAAGTCTTGCTGTAGAAATGGTGTCTTAAGGTATCAAGTAATTTTATTGGGTTCCTGCAAAAGGAACTGACAAGTCATACTGGGAGAGAAGAGTTGGACAAAATTCCATCTTTTCTGTATGTCTTTAGAGACCTTTATGTAGGGGTGACATCTTCAAGCATAAATTCGCTAATAGTCACAGTCTTAAGGTAAGGCAAGTGTGAGGCTTAGTGAACAATGCTGAAATCACTGCAGAATTATAAAATTTTATTATTTAATTTTTATTTTAATTTAAAATTATAAAATTCTCAGTGCTCCTCAGTCTGGAGGGGCTTGCATCCTTCCTCCTGTGACTGGCTAGAGTGGAAGATACCAAGTCTGAAGTGAATTCAGGTATCAGATGTGACTTTTATCTAGTTGGTGCTTTAACATGTCAGCTTCAGCTGTGAATGTGTAGAATGTGGTAACAGATCTGCAACTCAACTGTAATTCCTCCCTATGGGGCTGTTTTCTGAGGTGACAATTCTTAGTAGCTCACTAGAGCTTTTAGCTGCCTGTGCTCATGTCTGAATTCAGCAACACTTGAACCTGTTTGCAAAAAGGGGGAGAACCTTCTGCATTGACATAGTTATGCCACTTAGCTGTGAGTGCCTGAAGTATCTGTAAGGTAGGGGGAGTGTAATACCAGCCTGTTCCTCAACAGAGTGGTTCTCACTGCCTGACACAGCAGCTTAACAGGGTTGTATGGTACAGCAGGGTTGTTAAAGCTAACTGTGCCACTCTGCCTGGGGATGGGAGTCAGTGTGGAGAGACTGTGCAGACAAGAGAGCACTGCTGGCTCTGCAGGCCTCTAGTAGTAAGTACAATCTTCCTTGGAGAAGATGACTGCCAGGAAGGTTTTTTGTAATTTGATGATGGCAGCCTTTGTTGAACATCTGCTTTGTTGAGTTTCAGTTGCAAAACAGCTTAGAGAAGGTATATAAAAAAAACTCCAGTACTTTGACTTGCTTCCTGGTTTTTAAGCAGCCACTAGTTTTATCAGGAAAATGATTTGTGTAACATTGCTGTAACAGCATGCCTGCTGGAGGCACCAACTTTGTGTTGTGTTGATCAACCAAAGGGGGTTGGACACAGGTGTGCCTGTTATGAGGATGCTTGCACTTACCTGGATCAAAACCCAGCAGTGGGTGCAGACATGCTGAAGACCTGACTGTCAATGTTGCATTTGTTTCTTTTCTGAAAACTTTCTCTTATTACCTGAGATTTGAGACCAAACAATAATTACACTTTTCAGCTGTTGTGTTCAATTAGATATGTGCCCTAGAGAAATAAGGGTAAGAACTATAATTAGGATCATCTACTTCTTCCTCTTAATACTGTTTGCTATCAGTGTTACTTCAGTTGTTAGCAGTGTTCTGAAGTTTCACAGAGGGCTTTGTATAAACATCTCATGTCTAACATGGTCTTCAGTTTCAGATTAAATTGGGCAGTTGATCGAACTGGGAAATGGCAAGAGCTGGAGTACCCAAGTCCTGCATATCCAGCCTTTGCTTGTGGATCTGGCTACGTCATCTCCAAAGACATTGTTCAGTGGCTGGCAAGCAACTCTGAAAGATTAAAGACATACCAGGTAGTAAAGCGTTGGTTCAGTTTTAGTATCTTAAGCTGGTCTCGGAGAGCAGCATGTGTACTGGAGGAGTTGGAAAGAATATGGCTCAAGTGTTAGCGCTGGCTTTTTGCAGTGCTTTTGGTCACTACATTTAGGGTCTGTTCTAGGTCAAAGCACAACTGTACTGGACTGAGAACCTCTGGAGCGGTAATCTTGGTTTTTATACTCTCTTCTTTTAAGAACAATGTATTATCACAGGAAAGCTGGGAGAATTAATTTAATACCTCTAAAGCAGTCAGACATAGTTTTTTGTGGTTACCATTTTTTACTGCTGATACACGATACAACTTATTCTAGTTCACACAGTCATGCTTCCTGCTTTCCTGGTGCCAATATCTGTGGTTTTTATTTTAATGTGTTGTCTCAGGGTGAAGATGTGAGTATGGGCATCTGGATGGCAGCTGTAGGACCCAAGCGCTATCAAGTAAGTCTGAAGAAATTCTCTGATCTTACAGAAAGAGAACATGCCTGTTGCTCCAAGTAGCATAAAATAGGGGAAATGTTTTTTCTTGAAAAAAGGAAACAGGCATTGGATTAAAATCCAGAAGAAACTTGTGAAGAGGTAGTTAAAAGAAAACACCCTCCCCCTCTCAGCAGCCCCCATCCCCCCAAGTTCTTTGAATAGGTCTAGCAGATCAGAGGGACATATACCTCTACTTGGTGACCTTTGTGTGCAAAGTTTATTGCTAGAAACAAGGAAAACCTGATTGGTGGAAGTAATGATTGTTGAAGACTAAATTCTTTGTGAGGAAAAACTATTGAAATGGGTTTGTCTCTAACAGGATAGTCTCTGGTTGTGTGAGAAGACATGTGAGAGTGGCATGCTGTCTTCCCCCCAGTATTCTCCACAGGAACTGGGAGAGCTCTGGAGGTTAAAGGAACTGTGTGGAGATCCTTGTAGATGTGAGGGAAGATGATGGACTTGCCTTGGAAAACAGGGTAGTGTATAATGATCATGGAAAAGTGTACATTTGGATTCATTCTTGGAACAATAAGGAATATTAAGGTATCTTTTAATCTTGGGTTTCAACTAAAGTATAACAATATTTGCACATCCCTTTTGATAATTACAAGTGGACTGATACTATTCATTTTCTATAGTATAGATGTTGATCTGACAAAAACCAAAACGTTTAAGATAAAAAATTTCCTTTTTATATAAAGTCAAAGACCTACTTGTAATTAATAAATGCACATACGAATGCCAACTAGCCTGTCTTTTGTAAATGGAAGTACTACTGATTTAACTCTGTATAGAGCTGTACCAGGATATAGTGGAGAGCTGTGCTCTGCACCAGGGCATCTGGTAAGTCTTGCTGCAGCAGGTTCTGTGCTGTCTGAGGGGTTGCCCTTGTCAGTGCAGGGGCTGGGACAGCTAGGGATTAGGATTTATGTTTAGTTTGCTTATACCATTGTCAGTTTAGATAAAAAAAAACAGTATCAAGTTTTGCTTATACCAAATCTTGAAGTACTGCAAACTTGGCCTGATTAGGAGGGATTTCTGATAGCTCAATGTGTAACTAGATATGAATCTGAGGGTACACAAGTAAAGTAAAATAAGATTGAGAAAGAATGTAAAATAACTAGCAATGCCTTGCAGTATGCTGAGGACTTATTATACTGTGGTATGTTAATGCTGTAGGGTAGAATAAAGGTCTTTCAGATTTTGACCTTAGTCTAAGGCTGTGTAGGTAACTTCTACAATTACTGCGGTTTCACTTTTGTTTGCTTTAAGGTCATTGGAAGTAGGTGAAAACAGAAAGAGCAAGTAGCCTCTTTCAGTGCAGCACTAATTTTGTCCTATTATAAGCAAAGAGATCACAATTAAATCATGTACTCAGTTCTGTAAAACATTCTCACTGCTGTAGTGGGAAGGAAGTATAAAATCTTGGCAAAAGGGTCACCTTGAGTTTTATTTAAATGAAGCATTTAAGCACTATTTGGTATCTCAAGTAAGACAATTCAGCAGAAAGCAAATACTTTCATGGAGACTGATGGTTAAGTTTAGGAGCTAAAAGTATTATTGTATAGCCCTCTGGTGCCACGTATGAAATTCACATTCTCCAATACGTGAGCTCAGACACAGGCTGTCCATACTGTCTGCAGGCAGTCTGTAACTCTTCTGCAGTTCCAGTGCTGGCTTTTCCTTCAGTCTGTCAAGAAAGTCCCTTCTTACCACCGTACTAACACACAGTCTCCATTTTCTATTGAGTAAAACTGCAAAGGCTTTAAGTCATTGTCTAGTTCAACTTCTTTTCCTTCAAGCTAGAATAAGAAAGGAGAAAACCCTGATCAGACTTAAACTGAAATCCGTTCATGTAAACCAACTACAGATCAGGCAGTTGCAGTCAGGGAGGATCTGTCATATTACAGGAATGAAATTAGGCCCTAAATTACAGCATGAAGACTGCCCTCCTTAAGTGAAATCAATTTGATTAGGGAGTATTTTAGAGCATGCTACTGACCTTTAGCAGCATGCAGTATTTTATTGTTGAATTACCCATTTTTAACTCACTTTAGAACTTTCGTAGGACAGTTTCAGTTCTGAACCAGGAATTTTAAGTAGGCGATACAGCAATCCTTTGACCCTCTGAATAGTCATAGACTCTGTCAAGGGGGAAGAAAGAAAAGTTATTAGAAAAATGCTGCTACCACTGAGCTGTAGCAAAGTAATAGTGTTTCAACTATACTTGCTTATACCAACAGTAAAAGGCTGTATTGCTGCTTCAGTTCTAACACTGCAATAACATCTTTTGTACCTGAAACCATAACTGCTAATATCAAATTGAAAATGGTTTAATCTCTGGTGGATAGGACAATTTGCTACTATGGTTTAAGTGCTTTGATCCCATATGCCAAATTAAAGTGTTACAGCTTCATAATTTACTTTTTTTGAGTTTGTATTTACTACAAATGCTAAACTAAGTGACCTTTGGGACACATACCAGTCAGGTTCTGACTACTTGCATCTGGCAACTGTTCCTTGAAGTTTTCATTAGCAGGAATTGGCTCTCCCAGCACAACTAAATGAATGGCACTGTGGAACTAGTGCCATTCTTAGAAGTGACATTACATTAATTAGTCCCAAACAAACTGCCAGCAGAGTTGTAGAGTGGTTTGTATTATGAAGTCAGTTACACGAAGGGATGTTTTTTGTAATGGATCTTGAATGAGTAAATGTAGTTTGTTCCAGAGGTGATACCTGTGTTTGCAATAGATATACTCAATATTTTCATTGAACTTTGACTTCTTTTGAAGCTTTATCTAAAGGCACAGCAATAGTGAGTTATTCCTGTAATACCACATGTTGTACTTAGACAAATATTTTTCTATCAAACATTTTTGTAAAAGCTGTATCTATCTGATTTTATGCAACTTGTGATAATAAATGTGATTTTTATTTTAGAATAAACCTTGAGTAAGTCTTTTCTCTGAGACCCCATTCTGATACATCTTTCCAAAACGTTAGTTTGATGTAGAAAAAAGTCTATTCATTCTAGTCTCACTACAGGCACTAAAACTTCAAAAGACAAATTTGTTACAGGTCAAAATTAGATTTCTAACTTAATGTATTGGATACCAGACCTCGGTATCTAGAACTGTGGACTATGTAGTTGGCTTTTACAACTTCATATTCTTGTTACTTGCTAACACATCCACTAGATTTCCTACCAGTTAATTAGCTTTTGATTGCCTCAGAAACATTGCTCATGAAACCAGCAGCAGAGGTCATAAGACAAGCATCAACTTCAGGCTGGACTGAAAGTAAGTACAAAGGTCAGAAAAATAATGACTTCTTCCAACAATTTCTACTTTTGTTATTTCTTTATATGACAGAGGCTTCAGGGGAGAATCTTCAGGAGCTGACAAAACCAGAGGCACCTGCCATTCTTTAATACAGTTATTTGAAAAGGAGCTACAAATCAACTGCTTAAACACAAGCCAAGACTTCTTACCTGGTAGCTTTTTCTCTACTGGCTTCTGTTCGGGTTTCTCAGGACACTTAATTGTCAAAGCTTAAGGAAGAACAGTGAGGCATTAATGAGTGAGTGAACCCTAAGACCTGTTCTGTCAGGAGCACAGAGTCTTTCTAGCCTGTTTTTATTACAGATTGTTTCCCCTAGCTCAGCCTGATCTTCTAAAAAAAAAAAAATTAGGATGTAGCCTGTATCTGAACAGCTAAGGTAGCATTTAGTCATTCTCTGAAACATTAGAAGTATTTTTATGAAAATAATAAAGTTTTTATTCATCTTTGGTAAATTAGGGAAAATATTTTAAAAGTGACTCCCTAATACTTAACATGTTTTTTTGGTCAAAAGGAGTATTTACCTGAAAATGCTTAATTTCTAGTTAGTTTTTTAAAATAACCTGCAGTAAAATGGAAACTGCTTACTCAGTTTAAAGCAGGTTTTTGACTCTCACTGTCTCAAAAGTACATTTTAAGGAAGTTATTAGCCTAATTCTTTTACAGAGATTAAAAGACTGATCCTTAAAAAAGGTTTCTATTATGTCTAGCCAGCTAGATTCCTTGTTCTATTTAGTCTTTCACCTAAATGCAGTAGAATGTAATGCCTTAAAATACTGGTTTGCCCATGGAGTAAAAAAAAGGTTCAATTTTTCTATCAACTGGGAAACAAAGCTAAGTGAATTTGTAAGTCTGGGATGTAACCTAGTTTAAATGTGTAGATACCAAAGCTACCCCTATTTTTCCTGACTGCCTTAAAGTTAAGAAGCTATAAAAAAAATCACAAAACAGCATAGCTGTTGAGGTTAAAATCTCAAATGTCTTCTGTAGAGAAGCCATTCACACTGTCAGAGTGGATTATTGATTGCTACTGTTCTCCATCAAGTCTTAATTAAGAAAATCATTTGGCTTGGATTGAGGGGAAGTGAGATACAGTACACAGAGGCAGGTATCTGGTCAAACTCATTGCTATGCAGTTCAGAGAAGGAGAATTACAAGCTGAAATTCTGACATCTCAAAGGCTTTTGGACCTTTTGTTCTCCATATACACCCAGGAAACACTAAGCTTGTAAAATATCTGAAATGCAGAAGGAACAACTTTGACCATTTCTGGCCTCTTACTCAGAAGCTGATTTTTCAGAGTCAAAGGCTGTTGTCCCTTCAGTTCTCCTTCTTCAGGTGCACCATACTCTGTGTGGAGGAAAGTGCAGGTAGACATGAACCCTTCACAGAATAAACCTCAGCAGTAGACCCAAGAGCACTGTGGTGTTGGGTCAGGTGTGAGCAGCTGGGATACCAAGTATACAAAGTGGTAGGCTCCTGCAACACCAAGTGCTGCAGCCATGAGCCTTGATTAACTGCTAGAGCATTTAGGAAGGTGCACAGGCACATGGGATGGAGTGGAGCAGGTGACAGGCACATGGAGGTGCTGCTTAACATCCCCACTTTAAAGAAGCCCCAGGCGGAGACAGCCACTGCCTGCTCACCAGTAGAGTTATGGGGCAGATGCTCACAGGTGTCACCCAGGAGGCAGCAGTGCCCAGAGGGGTGTGGTACTATGCAGCTGCCCCATAGAAGCAAAAGCCATTTGTGCACAGGCCTGCCAAAGGGTGGGCTTTCCTGAGGCAGCAGAAGCACCTGGAAAAAGCATCAAGGGGAAGGAAAACTGAAGAGAGACCAAACCAGCACTACTGCAGTGCCAAAAGTGAGGAAATGCTAATTTTACTGTACTTGTACTTACTAAGACAAAGCGATGGGTATCTGGGATGGGCAGCAAGAAATTCTTCACTTGGTTTGTTTTTCTCTGGGATCCAATTCCCACCAGCTGCTAGCCAGTCATTTCCAAATATTTTGCGATAATCAAGCTCTGCTCCTTTTCTTTCAGCAGGAAGGATCTGTACTGGCACAGGAATAGCACATAATGTAATTATACAACTTTCCAGAGAAGAAAATCTAATTAATGACAGACTCCTTGCTCTCACTTGGGTGTTCAGTATGTTTTATTTAATGCAACCAAAAATCTTACAAACCCTATCTCCAAGAACTGACTGATCCATATATTCAGTACATATTAAAGCTATTAAGAATCTTACAACACCCACCTCCATGTACTGACTGATCCATAAATTAATATCTAAGCAAAGATGTTACTGCTTATGATAATGCAAGGATTAGTAGCTATGGAACAGCAGCTGCTTCTGCTCTCTTTTATGATAAATGCTTGCTGAAAGTTTGATTTGGTTTAGATAATGCTATTCTCCTATTACAGAAGGCAAATGCTTGTATTACTGTCAGTGAAACAGATTAAACTATGCTGCTTTTTTTTTTTTTGGCCAGAGTATGGTTTTGTTAACAGTCCTGCAACTTCAACACAGCTCAGGCACTTGAAAAAAACCACCATTCCTCCATGTTGTCCTAGTTCCCACTGAGTCAGCAGCATTCACTAACACTGCTGGATCTTGTAGTCCTATGGCATGCCCCATTGACTGATGGAAGAGTCATCTCTTTACTTTTCCTCCACCCAAACAAACAGTAGTCTTAAAAGAAACTGAAAACAATTCCTTGCATAATGATTTAGTGTTTTTCCCCACACACATGCAATTTGTTGAAGTATCACATACCTCAGACTTGTTCAAAACCTCCAGTTGACTTATCTTGGCAATAATTAGCTGTCTCAGAGTCTCTGGGTTCTTCTCTGCATCCATGAAAGGGTTATTGTGACACTGCAGTGACCGCAAATTCATCAGTTTATCAAGCTCATTGATAGATGACCACTGAAATGGAAGGGAACAGTCTTTTGAGGAAATGTAAAACATCATTTCAGAACAATACACAGTGACATTGACTTTTGCTGTACAACGACCATGACTGAAACTGTTCTTCTGGTCAGCAGAACCAAGTACTTTCATCCTGTTCATTTAGCTAAGGAAAAAACTGCATTACATTTAATTAAGTTAAAAAAATATAAACAAACAAGGAACTACTCAGCGTTTTAAACCATTAGAATTCTGTGAGGAATTATGAGGTAGCAGAGGGATATGACTAGCTACTATAAATGTTTAACTGAGATGTTAAGAAAAGGTTTTAAATTTTTAAGTTATGCCTCTGTGTTGATCAAAGTATTCAATAGTTACCTCAGGATCTTGAACATATGATCAAAGAAATTTAAAAAAAGCAAATTGCAAGTTACTCTTAAACAAAGATACATTTATTTACAAAATGTGAAACTATCACAATCTAACCTACCTGTGATATTTTATTGTCATTTATTGCAAGGCGTTTTAGTGAAGGAAACATTTTAGTCTTGCATCCTAGGAAAAAGAGTAAGTTTACAAGACAATAGTGAAAACTTTAAACAGAATTACAAAGGTATAAATAAATTACTTCTTTTACATACCAATTCCAGCATCAGGAAAGTATATAGAAGATATTCCAGTGTTTCTAAGTATTAGCTGTTCTAATCTGAAATTTTAATAGGTACAATGATTACTGTACATAGTACGGGAAGTTTTTTGTAAAGAAATACTACCTCGATTTCTTTTTAAACAAAGATCTAATAAACTTTTGACGTGATGCATAATCACTGACAAATGAACAGCAGCTTCACAGACAGTACCCAGACTTCAGCAGAGTGTTCAGGGAATACATTTTTTGGACAATAAAGTGTAATAATTTCAAGCTTTCAAAATGGCTCCTGGATTTAAATAGTGTGATTTTCCAAATGATTTTTTTAAATAGCTTGTGGCTAATTAAAATCATGGGGGTGTACAGTGCAAGATAATAATTCTGCAAATAGCAAAACTATTGTATTAGTCCAGCAATTTTCCGGTCACTGTGACTGAAGGGCTTAAGGAACATGCACACCTATTTTCCCTGGATAGTAACCCCAAAGCAAGGAATCTTGCTCAACCCTGTAACTACCATAAAGATACTACTATTGAGAGTACAGTAAACCAGAAGAATCTGTCTAAAGAGTATTACCACAGACATTCTTTTGAAAAAGCAGAAATACATTTACCCAATGCAGTATGGGAATTATACTGTTTGTTTTTTTATTTTTTTTTAATTTGAAGCACATCTCTTTCAAAGTCTTTAAGCTACCCCAAAAAAGCACTGAAACTTCCAAAAGAGTGCCACGCACCTCTACCAGTCGAGTAACAACAGTAACCTTCCCCATAGTTAATAATCAAGAGCAGATAACAGAGGCAGGGAAGAACCATCACCAACTTTACCTCCCTCCAACCCCTCTTTGTTTTGCTTTCTTTAAAAAGGACAAGTAAGTAGGCACCAGGGGTGTAAAGTGCTTATGGCAAGCATCCAGCACCAACGACCTTTAGCCTGTCAGCCTCAGGAGTGACACCTTCCAACAAACTGCCTAACGGCTTTCTGCAGGCTCCAATCATCCTGAGATGGCTGTGCAGCTGCTGCTGAACCTGCATCACACTGTCATGGTCAGAAAACCGTTCCTAAGAAACAACTTCCATAGCTCCTTTGCTTTGCCACTCCACCCAAACTCTACAGTTCTGTTATCTTGGATAAAACCCTATGCATACTAATATATAGAGAACTTAGTAATGTGATAAATCACTTCCCTTTCATAAGTATATAATGAAAACCTAATAACATACATAGAGCTTAAGAATATCTTACTATACAACAAAAATAAGATTATATTAAAATAGCTCCATTAAATGATTCAGTTACTCTCCTAGAGGGCAAAATGCATCTATTTCAAGATTCCATAAGTCTTCCATGCAAAATTGAAACTACTGTATTTCAGTCAAAGACTATGGAGATGAACAGCCAAGGACAAAGAATTCCCAGCAAATTTGTTTAACAACTACCTGGGGAGATGTGCTATTAGATGCAGCTGATTTCCATCCAGTAACTGGTTGTCTGAAAGGTCCAACAACTTCAGGGTCTGCAGGACATTATCTGGCCTGCCACAGTGGAAAAAAACCCACAAACACGAACGCAGAACATTTGAAGTTATTTGTTAATGAAAACACTAGTTTTCTAAGTATATAACTGCATGCAAATAATTGTGTGTATTTGTAAATGTTTTGAAGTACACCACATGAAATTTGCATCATTTATTTTACAGTTCTGTCATTGTGATGTAAACATTACAGGAATGTAATTTTATCTGCTACATAACTTTGCAGTACATCAGTCATAAACGACTGACTTACGTTACTCATCTTACCTTTCCAAAACTGTAATATTATTAGAAGTAAGGTACAATTCTTCAAGTGCTGGCCATCCTGGAGCACAAAGAAGAACCTAAGAGCAAAACTTCATTTAATATAACAAAAGTTGGGAAAAATTATTCCAGAAATTATACTTTATGCAGGTTTCCTCAGAACATGTTCAGAACAAGCCATAGCTCCCCAAAACAGGGAAACGCCTAGCCCTCCCTTTCTTCTGGCTGGCTCTTTCCTGTGTCTGATCTACTAGCACAGATGACGTCAAAGGGGTTCTGCACAGTCACAGGACTTAAGAGTTCCAGGCTTGAGGCTAGCAGCTGGCCTACCTCACACTGTGTGACCTGGAAACTAAGTTTATTTTATTTAGTGGGGTTGGAGTGATCAGATTTTCCCTATGATGAGGTGAGGAAATGGCAGTATATACTCAACTGCTAATGGTTCTGGAACTTCTGCACATCTCGTGGGCTCTGACAGACTTTTAAAATGTCTTAATTTATCAGAACTTAAAGGCTTCTCTGTCATGGGACTGTGCCAGCACATGAAAGCACTAAAAACCAAGAACTGCACTAAGTCAGCACATATCCTGAAGTCTTCAAGTACTCTGAAGGAAACAAATTAGTTCAAAAAGGCTAGAAATTGAACAAAGATGCATTTGTTTTAAATCTTATGTCCTGAAATTACATTAAAATTATTTTACTTTATATTTATTTTTTACAAACATCTACAACAGATGACACAACTTTTAAAAATAAACACTTACTACAAAGCAATAGAAAATGCTGGCATAAAGCCCATTTTTGTGGACAATTGTGACAGTATCAAAGAATTTGCAGTTTTAGCAAATGGGAGTTCCATAAGCACTGGAACTGGCTGGTTTTCTGCAGGTTTGTGCCTGTGAGTCACAAATTATTTTTTTCACTGAGGTTTTTCTTGTGTGTGTTCTCCAGAGTCAAATCAAGTGTGAGCTCATCCTGCTACGCCTTATTTGGTTAGCAAAATTAGAGAGGCTCTTTCCTCCATATACATTCCTATTTTCTTGGAACTTGTAGGTAATAAATTATTTTTAAGCCCCCACCTCTTTTCAAAATGTGTTTGCAATTGGCTAGCAGATTGAAAGTTTTTGAAATGCAAGAACATAGACATACACATGCACAGTATAATTGCCTAAAGCTTGTTTTAAAGGAGGTTACAAAAGTTACAAAGCAGTGAAGGTCAGAGATCTGGACAACCAAATTCGTTAGGTATATAGCTAACTGATTCTCCTATAAATGTCCACTATCCTACACACCAAAATACCTCCTTTCATCAACTATTCTTCATTCTCTCCATTACAGCTGTATGAACTTATACAGCTGGATGTATATGTAACTGTCTCATTATATATACAATATGAAATATTAACAGAGATCTCTTCAGGTGTGGGCATATGATTTGGGGCTCAACTGCTTCACACCAAAAAATACAAAACTTCATCCTGCTGCCATATCTGCAACACATGTAAACTTATAAACTCAGATATAACAACTTTTCCTGCTCCAGAGCAAAAGCAGGACACACCAATATTTTATCTTTTTAATTTGGATAGTGTTTCCCTACGTTAACAAGACAGACCAAAATAGTTTATCTATTAGTAATGAAGCAGCATAAAAAGAAGCCTGCAGAGTCAAGAGAAATTAGGTGCATGTTCACTACAGAGAACCTTTGGGGGATTCCCCCACAAAAACCCTGCATTGTGAGGGAAGGAATAGAAAAACTGCACAAAACTGAAGTATCGGAAGACTTTCCAATAGACTGACCAAATAACTAGAAAATTGCCAAAACCAAATGACAGTCACATCACAATTCTAAGAAACTCAAATTGCTGAACTGTCAACTGTTGCTTAAAACAGCTTCCATACAGAAACAAAAGTCCACAGATCTGAAACCTAATTAACAATCAGGAAAGGTCGGGGGCTTGTTGTGGGTAGCTGGTGGGGAGGTTGGGATGACTAGCCAGTGGAGTAGCCACTGCCGATTGAAAAAGAAAAACTGAAATCCAAGACCTATTGCAAAAGAAATAAAGATGACAAGAAACAACTGTCACCATGTAAGTCCATGATGTTCCTGTATGTTTAGTCTCTTTATCCCAGGAAGCAAATAACATAAATGGGCAAGGCACAAAGAAGCTTAACAAGAATCATCAAAGCTATGAAACATAGAATAGCTGTTCTCAGTTACTTGCATATAAAATATTGGGAATTATTCAATGAAATGATCAGGCAGTACAATCAAAACCCAAAAGGGGTATTTTTTCATACGGCACATAATTAAACTGATGTTAAAAGATGTGGACATCAAAATTTTCAAATGTGTTGTTAATATAGTTAGATAAATCATGAAACAAAAAAAAAATCCACAAGTATTAATTAAATACAGATACAGAGTCTTCAGCTCAGGAAGCCCCAGAATTCCAGATTACTTTATAAGAAGCTTGTACCATATGCTTGCCCTTCGCTGAGAATTTTTCCCAACTACCTGCAACTTGCCAGTGTCAGAAACATGATCCTGCACCTCTGCTCTAACCCAGATTTTACTTTTACCCTGTATAATAGTAAATTATTTTATAAATATAAGACCTCGGTTTGAAAACAGAATGACAAATAAAACATTATGATCTAAATGCTGAATAAGAAAAAATGGTTTTGGAGCCATAAATAGGAATTCATTACTCTCAAATGCATTAATTAAATTTCTAAGGCAATGGTTTCTAATTGTAATACATTTTACAGGACACCATTCCCCCTTGAAGGTTATATATTATGTTTTGAATAATCAATTGACAATTATACAGTAATAGACTTTAAAAATAATATATCAATAGACATCTCATGTATTTAGATATATTATATATATATAATGAAAGAACTTTTTGAGAAACTGATGCTCAAGGCATGTAAATGTGAATTTACACAGAATTGCATAACAGTTAAGCATGTGCCTCTACTGTGAAAAATATTACAAAACAGAGGAGAACCAAACGAAAAAAACCCCGCAAGTCTGCTCTTTAAAACTATCCCCATGCCATATATTCTTACATATGGCAATAAGTTATTTGAAATGCTGTTCACCATTAAATTGTTTTAATTTTAATTAAAACATTTCCAGGTTTTTCAGACTTTCTTATATTCCCATTGACAATCACTGTATTTCTCTTTTGCATGGATCATATTCATTATTATTTTCTATTAAAAAGTTGACTTTTCCAAGTAACTCCCCATATAGCTGAAGCAGTAACATTTTCAAGTGGTTTGTTCACAGATTATTAATACCAGGTAGGTCTCTTTATTTTTTCCCTTTTGTTTGACTGCTGTGGAACACCACTTTTAAGCACAGGCTTATGTCTTCCCACTTATAAGGCAATGAATCAAATGGATTTCAATTTTATAAAAAAAGATTTCTGAACCAAAAATGACTTTATCGCTTATGATGAATTGTCAGCTAGAGCAGACTTTCAAAAACAAATGCAAAAGCTACATCATTTTAAACTGCTCTGACTAACCTGGAGCTTCTCTCTTGAAGGTTACCCCTAGAGAACTCTAATCTGCCTGAAACAAAGGCTCCAACCAGCCTTTCGGCCATGCTGGTATGGAGGAATGCTGCTGGCAGCTGCCAACATTTTAAACACCACAATGCACAGATTTACTCTGATAAACACTAGACAACATTTAAAGTGTCTGTAGCCACTTAATTCTTACATTCACTTCCCCATTCATATTGCTGCTATTATGGAAGGATTATCAACTGTCCTAGCATAAACCCCACTGATGGTTTAAGAGCACAGTGAACGGACACTAAACTGAAATATAGCAATGACCCTCCTCTAGCCCTGCTGCAAGAGAAGAGAATGAAGAAGTTTCTTTCTACTTAACTCAAACCCCGATTTTCATAAGTGCTCTACTACTGGATAGTAGCTGGCAGCGAGTATCTGAAAATTCAGGTAATTTCACAATGCAGTAGATACAAAATCTGCCCCTGAGAAATCCAAATAATGGGCTGGTATTTACAAGCCATTGTAGGTAACGTGGCACTACTGAGATGTGCTTCATAAGCCCCATCTCTGAAAAAAGGCCCACCGCTAACATATTTGACAACAGGACTTCATTCTTAATAGGACATTGTATTAGGAGCCAGTCATTTAAATGTTTGCATGTTTCAGTCCCTGGAACAAGTCAGAGCTTTGTTTATTCTGTGCTGTATCTGTGTTGCATATAACGAGGCTTCATGTATTTCAGGAATTGTCAGTATGTGCTAAGACACTAAGGAAATCTGCTGCTGATGCAGTGTGATGCCAAAACAAGTACTTTGTGTCATAATGACATGCGTTCTTTCCATTTGCATTTGTTCTATTACATGCATAAAAATACAGATAAGCCTTTAATAACTACAAGGAAACAAGAAGTTTTTATTCACCCAAACCTTTGGGACATGAAATTATATTATGCTCCAACTGCTTTATCTTGACTTGGTAATTTACAAATGTGGATGAAGTTAAATGTTTCTTATTAGACTCCTGTGACAATATAACTTCCTACATTATGTAGGAACTACATTAGTTAATACATAACTAATAAAGTTACGCAGTAGCACCTTTTCTAAGGATGATTACATTCAGTAGAATAACATAATGCATAAATGTTCATTGGGCTTTCCTTGCCTCAAAAACCTAACAACATAAATAAAAATAAAACCAGGAAAGGTTATTACCTCTGTCCATGTTATCTGAGTTCGATTAAGTGCCAGAATCTTCAATTTTGAAAATACACTGGATACAGAAGTTGATGTAGATGGAAATTTAATTTTGTTTTCACTGTGTAAAAAGAATAATAATTGCATTTATTTGAGTGAATAATTTGGAATTGTTAAAGACAAAACCACTTTATGCAAAGAAATTTAGAAAGTTACTTCCAAGATGTCACATATTTCAAAATATTGTCAAATATTGTCTAGTTATATTCAAATGTACTCCTTCCTAATTTACTTTCCTACTTCATGAATGCATAGTTATTCATGTGTGGCCTCCTTCCCCCCTTATTCCTCCCCCAAGTTTAAATATGAAAAGAATGTTTCACTTGACAGTAATGAAAATCAAAGTCAGATTTTGGGCTTAAGCTCCTTAGTGTCAATTGAAAATGAAGAGCCTACATGACTATCCAGGCCCCAGTAAAACAAAAGGATGTAAAATCCACACTCGATAGCAATATAACACTAAAAAAAGAGTTAAAAGATTCTCAAATCTGCCGTCTTAAAATTAGTTTTCATTACTCACCCCCAAACAAAAGTTTTTATTTCTTTCCTAAGACCTGATCTACCTGCATATTATGATAAAAATCTATCACTGTAGTTACACTTACGTACTTACAGGTTAAATATCCCCATTTAAACAAGCTTTTAGAGAGCCAGGTGGATGGATAATCACTTTTATTCTTCTTCCAACATTCCTTGCACAAAAAGTTCAGTAACAGACTTACCTGCTAATGTCTTTCTTTTTTAAAGTAAACAGGTCAAAAAAAAAAAACAAACAAATTCAGACTATTTCACTTTGTAGTCATAAGGATCAGATTCCAACATCAATCCCATTGTGCTTTCCAATTTTATCACAAATAACTTCTGAAAACCTTTCAATCTAGACTACACTTCTGAACGATGAAAAACTAAAAAATTATTGTAGGTGAATTAATTTAAATTCTCTGTATTCTCATGCATGCTGTAATCATGAGAACATACGCTCTAGGCAAAGTTAGACTTACAAATAGCACCCAGGGTGCAAACAGCTGTTCAGTGCTAAATATTGAAGAAAAGGGAAAACCTACAACTATTCTAAAAAATACATTTTTGTCACGTTAATTATAAGAACAGATAAAAAACCTGGGGTCACTTTTTTATCAAATTAACTTGCTATTTATTTCAATTTAGCTTACATCACTTTCAATTGTTTCAGCTACATTATGTGTACTGTACAATGAAGACTTTGGAAGCTGCTAATCTCAAGACAGATCTCCAAGACTCTAAAAAAAAAAAAAAAAGTCTCAGTTTGGGTTTCTGCCTTCAGTCCTATAGCCCTGCTGCTGTATTCAAAGACTAGTAAGACCTCCAAACCAGCTGAACAACTCTACTTCAAGCATCAGCAGTCAAGGTGTTAACCTTGGCAATAAAACAAATTTCCTAAAGTTGCAGCTATAACATCAACTTCTCAAAATTAGTGGTTTAGGCTGCTAACCATTTACAAACTTTAATCTATTGTGCTAGTTTGCACCAGAAAATTATTCTGCCATGTGCCAGCTACGGTGTATAGGTGTGTACTAGAAATGTTCTTTGTTTTGAAATTATTTTGTGAATTCTTTCTTGTTTTGATGGAATTGCAGCTTTATTTAACAACATCCTCCCTCCTTTTCCAATGTCATCACTGTACAAGAGATCTTCCCCCAGTTTACAGTTCTTACTGGCATCATCTCAGGGCAGGAATAGACTGGGTCTTGGAATACTTAAGGTTAGGTTAAAGCACTATGGATATTTTAGTTTGTCATCACTGTTGGTAAAGCATCATTCTTAAACAGAAGTGGATTCCTAAATAAAGACTTGCCTGGGCAGTCAGAATATATCAATAATAAAAACCAGCGATAAAGTCCTAAGGCAACTGGAATGACTTTAAAAGAAAATGAAAATATATTTACTTTACACTTTTTCCATGTAGGAAAAAAAATCTCTAAGTTCATGAAGAAAACACAACAGGTTTACAAACCTAGAATGCAAACAGATAGCTACTGCTAAAACTAACTAAAAAATGCTAAGAGAGATTTTTTAATGATGAGAATGTGTTACTACTGCACTTTCACAGGCAGGCTGCAAACTCCTGCAGCAGTGCTACCTCAAGGTCCTGGCTTCTGCTGAGGGGCCCATCTGTCGGCAGAGTCCCCACACCCTGCCAGTGCCATGCAGACCCTGCGCACAAGTATCTAGAGAGTCTGACCTGCTGCACATGCATACAGCAAATTTGGCTGTGTCTGCTGGTGGACTCCTTGCTGCAAACCAGACTCACGGCACACATACAGTGTGGATGAATGCATACACATGTTAAGTCACTTCTGCCTTGGGGCAAACTGGGCTTTAAAATTTAAAAGAGAATTAATTGTCTTAGGTGTTACAGAAGTATATAAGAGCATCTTATTAAACTGTAAACCTAAGTTGCTATACTCCCTGTTTCCTCATTTCTATAAAAGTACTGAGTAATTTTTTTTAACTTCAATCTAACTGCTTAAAAGAGCCTACAGTACCCTGTAAAAATCTGTAATACATTTTAATCCAGTCTCCCTAGCCAACAAGCCAGTTTGCATTAAAATGATGAAATCTGTTATGCAGAACACATTGACAAATGCCTAAATCCCTGTAAATGTTTAATGGCTGAAATCTGTACTCTATTGTTCAGACAACTGTGATTTTTCTAATTTTACAAACTCCAGTCAACATCCATCTGTCCCAAGTGCTTCTCCAGAATTTAGTTTTACACAGATGCTAAACTCCTAGGGTCCTAGTCTTTCCTTGAAAAGGAATGTCTGAAAAATATAGCACACACACATGAGTTGTTTAAGGACAAGATGTAACCAAGAAGCATTTAAAAACTTAGTTCCCACTAAAATGAGTATTGAGGCATCCAGTTACCTTTAGAAAGCTGACCCTCTATCTAAAAGAGCCTCCTCTTTTTTTGTCCCTACCCCAAAGGAACAGAAACCCAAATATGAATATTTATACCTGAGATTAAGTGTTTCCAGATTCTGAACTTGAGAAGCAATAGCTGTTACTGTCTCCCAAGATGATATCAGATTTTTTGATAGATTTATATGCCTGATATCTGAAATTTCACATTAAGAAACTTATCTCAAATCTGAACTTCCTTTTTCAGAAATTAGAATTAGGGTTTGTTTTTTAATCAAACAGAAATAGATTACACTTGGGCTAAGAGATACTACTGCTCAGTTACAGAAATGGCTTACAGTTTTATAAAGCAGCTTAACTTTACAGATCCTAAAATGGATTAATTCCTGTATTGACAGGAACTCTTACCAGTACTTATAAATGAACAAGTAATACCTGCTTTGTACTTCTGTAACATTGCTACAACATACAGTATATTGAATACATAATTATATATTGGAAACCTCTGATGCCTACAGAACATTATCAGTTGGATTTCTATGGGGTTATCTATTCCAGAGTTAAATTAAAAAAACCAAACCCCATTGCTGGAGCCTTCTGAAATTGCACTCACAGTAGCAACTTATGACAAAATTTCTATTTTTATCCACCAGTTGCATTCTCTCTCAAAAATTACAGACATTTACTTTTTAACTCTGTAATCATCACATTAAGCTTCTAAATATAAACTGCAGTTTAAAACTTCTTTTACTAAAAGGAAACAAATGTAATTAATTGAAGTGAACACTTGGAATGCTAAAATATATACTTTATTTTTGTTATCATGCAATATAGCAAAAAAGGATACTAGGACACATTCTGCCAATTTCCTCTTTCTGACCAGCGTGGCTCACTGCACACTCACGCACCGAGATATCTACCAGTCGGTTCAGCTGGCTAAAGGAGAAAGAACATTCTGTTAAGTAATCTTCAGAAATAGGTATGTTGTATAAATACCTGGTTGTTATAACTAAATAATATCCTTTTCATATGTATAATCTCCTTTAGAATTAGCAATGTGCAGATTGCTACATAGCAGTATCTTTCTTACTCGAAAACAGACACATCTCTGTTTTTTGCCTTTACATTGCTACTACAAAATAGGTCTGGTTGAACCACAACCCCCACACCCCCAAAAAACCCAACCAATCCTCATCCAACTGAAAAAAAAGAGTGACAAAACAGACAAAATATAGCTATGCAAATTGGAATTTAATTAGAGATTGCAAGTTAAACAGGTTTCTTAGAACCTCTTCCAAAAAGTATTACAAGTTATTTGAGCATTCTTTGTATCACTTAATCAAAAAAGTAAAAAAAAGAGACTATTTTCAACTGCTTAATATGTTCATGGAGACAAAGGGAGAATAGTTGTGGAGTATCAGCTCAGGAGACTGCCATCTCCTGAACTGATGCCTCTCTACTGCTGGAGGTTATTAAAACTGCAATCTATTACACATCATTAAGTTAATTCCTTTCTTACCCTTCCAGATAAATGAACATGACATGAACTGACTGAAAGACTTCTTCACTAGCAATAGTGACTTTCTGCCTTCCCTCTCTTAGTTACAAAGTCATTACTGAGATGAGTAAACAAAGATGAAATAACACTGTACAATGTTAAGAAAATATTAAAATGCATCTATTTAAAAAGGACCATGCATGTGTATAATTATTGCCAATATCATGATAATTTATCTCGCTCATTCCTCCCCAAATACCATCACCTTCTACTTTGTGAAATTAAAATGAGGATTATGAGCACACAAACATGACATAATCCCAGTTCCTATCCATAAAACAGGTAAATTATGAAGCCACAATAGCAGGATTTCTTGTCTCTTCCACAACAATGCAGTTTGGCTTACTTTTAGAGATACGACAATATTACATGCAAGGCAGCCAGCTTCCTTTCCTTACAGTTGAACTACTACTTGACTAATCAATCGCTAAGAGTCTATCTTAGATTTTCATATATTACACTTGCCTTTGTTGTTCTGCAACAGAATCCATGCCAACAAATTCCACAGTCTTCTTTCCAAATACTAGTGTATTCTCTGTTCCGTGTTGAACACCTTGATCATTCAATCCATACCGATCCTTTATTGCAGTAAGAAAATCTACTCCAAAATTTGCCTTGTTTGGCCGGATAAATGATCCTCCTCTAGGATGCCTAGAGCAGAGCAGCCAGGAGAAAGTGAAATATGAAAAGTTACCATAACAATGACTAGTCTCTAAAACACTACTTAATTACTTTTTTAAAATACTGGGAACCAAAGCAGTCAAAAAGCAATTCTGCGGGCTAATTTTAGACATCACTGTTCCCACTCAGTGAGACCAGGTAAGACTTGCAAAATATCTTTGATAGTATTTGACCCATCAGGTTCGCATTGTGAGATGCCACGAGAACTGAAGCACCAGATCTCCAAAGGTACCTAACACATCAAAATTACAATGTCAGTGCCAATATTAGAAATAACTGCTCTGTTAACAATAACAAACTCATTATGAATTCGTGTTTTTCCAGAAAATTAAGTTTCTACCTATGGATAGACACAAAGTTACCTAAATCATACAACAAATGTGTCTGGAGTCTTACCCACAGCCTAAGGCCCATAGGAATACTCAGAATAGTCATTGCCTCATTATATTTGACTTAAATAATTCACTTGTAATACTAAGAGAATGCAGCCTTGTCCTTCCATCCACACAAATGACAGAAGATGCAAACTGTACCACTTGGAACTCTTATACAAACTCAGATTTTTAAAAAATATGATACTAACTCGGTAACAATATTTCACTAGCTCAGTAACCATTTTGAAACTGAATATTTAACAGAATTATCCAGCTAATGTATGTCCTATGAAGTTTCTTAGTTTTTCTTGAGCACTGAAAAAACTTTACTGCATGACAATTTCTTGCCATGCAATTGCTTTGACAATTTCTATCAAAGTTGGCAAGGAAACACAGTATCTAGGAAGAGCTGGCAGAGACAAGTTGTGGGAATGGTATCACAGAGCAGATAGAGGATCTGATCTGATCTGGATCAGCCAGAAGACAGCAAGGAAGAAAATTGGTAGTTATGATTACCTGCCTGCCTTCCAGCTGAGAAGAGTACAGACTTTGGTTGGTAAGTACCCAGGAGGAAGAAATCACTTATGTAAATAAAACTCCTCTTTCCAAAACAGCATGTAAACGTCAAGTGGCTAATTAGCAAACCATAATATAAACCACCAATGCTACAGAGTTCAAAATTCTCTCAGAAAAACAGTAACTAGAGAACCTGAATTCTATGGACCTATTACAAGTCGACAGAATAGCATGGGCATCATATATTCAAATTTTTATTAAAAAATCAGTACTGGAAATTACCTGTGCCAGTTTAATTCATTAACATTTCTAATACTTATTCAAGTCCTCTCATATCCTAAAAAAGGATCTGGATAGAAACTAGATACCATTTACCTCAAAAATATTTTCAGTCTAGTTTTGTAGTGACTAAATTTAGAGCGCAATGACTACAAAACAAGCAGAAAGGCATACTCTTGGAGAATGTAAATCCAGCGTGTACTTTCATGTTCGATAAGCATTTTCAGTTCTCTACATTTTTAATCCAGTAACCTTCCCTTAAGTCTTTTCTTCCATTCCTTTGAAGCTTTTCATAGCTTGCAAACATTTGCCTAGTTTTAATGGTTAAACTTCCTCAAACGTAAAATTTACATGACTCTTTCTTAACACCACTCCTTAAAACAGTAAATGAGGTTTTCACCATCTTAACTGTAACATCTCTTACCTGTGAAGTATATCACTTTTGCATTTAATCAAGTCAAACAGCTTCATAGATGGCAGATAGTGCAGGCTCTGGAAAGAAAACTTGTACTCTTGTCTATCTGTCATTCACCCTAGGTCCTGCTGTATGTTTACTTTGACATCTCCTGTCCTTTTTCCTATCACCTTGACTCTCCCCATTTTGTCATCACCATCCCTCACCATCAACAGTTCTGCTACTTTTATTCCTCTGCTCTCCCCAACCCTCTCACCAGAGCTAATCTAGATCCCCACACCTGCACCCCTCCTGTCATGCCATTTATCCCTGGTGTAGCCAAGCCCTTTGGGTCTCTCCATCAACATACCCATTCCTAAATCCACTTCTGTCTTCTCAGGTCATCATTTCTATTGCCATCTCCTTTCTCACTGCCTTTGCAGAAGCCAGTCCTATCCCTAGGAAAAAACGCTACCTTGCCCCTTGTCATTTGAAGCTACAGGAAAGGTATGATACATTTGTCTCTCAAGACTCTTCTGGGTTTTGATCATAACAAGATGAGAGGGTTTCTCTCTCCTGTTCCTATCACTTCCAAGCACTATGCATGCTATCTTATCTAATGTATACTCAAATCCGTTCCACAGCTTAAGTTTCTTCTTCAGTTCCATTCTATTAATTTGATCTACTTTTTTCAAGAACTGTCACAGAGGACGGAAAAGGAGACTGCAATAGGAACCTATTTTCAGGCAAAATGATTGTGTTCAAGGAGAGAGGTCACTTACCTGTAACTCGTTTTCCCTAAAATACACTGCCTGTATTAACTTGCACCCTAGGGAATATGAACCCTACAAGCCATATGTACATATCAGACAACTAATGTACAGCACCTGGACTCATGAAAAAGCACACTTATTAGGAATCAGTCTCCATAACTGGGAACTAAAGAGAGAAATGCTAACCCAAAGAGTCATCCAGCATGCATATCATGAGATGGACGAACCAGTGGACTACTGATCAACCTGACTTAAGCTAAACATTCAGAAGTTTGAGAACAGAGATTTTGCTCCCATGTGTGTAAGATGCCCTGCAGCCAGCTCAATACACTGTGCAGAAATGAAGTAGTAGAAGATATGCCCCAATTTCCTTCAGCAGAAAATACAGAATATGCCCAAGTGGGGCTCTGACAACCAGCTGGCTCTGGTTAATACTGACACTTCTTGCTGAATTTTAAAATAGAGGTTGACCCCAATCTCAGAAGTCAGCTTGTAGGACACTTCCTATTCATGATTCAGTAGCCTGAAGCAATACAGCCCATCTGCTAGCATGCCCAGGGCCCTTGAAAGATATTCATTAAAATTTAGATTAGCTATCAGTTTCCACTGGTTAACCATTTCCCTGAATAAAGAGAAAATTTGGCATCATTCTTCTTTGTTAATGTAAAAAAAAAAAGTGGTGGCACTGCTCATCATTACAATCACATGATGGCTCTTCATACACTAGAGAAATATCACACACATACACTTCTCAGTACCTGAAGAATAATGCAGTAGTACATAAACTGTGTTCTGCCAACAGTTACACACTTGAGCTGTCTGACTGAAGAAGCAAGCTTCTGGGCCAAGGAGAGAGATGTCAGCTTTATCAGACTAGACACTAAAGGTGGATGGAAGGGCTTCTTTGCCCAGTACCAGCTGTTTGCAACGATTACCTCAAGGCAATTATCATCATGACTGGGGCACACACACTACAAAGCTCATAATCTATCATAAAATATAGCTGGTTGAATCCACGCACATCTTTTCTAGATAGGTTCTGAACAGATCTCTTCCTTTTAGGGGAAGGTGCTTTTCCATTTGCATTTGTTCTGCAAAGAACAAAGTCCGGAAAGAAGATCAGACTTCTTTTAGAAGAATCTACATACTGCAGTAAAGAAAACCCTTCAAGTTTTAGAAGAGTCTGTGGCAGCTGTGGCATCAAACAATGCTAATAAGTGATACCTAACACTAATCTGCTATGGTGTATCAAATTCCTGACTGCACAGCAGAAGCTTTGCAAACACCAGCAAGTACTTGAAGTTCTTGCAAGTTTACCTTAGTCAAACAGACCTGAAACCTGAGTCTGAGCTTTCAGAAAACACACAGACAGACATCTGCAGTTCCAGATGCTATCTTAAGGTTTTGCAGGAGCACAGGACACATTTGAATAGTGGTTAGGGACAACAGTTTTATTTCAACACTGTTCTAGTGACAGCAGAGAGCAGAAGTCTCTGATGGGTGCAGTGATACACAGTGAAACAATCAAAACTTCCTCACTGAGACCTTCTGAGGCTACGAGGAATCTTGGGAACACATTCTCCCCTTGCTAAATGGCAATCGCTTTTTCTTCATAGACACTAAATGATATTGCCATCTTCCTGTATTTGAAGAGTTTGATTGTGCTCTAAGTAGATATTCCTGTAGGTGAATCTGTTATTCTTGAAGGAGAGTCTAATTTAATATAAACAGATGTTCTTTTGAACAGGAGCATAAATTTCATGCAAACAGTAACATCTGACTGGTCACAACTGCTGTCTTTATATTTAAAAACATGTCCACACACAACTTAAAAAACTCACTGAAGGAGGAAAAACTGAAACCATGTAATGCCTTTGCCAGGATAACTTGGCATTTCAGGACTGCAGAAATATAAAAAAGTCAAAGTTCCTACCAAAAGAAAACTTAATAACACAAGGGGGCAAAAAAAGGCCACAAAAAACTGAGAAGCAATTGCAATTCTGCCAGGCTGAAAACATCACAGAAACAAGCTTTACTGTACTTCCCTCTGTTTCTCTGGCTTGCTGTGAAAGTCAAACCTGGGGAAATGGACTACAATTTAACATGGTCAATACTTCTAGTAACAGTATCTGCTGAAATAACACCCTGGAAAGGGGTCTGGGAAGAACAAAACATATTCCTTAGCTGGGGGGATGTGCTCCTTTCAACGATGACTCAAAGTACTCTAAATGTGTGGTACAGCAGAACGTTACTCCCATCTTGTGAGGTAAGTAGAGAAGTATGTCATCTACTGCTGTGTAATCCACATATCTCCCCCAGAAAAATGGCAAGGATAAAACCAGCTGCTAAAATAGCAATGCCTGTGTAAACACTAGGTGTGAATGGAATACCCAAAACTGACTGAGAGCAGGACTAAGGAGGAAGACAACCCTTCTGCCAGATTAAATGGGGGCAGGAAGGACTCCACTTGACAGGAAGCATAAAAGAAGCTTGAACAGCTGTAACTGGGGGGGGGGGAAAGAAGAGGGTACCAGTGCAGCAGTCAAAACCTTGTTTGATGCTGTCAAAAGTCACCCCACCAGCAGCACACACATCTCTGCCTAGGCCAGACAGAGCTGCCTTCTGGTCAGATGCTGAGGTGAGCCTGTGCCCAGCAAGGACACGCATCGTGGGGAGCAAGGTATAAGCCACACATCTCAAGTGTGCATGTGTGACCTGGGAGGTGCTTTCTACCAGCACACCCATTACTAGACTGCAGGAAGCAGAGCAGTGACACAGAAGCTGGAGCATCAGTGTCTCCCACAGGAGGTGCGTGCAGCTAAGGCACTCACATTCCCAGGGGAGGTGTGTGTACTTGGAACCCACATGTCCTAAGGGAGCACATGCATATAACTCTGTGAAAGAACTTATTTGAAAGCATACTCAGGTTTCAAAAGTTGTATATAAATTTTAACACTATTTTAAGGCTTGATTACTCCTCATTTCTCTTGAAGGACTGTAGAGCACAGCTTATTTTAATTACATGATACACTACTGAAATTGACAGCTAAAATAATAGCTTCCTCCATCATTAGGAAACAAGACCTTATTATGAAGGAAAAAAAAAAAATCACAAAAATGCCACTAGACTAGGCATTGCCATTTCCAGCTAATCCAGAGTTGATGAACATGCCCATGATGTCAACATATTTTGAAGTACGGCTGTTTTGTTCTTTGGTTCACATATTCTTAAGAAGTTCAATTAGCACCGCATAATATATGACCCAGATAAATGTACTGCCTTGAAACATAAATGTTTAGGTTATATTTCCAAAAACCCTCCTACAAAGACCTCACATAGCTGTAAGCAGACCTATTGCTTTGCCCAAATAAGGACTACAAAGAAGATCCTCTGGTAATGAGAATCTCAAATTTAGCTTTATTTTCCTCTTATACTCTTATTTTGAAATATCACTCTAAGATTTATTAATTTTTTTTTAAAGCATTCTTTTCAAAATTACCTTAAAAAGGAGTTAAAAAATGTCCTTTCATTGTATTTGTTTACAATACAAGCTACTCTATCAGCTGCTTCTGCTTATCAGAATTCAGGGAGTGAGCAAAGTAGGCTCACCGATAAGGTTTGGGGGGGTGGGGAGGAATTATTTTTATATGTGTATACACATTATATAAAGAAACACAATTTCCCCCTCACTTCAAACAAGTAAAGGGGTAAAGTAAAGGGGTGACATTTTAGGTTGTGTTTATTTTTTTAGCATCTTTTTGGTAAAATAAGGTAACCATTTTTTACTTAAGTTTGCCTACATCTTCACAACTGGTACATGAACTACGAACTAGTCTGCACACAGAAAGTTATGTCTGTGAGTCATGGTTGACTGCTGGAACCATTATGTATTCTCTTAGACTCCAGAAGGATTTTCTCTGGAACACAGTTGAATAGAAAGAACAGGTACTGTAAGTACAACATGTTTAAAGATCACTACATTTAAATTTGTTGAAGGTATACACAGCTTCACTCAAAAAGCTGATTCTTACAACAAGAATTGAGATCATTATGTGAGATCTCATCTCCTGGGAGCACACTAATGGTTGCTAGAAAAGCAAGAGTCTGTACACATGTATATAGATATTATACACACACAGATGTAAAGCACTGAAGTTTCTGAAAAACATCCACAACATGTTCAATAGCTGCTTCTGTCCACAGAGATTCGGAATGTCCAGCCAATTACTTTTATTATTTCTGCTACAGCAGAATATAACTAGCTTCAACTTGGAAACTACTTCAATTAAATTCAAAGCATTTAAGAAGCAACTTCTGCTAATACATTCATTCAAAAGACATGGTTGCTCTAAGACCATAATTTCCAGTTCTTTTTCTTAGCTAAGAAAAAAATCCAGCAATGCTGATTTTTTTCTTGCATTAAGTGTGCTTATCCTCCTTAAGCCTTGTTTTATTATTATTAGATACAAGGGAAAAAAATACCCAGTCCTCACAGGTGTGTTTGGGTTTTATTATTTATTTACTTTTCTAAAGAACAGATTTTGGTTTATCATCTCATTTTCTGATAATGAGGTCTCCAGGGCTTCAACCTTACACAAATGAGGAAGTTAAGAAGATACATACCAAGAATTCTGATTTGCACTACTGAACATAGTCTACTGTTTCCCTGTTTATGACTGTTTGGCTACAGGTAAGAGATAGTACTCCCAGAAAGGACTTCAAAATAGCTACTTTTTAATCTGAAATTATTTAATAGATAAATTACAGATAAATAGATAAATAAATAAATAGATAAATTTGGTCAGAGACCAAACAGCTCTACTTGCTTGCTCGAAAACAAGTTTGATCTGAATTGATAATGAAGTATATTCTTTAACAAGCCCCAAACTGCTCTCAGGTCTCAATACAAGTACAGCAGCCTCCTTTGCTACATCAGGAAATTCCACTCATCTCCAGAAGACCTTTTGGCAGATAAAAAACTAGACCTACTTCCCTCACAATATAGAAATAATAATTTTAATTTCTCTCTTTTTTTCCTTCTATGTGATATTTTACAGCAACAGTTCTAAATCCCTTCCACATGATATTTTTATATTCAGATAGAAGAAGGCGACAAGACTCATCTACTCATAAAAAATGGAAATGATCACAATTTTCACAAGCTGAAAACACATACTCAAAAGTTAGCAAATGCATGCACTGTTACTACATGCTTTAAGTTATTCTCTTTGGGGGAAAATGTCGTAACAAATTTTTTCTGTTGAAACATCCACTGAGAGCAAAACAAAATACATGTACAAATACACCACCACCTCTGACTCTGGAAAAATCTTTGCACCATGACAAGTCAAAGCTAAAGAGAGTCTGGAAAACTGTCACTATGTACTACTTTATTCTTTCACACTTCTCCAGTCATCTGCTATTAGCCAATGTCAGAGTCAGGAAACTAAGCAAGACAAATTTTTGGGCTGACTTCATCCAGCTATTTTTATGACTTCCATCTGCATGCAAGTTGAAAAAAAAAATTACTTGCTTATCCTCTCATCGATGGCTTTAACTTTTTCAAGATAATGAACGTGAGGAATTAATTTCAGAGAAAATTCTTCTTACATTTTCCAACGAACCAAAGCAAAAACACATCCAAAAGCAAAACCAGACAACTTTTATTTTCTTGGTTTGTCACTTTCTGTCATGCTTTCAAAAGCCTTCTATTAATTGAGTTCCTAATGTCACAGGATTTGATTTATATCAGATACATTTCACTTGTATGAGCACTTAAACAGTTAGGAACAAACTGCAGTCAAACTATCCTTTACAGCTATTACCAGCCTTGGAAAGTAGGAGGTAGAAGAAGACCTAGAAATCTGTCAATTTCATCTCATTAAGGTAAGACTAGCTGTGATCCAGTGGTCAAAACAAACATCCATGCAACACCACATCCTTCCTCCAAAAGCTGCCAATAGAAAATGATTGGGAAAAATACTACAACAGGGCAAATATTTTAATGATATAGCTTCAGAATACTCTCTCACCCTTCACCACTCAATGCTCAGGAACTTACTGAGTTAGCATCCCTTAGTATTTAAGAGCCATTGATGACTTTTTCCTATGAATTTGTCCAGTTATTTTTTTTAACTCAGACTTTTCGCTGCTGCAGTGTCCTCTGACATGGAAATCAACAGCTTGATGCTGTTAGCATCAACCCTGGAGTCCTATATTCCCCAATTTCAACCATGTTAAGTGTTTGAGTCTTCAAACTTAAATGTAATGCATGTGTATACTTAAAAAAACTCCCACAGCTACACTGTGTTTTGCACATATTAAATGCAAGTGAACATACTTAATTCCTCAGCGATACAAATATAATCCAAATCATTATCAGGAACTTGGTATTTTCCCTTAACAAGATACATGCAAGTCATGTTAAGTCCAAATCTAACCTATGTTTGAGACAGTTAATATGGGCCAGTATTTCACTTTAGAATTACCTAAGGCAGGTAAGTAGGACATACTTATTTCCTCACTAAGGTGAAAGGTCTAAACCTACTAAAGGTAACGTTAATAACATCCAAAAGTAAAATTTTATTACACACCTCTGAAAACATGACTTGTATTTTCTAAGTATTTACCATATCCTAATCCCTGTAACTGGATTAATAACAATGCAACAGCCTTTATGGCATAGCTAGTCACAGCATTCGGGTTTATCTTTTTAATATCAGCCAACTGATAACAAAAGCGTTTGCCCTAAAAATTGCAAAAGGGCATTTTCCCATTACCATCTTGTCAATACACACGACATGCCAACACTGTGAATCAACTCACCTGCACTTAAAATACTGTGTTCCTTCATAGGTACCATCATGCTTTCCTCTCTGAGGATCATCCCATTCCACTCCAAGCCAAATTCCTGAAAAATATGGTAGATACATTTTCAAATTTATGGCATCATAGCCATAGAAATGGTTGCTGGAAGGAACCTCTGAAATTCATCTAACCTAACCTTCTCTCTCAGAGCAGGAGATTATCACCAGCACTAAAACAGGTCAGCCAGGTAAGTCTTTACCTAGCCAGATCTTGAAAAATCTCCAAGGAGAGAAAGACTCCAACTTATGTGGGCAGCCTATCCCAGTGCTCCATCACTTCTGTAGAGAAAAAGATTTTCCTGCTGTCTATATAATCTAATACTAATAAGAATTTGGCTCTGTCATCTCTGTAACCATCTGTCAAACAGCTGCAGGCAGCTATCAGATGTCACTTAATCTTCTCTTCACTACACTAACCAAGCCCAGATCCCTCAACCTCTCTCTACAACACACATATGTGGTCTATGTCCTGGACCACCTTGGCAGCCCTCCACTGGATCATCTTGAGTATATCCACATCCCTCTTGAATTGGGATGGTCCCAAAGCAGATACATTATTCCAAGTGCAACCTTATCAAGAACCCCTGCTCCCAGAGGGGGATAACAGCTTCCTTTGATTTGTTGGCCACGTTCATCACTCCAAAGTAATGCAGTACAACACCTATCTTGCTTGTGACAAGAGCTCACTGTTTGGCTCATATTCATAACAGTATCTATCTTAATACCCTGTAAGTCCTTTACAACAGACCCTAGGGGTTGCTAGTGCTTCCTGGTCCATTCTGATACATAGGTTTATTTCACACTACATGTGGAAATTTGTCCTTGAATCTTAGGCCCAAACCTGAAGTTCATAAAGCTTGCTCTGGATTGCAATTCTACCTTTTGTCACATCAGCCAGTTGAGGGGGAATGTTGTTTATTATCTAAGACACCAATGACTATGTTAAACAATATAGACCCCAGAATTTATTTCTGTAGTACCTGTGCATACTCAGGTATCAAGTCACGGATTACCACTTTTCCACTTGGCAGACCTGCAGACTTTCAAGCCACTTAACAGTCCATTCATCTGGCTTGTATATCTCCAGCTCCCAAATAAGATTCTTTATAGAGACACTGTTAAAAGACTTATTAAAGTCAAGGAATATTACATCCCCCATCCCCTCTTTGTCCATGTTCATCACAGAAGGTAATTACGTTTGCCAAGCACAACTTTTTCTTCTTTACAAGTATCAAGTATCCCCAGCTACTATCTTGTCCTTCATAGGCTTGGAAATGGACTCCAAGGGAACATGCTATGTGATCTTACCAGAAACTGAAGCGAGGCTGATGAGTCTACAGTTCCCTGGTCATCTTTCTTGCCTCTTCTAGAACTGTAGGCAAGGCTAGTCTCCTTCCAAGTGTCAGCTATCTCCCCATCTTGTCACCACAATTTTTCAAAGGTGACATATAGCGATCTCACAATCAGACCAGTCAGATCTTTCAGCAAGTTGGGCTGAGTCTTATTTGTCCCCATGAATTCAAATACGTTATCAAAGAAGCACTTAGTCCATTGATCTGCTGCTGCTTGTCTCTATCCCTCTCAGACTATGTCAGTACACAGACATTAGGGAACAGACTGCTTATGAAAACTAATGGAAAAAGGAAGGCACTAAATTCTTTCCACTGTAATAAAAAAGGTAATCAATTTAAACCAAAAGCACTTCTTACACTCCTTTCGACAACTCTGACTTCTCAAAAAAACCCAACAACTTATCTAGAAGTTGCCATGTTTACACAAGAGCCATGAAGAAAACACAATCTGTAAATTGCCACTTGACTTTTTTTTCTAAATTAAGAAGAACGTAATTGGAGTTTTGAAAACAACTGTCAAATGTAAAGGTTTTTACGACTGTGACTATTTACCTGCCGTAGGAGGAACGCTGCCAGCATAGCGCACAGTTGCGTACTCCGTGCCACACACGACCCTCCGACCTAGCGCATCCGAAGGCACGTGGGCAGCCATCCTGGGAAAAACGAAGCCCGGGCTTCTCGCAGACCTGCGAGACAGAAGCACTGCCATTAGCGCGCACACACCACTGCTTTCACAAGCCCCCTACCTCCGCCTGCTTCTGTTAGGGCCCAGCAGCAGGCCGGACGCCAGAAGTCGAGGTTTGCCCCCCCCCGCTCCCGCACTCCCCCCGCTGCGGAGCCCCTTCCTTCGGTCGGCCTTTCAGGCCACAGGCCGCAAACCGCCCTGCCGGCCGCGGTGGGGGTCGGGTGAGGGAGCGGGGCACTGCCCTCGCGGCACCGCCAGCGAGAGGCCAGGCGGCCGCCCGCCGCCCCGCGAGAGACCGTCCCTGCGCGCGGCTTCAGCGGCCGGTAAAGCCCGTCACCGACTCTCGGCCACGGGCGAAGCAGCAGGCGGAGGACGAGTTAACGCACCGGGCGGGAGGAGCAGCCCCGGGCCCGGGCCCGCACGGCGGCTCGTCCTCTTCACACCCGCGCCTGGGGACGGACCGCCAACACCGCCGGCGGCAGGCACAGCCGGCTCCGCTTCCGTCCTGCACCGACTGACGACTGTCACCCCGCCCCGTCCGTCCTATCGCCACGCTTCCATTGGCCCCGAGCCTCCAGCACCGCCCCAGCTTGGCCGCTATTGGCCTACTCCCATCCCCCACCGCGCCGAAGTCCTTGCCTTCGCGATGCTCTCTGGGTAACGCAGTTCGCCGCTGGAGCCACGCCGCGCGGACTTGCCGTCCCTGGACTACAACTCCCAGCGTGCCGTGAGGCGAGACGAGGCCTGCGGCGGGGCGGAGGCCGGAGGAGAGGCGGAGGGGGTGCGAGCCCGTCTGCCGGGGCCGGAGGGGCGTCCCGGTCGTTACCGGCCGCCGCTGAGGGGAATGCAACCTAGCCCAGTGCAGAGCGCCGGGGTCTGGCGCTGGCAAGGGCCCGTGCGCGGGGGCTGGGGGCTCGGCCAGCCTGGGAGGAGCTGCAGACGTGCGGTGGGCTTGTGAGGAAGCGAGGAAGTTCCCCCAGAAAACCGCTGCCGCGTTAGCGTTTTAAAGCGGAGTGTGGTAGGCAAGCCGTAAAACTATCAGTCTGATACCGAGCAAGATATTCTTAAACTGATTCAGCACGCGGATGATAGTACCTAAAGGAATAAATCGGCATCGAGCAGTACAGTTTCACAGCACCTGATCGCGTCAGGCCACAGTAGCTGGGCCTCTTTGGGATCAAACCACCAGCCTATTCCAGTCAGCTAACATCAGTGAAACGTGGCTGGCTTAGCACATTTAGAAACAAGCAAGCACTATGTATTTTTCTGCCTAAATGCACACTGCACCTTGAACAAAGGCAGCAAGGCCACATTTAAAGGCTGCAGCACTCTCCTGGGAGACAGTGACTGAGGAGAACACGGACAGCCCAGCGAGCAAGAAGTTCCCCTACTGCTAGTTCTAGCAGCTAGCATGCTGCTTGGATTTACTTACACAAGCATACAGAACAGAAAAGTTGTATTACCTCAGTATTTGGCACTGCTGCAGTTGTTACTGCATTTATTTCAACACTCACTATTTGAGAACAAAAATCAATTAACTGGCAGAGGATCCAGAGAAGAGATGTAACAATTCAAGAACATGGCTTACAGAAAAAGAATCAAGGTGGCCAGCATATGTAGACTAACAGCAAATCCAGAAAGACTAGACTGTATTCTTGAAGTAGCAAGCGCTGGGAAACAGAAATTTAGTAAGAGCTCTCCAGTTTCATAGGCATGGGCATGACAAGATCTAACAGCTTTCACACAGTTTGGTGGTTATAAAAAAAAAATATTAAAAAAAAAAAAATCAAAGTACCCTAGTTGACCTTTTCCACATTTGTTCATCTCTGATCTGCTTCATAGCTAAAAGCCTCATAACTCAATTCAAACAAAATCATTTGAATTTTAGGACCACAAGCCTGAAACAACCACAACAGTAAGTAATCAAGAAGCTATTTCAGTGCTGTGCCTCTGCTTCTATTACATTAAATAATTCCGTACACTCTTTTGGCAGGCAGCATATTAGTACTCTTTGCTCTGATTCTGTGATACTGATTACAGAATTCAAGTACAGGTATTCGGTAACTCTAGTATATTCCAATCAACATAATCTGGATAATACATAAATTCTTAGGCACACTGATGGATTGCCTCTTCAAGCAACAGGCTTTGAGGGTGTGCTTTACTGTCTGGCATAAAGCAGCTGCTCGCCAAATGGACATTCTAATGAATACCTCTGTGCCTTTAGCCTTAGGGTCTTCCTTTGCCAAAGGTGATATGTTGTCTTAGGCCAACTAATGTCTTTGGAAAAAAATATATACTCTAGTCCTTCCACATCTTTAGCAGTGTTGTTGTCTGGTCTCAGTTTCTCAGCCCATTCACCTCCCGCAGAGGGCAGCCTTAGAACAATCTGTTCCCGTTTTGAATGATGCTGAAGCTACATAGATAATGGTACAACAGCAGAAACAATGTCAGTAAGCCCTCTTGCTCTCCTTTTCTGACTCACTCACTGTTCCTGATTACAAACCTGAGAGCATGCCCCATTTTGTTTGACTGCATGTCAGGAAAGGTGTTGACAAGAAGAAAATACTTGACACTACCTTTCTGACCCCAGCAGCATGTCTGATAGGGAATTCGGCCATTCTCAGAATTACAAGCATGTTGTTGAACTTACATATTTAGTATTTCTAAGATGATGAGAACAGCATAACTTACTGTTTATTCTTTCTATTTCTCTGCATTTCTTGTTTCTTCTGTTTTAGCACTGTAATAAACAAATAGCTATACATCATCCAATGTACTTGACAAAAAACAGGACAGTCCCAATGCCAATAAAACAACC
Organism: Elanus axillaris; assembly: GCA_026212715.1. Lineage (NCBI taxonomy): Eukaryota > Metazoa > Chordata > Aves > Accipitriformes > Accipitridae > Elanus > Elanus axillaris. The sequence goes on from JANZLQ010000052.1 coordinate 9,106,871, forward strand.
AGACCCATTTAACACTTTCACTTTGTTACCTAGAATTGCAACTTCCGCATTTTATAAGCACCTCAGTGATAAAAGATTTAACTTCAGAATTTATTGAACATTCATTTTTGTTGGTGTAAAATATAAGAGATTAGGTTTATAGCCCAGTGTTTTGACATTTCTGGAAATAGCAATGACAATTCCCCCATATGGTTTTTACTTTGACCTGTACACCCCATCCCATCCCCAAAAAGAAGAGAGCATAAGTAGCAATAGGTTCTTCAGTTAAAGCCACAGAAAACCTATAGGACTTAATTCCATGCTTCATGTATTAACTCTACAATTAATCTGAAATTCTGTTTTTAGAGAACTTTGGGGTTTTTCTTTGCAAACACTTTTTTTTTCCTTTTAGTTAGTTTGTTCACATGGCCTTGGTGGCAGCCTGATTTTAATAACTTAAGTTGGTGAAAAGTTTTTAGCTGAGGGAGGCATAACAGAAGTTCACCGCAGAATAACATATACTAGATTATAGCAAGATAAGAGGCTGGGTTTTATGTGTATTTCAAAACAGCATAACCAAAAATGTACGTTTGCCATTTTTCCTTTTTACAGACTTCATTTATTATTTTACTGAGTGATTTAAGTAACTTGTACTATATGCTCCATAAATAACAACTGAAACATTATGAAGGGAGTGACAATCTACTGTGATCAAGAAAAGACACAACTGCTTACAGACAGCATATAATTCATATACTGACAGAGTAGAGAGTATTTTCATGGATTGTTTTGGAGTTCAAAAGCAGAAAATTATCTATGATTTCCTTTTACATCAGAGTTAGTCTTCCACAAAAATTCATGTCAGGTTTTGCAGTGCTCTCCCTGGAAGCATCGTGTTAGGCTTTCTTTGGGTATCTTCCATGGTTCTCTATGCTGTAGTGAACAAAGATGCTGAGTAAATGCCTTTTCAATGAGTTAAGTGAGAACTTATTTGTTCCATAGGGCACACAAGTGAGGAACGCTATCAGGATTCATGTGGTTCATCCTTACTACAAATTTCACAGATAATATGCTTGAAAGAAAGTGAATTAATGAATCATGGATCACTCCTAGCCACATCTGACAAAGGTGCCTTTAAAGTAATTAAAAAATGATGCAGAAAAGGTGAACACTGGTGCCTAGTTATAAAAGTTATTCAGGAAGGATATAAATATGAGGTAACAATCAAGTCAAGTTGGCAGGTAACAGGTTATATTTCCCTGGCTTCAAGAATAGGAAAATTGTTAAAGAAAAATATAGTAATGAGACAATGTACTCTGGTTTACCTGCACCTTTAATCAAAAAGTTAAGATGATATATGAAAGTTAGTTATATAACTGTGGGAATAATTAATTTTTAACTTCAGTATCTCTTACATTCTACTTGGAAAGCAAGAAAGGGAAGCTCAGAAAAAACCACACTCTTTAGCCTTTCCTAATGAAGTGAAGGAGATCCTGTAAAATGAGGTGAAATTACATGAGACAGCTACAAGAGCCTACACCAGGTTCTCTTGTTCTCTCAAAGCCTTTCCCTGGCTCTGCTCTTGCCTCTGTCCACCTGCCAGCTCTGACATTCATCAGGCTCTTGCAGAGTGGGATAATTCATTAACCCAGACAGAAATTAACTCCTCTTCCCCAGGGCTAGTGAGTTGTTTCACAGGAAGGCCTAATAAGCATTACCACCCAAGCAAAATGGGTGCTGAAAGCAAACAGGTAGCAGAAGGAAAGGAGCTCAAGCTATATGGGGAAAAAAAATAACTTATATTGCTATAAGTTACAGGCTTTAGCTTCTTGGAAAAAAACGTTTCTGGCATTTCAGGAGCGCAGAAAATCTTGGATTACTTTTGTGAAGGCAAATGACGAGCCAAGATTTAACATTTCAAAAGCAGACCCAGACTATTTTGTTTGTCCAGGATCAAAAATGAGTTTGATAGTATTGTGTGTGCTATGGTATTAGTAGCAGAAAAGAAATATAGCTGAGAAAAGAATTACAATGAAAGTACTGAGCAAATAATAAAAAGAAGATAGTAAATATCAAACCTGAAATGTAAAACAATAAGATTAAGACAGAACAAAGAACAATGGATGCCTACATAGCTCTTGCACATGCCTGGCTACAATTCAGTGGTACAGACATATTAGAGTTCAAACCGGTTTTATATAGGAAGGTAAAAAAAAAAACCCAAACCAAATAAACTAACCCCACAAAACCAAAACCCAAAAATCCCATGTGTTCATACCATGTTAGCATTTTAACAATAACTGGGGAAAGAAGCCATAAATATAGTAAATTTCCATAGTACATGGAGTAATTTAGATATTTAATAATTAGCAAAATCAACCATAAAGTTGAAAGCATAAAAAGTATCAGCAGGTACTTTCCCACTGCCATTAACATTTTTAGTCTGTTTCTGTCAACAACTGATTGTCAACAACAAATTGCCAATACAAAGCTGCTCTTAGCAGGTACCTGAACAGCCTGAGCTCAAAGGGAGAGATAGGAGATAAGCTGTCTCCTCAAGAAGGTCCTGAAATGATACAATTTTCACTATAACCAATAGGGATAACATGAGCCTTTGAAGAAGCAGGGACAGATGCCCCATCCAATGGCTGGCTACTCAGAGACAGGTGACAGCATTCATTTACATCCAGCATTCACTTACATGCAAGCAAGCACTCTATCGGAAAACAAAAAAACAAGAGAAATGCTGGAGACTGCTGAGTATTTGCATTTCTCCTTATATGCACTGGTAACCTGATCAAAGTAGAACCTGTTGGCAATGGTAGGAAGATAATAAAGGGAACAGTTCTGGCTAAAAGGGACTGACATTGAAACCAGCATACCCTTTGTTTCCCCACAGGCATTTCCACTTGCAACTCAGATTTGAATTCCACAGCAATGCACCTCTTCTGAATATCAGGAAAAAACCCTACTCCCTGTGTTGTGGGAGGCATGGCAAGAGAGAGCAGCACTTATACAACTAAACTAATTCTGCAGCCACAAGAATTCTCATGCTGCTTTAAGGAAGTTATTTTCCTAACATGGCTTAACACCAAGAGCTTGTACCAGAGCCAATATTGGAGAATATTGATGAGGATAAACAGTCTCATCTTATGGCACCAAATATAAAATCTACCTTGACTACGGAGCATCATCACTACTGAACCTCAATACTTAAAGATGCTTTACCTGCTTAACAGATGAAGGGGAAAGATCCCAGCTCCTGAATACATCAAGAAAAACCCTCAAAGGCCTCAATTCATCCTAACCAAAGTGAAGAGCAACAATACTCTGCTTCTGGGCCTCTTAAGATATACCTTCGGGGTACTGAATACGATTTTTAAGATATACCTTCGGGGTACTGAATACGATTTTTAAGATAT
>JANZLQ010000052.1:9110371-9130246 GCA_026212715.1 Elanus axillaris
TTCGGGGTACTGAATACGATTTTTAAGATATACCTTCGGGGTACTGAATACGATTTTTAAGATATACCTTCGGGGTATTGAATACTGGTATCAAAAGCCTTGAAAGCAGAAGAGTAAGAGCTGTATGGTTTCTTGCTAGTCTAGCTTTTTTCCCTTCTAACTCATTTGTGGTTTAAAGGGCCTGCAGCTGGAAAACTCCAATGTACTTCCTCCTAAGTTAACACAGGCACATTCTACAAAATATGGTATTAGAAAAAGTACTGGGGTGAGTTGCCAGAATGAACCAAAGAAGAGATGACATAGCAGAAGACTCAGATGGTAGAGAAGTTCTACACAAAAATAAGAAAAGCTACCTCATTAGGGAAAGTTTGATTACACAAAACTGTTTACATCCAGCAACTGAGCAGACATGAAATAGCACTAAGTACACTTTGCATTGTATATGTCATTGTATATATCCTAATAGGCACAAGGATATCTTTTACTAGGAGATTCTCCTGACAATAGTTTTTCCAGTGCTCTCCCCCATTCAACATCAGCTGCAACAGTGCTTTGAAACTCCCAAGACACAGCACAAAATAAATGTTGTACTTTGCTGCTGATAGTATTTTCTCACAAAACATTAAAGACTTACAGGCTTACTACTAAGCACCACAAGTTATGAAAAAGGAATTACAATTCACTATCATTAACGTTAAAGACAAGACACCTTTCACCAACGTTAAGCTATTCGTTCCCAGCAACCAGGTCCATTCAGTGAAAAAACTATTATTCTGTGCGTAATCAAAGAGCAGACAAAGATTCCTCCTCAGTATGAAGATAAAAGGGATAGGCCATCATCTATAACTACATATCTCTGACTGAAAGCAGTCATCCTGAATTTTTTCATGCTTGATCACTTTCAGAAGAGTCTTAACTGCCCAGGGAAGACACTAGAGCAACCTTCTTCAGTTACTGATTGTCTGCTGTGCGTTGAGACCATGACTCTCCCTGCTTTCCAGGTATAGTAAATGAACACCTGCATAAAACTATCCTTTATCTGTCAGAAGCCAAGTATCTCTGGCCATTTCTTTTAAGACTATGCTTGAGCTAACACCACTGTCGATAGCACCAGTCCTACCTTTGATCCAAACCATTACCTCCCTACACTAAAGCAAAGCTTTATGTGGCTCTGAAGACTAAGGGTACTGAACCTAATTAAAGCCATCCCAGTTTAGAGGAAATTAACATCTCTGCTTATGTTTTGTTCACCTTCATATATATATTTCTACATCAATGAGCAGAGGGTTTTGTCACTTATCAGCCCTCCCTCCTCAATCTCACTCTCGATTCCAGTTCTATTTCAGTACGTCTGTGTACATAATTTTAAAGCATTCTTTAAGCAATTAACAAAACTGAAGTGGTATTATCGCTTGTAGAACAAGATGCTGTACTTTGTTTTAGCAAAAAATGACAGAACTTGTCTCTTTGGAGAGACCTATAACATACCTCCAGATAGCAATTCAGAACAGGAATGCAGTATGAATTATGAATCAACTCCTGGAGAAGCCCTTCTCAATTATAAGCAGAGATTAAAGACCTGCACCAATTACAGCGTCCTGAAGTTACCTGGTGTAGAAACTATTCCATTTCTAGTAGCAGCTTACTATGTTGCTATTTACAGTCACATATACAAGCTCTAATACATAGATTTTAAGTCCCTGGCTAAAAAATATTTGACAGTTTAAAAATCTAAAACCAGGTCATCAAAATTATTCACTGCAGAGCTGGAATCAGCAGCAAATTTATGCTTAGCCTATGTAATGGAATCTTTTCTCCAAGGTACTCGGAAATCTTTATAAAGCTACAATTCAGACTAAACATTAGTCTTATTTGCATATAAAATACTATCTTTCATAATTTGCATTCCCCTGAAAATATCCCCAGTAGCTGGACAGGATATTCACTTTAGAACTTAGTAAGCTGATCCACCCAATCTTCACAAGTCTAAATTCGAAATATCACTGAACGGTTTTTTACATGCAGGTATCTTTTGCTATTTAACACTGTACATTTTAGTTTACTAGAGCACTGTCTGAAAATGCACAATACACTCAGGTCAATCTCATTTAATTTAACACAATTTCAGCCAGAAACTTACAGTAGCATCGTTAAAGATACAAGAGTTTTAGACCTGAAATAATGCTGATGATTGTGTAAAAATGATCACATTTAGATTCAATGCTTGTTTCAGTTCTGGTACATCTGCTTTAACAAAGGCATCTATCTGTAAGCAGTTAGAGTAAAGACTGTGTAGATAATAGGGCATGTATTTCAATACTCAGTGACAAATTGTTTTTAACAGTAATTTCTGTAACATAGCTATAAGAAAAAGTTTTAAGCAAGACTGATTACCACACCTCTCATAGTCTGGTTATTTTCCTATTTTAAAAAGAGTTTTAATCCACCCCCAGAAGTTAAATTTTTAATTTTCAGGTTCTCTGAACATTTTGCTCAGCTGTTCAACTAGTGCTACAAGTTCAGGGTTTCCCCCAAGTGATTCAATTTGTTTATAGGCTTCAGATTCAAGCTCTTTCAATGTATTCCGAGTGTACTCAAAGGAACCCACATTTTCAAGGTAATGTACACAGTATTTTTTTATATCTATGTTCTCTGTCCTTTGACGTAAAATGTTTTGCACCTGAGTACTTTCAGGTCTTGACCAAATCGCATGAATGGTTGGGAATGAGAACTTGCCCTCAGTTAAGTCTTCACAAAAACTCTTGTTTTCACTATATTCTTTGGAGTGCAAGTTGGCATAGTCATCTCTTATTTGGAAGAAGAGGCCAAGTGTGTTAAGAAGTGGCTTTAAGTCTTTTTTATAATTTGAGAACAGCTGCATGAGGCCTACAGCTAATCCAAAGAGACCACCTGTCTTTTGCAGTACCATAGCTTTATATTCAGCTTCCGTAGGACAGGTGTAAGTATCCCTCCAGTAAATATCCAAGCCTTGACCTTTATGGAGTTCCAGAAGTTGACGGGTAAAAACTTTAACAGCATCTGGATGATCAAGGGTTAAAACCTTCTCTAAGCCAAGGAAATACACATAATTAGCACAGTTGATTACAGATGGAATTCCATAGATACTGTGTGCCACTGGAAAGCCCCGTCGTAGCTTTGAGTTATCTTCAATATCATCCACAAGTAGGCTTGCATTGTGCAACATCTCTGTCACTTCAATGATAACCTATTACAAGAAGAAAAAAAATTATTAACTCTCCCACTGTAATTTAACCTCCAGGTTTGCAAGACTTTATTTAAAATGGATAAGGCTTTAAAGAATTGTATTCTCTATCACTGAGGTTCCCCTTTAGACCACTTGCTTTTACCATTAATACAGAGTTACGATTCTCTTAATCAGCCAGTTTGCTCAAAGTCCTGGATCATGTAGTCTGCCTTTTGTGTACTGTTTTCAGATTCAAAGTGGACTTACTCCCTGAAGCATTTCTACTTCTGTGCTCCTCTTCATTGTTGCTACAGTTCTAAAATATGCCATTGTCTAGGAGTCATGCAGTAACTCTTATTAGAAACATGAACAGAATAAAAGCAACACAGTGTTGTGACAAGTTTAGATTCACTAACCTGAGGTCTCCCAAAGTCAGTTCTTGAGTGTAGGTATTTAACACATTACACACATTTGTCATTAATGAGTTGTCATACTCAAACCCATTTGTCTTGTAGACTTTGTTTTGGTAAGTGGAGAGAGTTCACCTGTCTTTCCCCACACTTTGTATAGTTATTTTCAGTACTGAGCTCTTAAAGGACATACTATTCTCTCTGAAACATCATTTGGAAAATTCCTGGCAGAAAGGCAACAGCTACAACTTCTTCTGGGAAGCTTCCTGCACACTTGTTACTAGGTACACTGATATCATACTCTGAGGTACACAAACTGTTCAGAATATCAAGCTTGTAGCTGACTACGCTTGTCTAAAAGTGAACCTTAACGATTCCAGAGCACAACAATTCAACAAGAAATAAAGAGTTTTAACACTATATACTGTTTTTATTGCACAGCTGTTATGCAAGGAACAGGTATATTCAGCACCTGCTTAAATGGAAATAAGTTTAAGCATGTAAAACTGCATACTGTATAAACTCACTGCAAAACATCTGATTAAGATATAATTTTAAAGCCAATGAACCAATTACACTTGCTAGTGCTAGCTACAAACAGTGCACTCAGTCAACATTCATAAAAAAACTACTTCTAAAAAAAATACTAAATTAAATAGTGGCAAGTACCTAGTGTGGTCCTATTTGGACGGACTTTGCTGCAAGCGTTTTCTTGAGCAGCAAGCCACTTAGTGTACAGTGATCACTGTCCCAAAGATTAAAATCCAAACCCCAGGTTCATCCAAGATATGACTGCAAGAACGACTTAAGAAGCACTGACTCCTCTACCAGTTAGAAGTGAGCCCTACTTTGACCTGTAAGGATATGTTCTCGCCCATTGGCTTTAAATCAGAAGATGGAGTACTTACTGAAAGCAACTTTGCATACCTTTTTGTCTGAATATTCTTTTAGTCCATTATGTCCTTCTCATTCTCAGTACTAACAGGAAAGTTTGCCTGTATTCTGTGAATTCCTTGGATAAGCCTATTCTAACATTTCTCTTGCTAACCTATTTCATATCACTGTCAGTTTCATGAACTTTTCCAGCTTCTAGACATTTAAGTTTTAATTGAAACAGTGCTTCGTGACTCTGTTTGAATCAAGTTTCTTGTGAACTTAAGACAGTGTCAACAATGCTTCAAAGTTGAAAGTAAGGAGCAAAAAAGTTCAGACAGCAGAAGAAGCTTATTTTAAAAGACATCAGGACGTAGGTGAGGAAATGAAAAGGCTGCTCTTCATAATGAAAGCTGAAGAACCAGTACAGAGTGTTACGCTTTCTTAGAACGTAAGCCTATCTAATCAGTAGCTGCTGCACTATCCCTCCAACACATACATTTCTACCTCCTTACCTGCAATAGCTTTAAAATTTGCTTGGCCTTGTACTAGGCCATTTCAGTGCCTTCTTAGAAGAAAGTTCATCTGCCAAACGCAGAGTTCTATAATTCAACAAGCTGAAGCATCTCAGTGCAGTGTCAGATGGGTACTAGAGATGCAGTAAGTGGAAAAAAAAGAGACCACTTGGCTGGGAAAAAAAGTGAAATGGTGGCAGCCAATAGCAAGATAAACTACCAAGGAAAAGTGCTGTCAACTGTATAATCTAAATGAATTACATGTAGATAATTTATCTAAGGTAGAAAAATGTCCTGCAACAAGTGCTAGAATTTAGATTTTTAATAAAAGAAATACAAATAGCTGATGGAATCAGGCTGCTAAACACCTGGGACATCTAAAGATGATTACAAGAGGTGTCAAAAAGATGACTACAGGTGGTCCTCCAGACTTCAACCACCTTATGTTATTAAAATTAGTACAACCATGCACAAAACCAGTAACAATTGTGTCAGGATGCAGATTAAAAGACGACAGTGTCTTGGGTTTGTACTCAAATGACCCAAAGAATAAAAATATTAAGTTCCATCACAAACAGCTTAAGTGGAAAAGGAAACATTAAAGCATCTGTTTTCTTCATAAAGATAATGAAAACAAGTGGTCTAAGTTTTCAATAATGGCTGCATGATTATCAGTTTAAAAAGTGACAGGTAGAACTAGTAACTTCCATTCAGATGCACTGCAGCTTTAGTTTACCATAGAACATGAGAGAAGATGGACCTGTACTGTCACAGGTGCTTATCAAGAGGGCAACAGTCAGACTGCAGCATAAGAAAGCCCAGTTGGACAGAATGGAAGAGTTTGTTATCATGGCAGGGGTTCAGCACAGGAAGATAGGTCCTGAGAGGCTGCAGAATCTATGTCCTCAGACATTCAAAACTCAGCAAGGCCACCAGAAGCCTAGAGTAGCTACAGGGCAAGCCCTGCTTTAAGCAGGAGGTTATCCTAAATAACTTCCAGAGGCTTCTTCCACTCTAAATTCTGATCTATGATATTGGACTAAACCCATGCATACAAAGTGTATTATATAGGAACCTGTATATTATTTGGATATGTAGCTGAGCACAAAGGGTAAGATGTGTCTAGCTGGAAGCCAGAATAAGTCTGGCTAAAAAGTTACACAGACAGGTTGGAAAATAGAAAAGAAGAGTTACTAGATGACGAATGCAGCCTCTTCCTTCATTAAATCACTTAAAACCATTTTGCTCCTTGACAGCTATGAAGTATCACTCTTTAAGCCACCCTAAAGAAGACTCCTTCACAAACTCTGAAAGGTACTTCTGCCAATAATTAATGAAATTAACTAGCTGGGTAAGTGTCAAAAAACGTAATTAGTTTTTAAAATTCCTTACATTGTCTTGGACACAGAGAATCCTTTGTACTCTCTATATGCAGTTTAGCAAAACTGTAGTTTAACCAAGAGGATAATTTTTCATTTGACAATCCAGTTTAAATACACAGCCACATATCTTGCACAGATTCATCCAACAGAAAAGCAAAAGGGAAGGAGAATTCCTAAGTTAATGCTTCTCATTAAACACCCTAGTCTAGTAAGGGATCTAGAGTGTATAAGAAGCCCACAGTTTTAGGTCCAGAACAAGAAGTGGTTTATAACATTGATTTAACTGCTGTCTTTGATATTCTTATATCAAAATCAGAAGATATTTTCAACCACTATATTTGTGTAGTTTACAAAGTAACTGTCTAGCTTCTTTCATAAGTTATTGAAAAACTCAGTGCTAATAACTGAGTTAAGTAGCTGCTTATCTACAACTTAAAAGGTTGAGCACACTTGGAAAGAAGTAACTGTTCTACAAAAGTCATGGAAGTAATTTCCTCAGTGTTACATCAGTCAAAGCTTTGCACTACAGTTTTTTCCTAAAAGTTTACTTTAATATATTTAGAAATTAGTGCATTTAAGATTTCTGATAATTTATGCTATGTAAGAGAATCATCTGTTATCTGTAGTCTTGGAAGAAAGATAACACCCCTTTAAAAATAATTAGCCAGTACCTGTATTTTATCTTCTGGAACATTCAGCCAGTGATTAAAGGCCTGTGACAGTTTGGTTCTCACTTGCTTACCTACAATAAAAATATTACAGGCATTTATAAACATCACATAAGGTTCATTATTAGGGACAACAGTTTGTCTTAACTATAGCTGATTTGAGACCAGTAAACTGAAGAGTATGATCACCAGAAAGTGGAAAATATATCACAGTGTGTAGCTTGTTTCCTCATTGTATAAACATCAATCATCAGCAGCTTCAGTTTTAAACATTTCACAGTAATATGCAAAGCATGCATTTACAGGTTACTAATTAAACTGCCAAAACTAAATACAGCAAGTGATCCTGAGTATGTTGGTAACTTGTACAGATCAGCTTGCTACTTCTGAAAGTAAGCCCAGACATACTGATTTTGTGTGTGTAACAGATTAAGAAGTTTCAATTATCATTCATTATTAGATGAAGATACAGATATAATTGTTGAATACTTATTTCTCTCCATTTTTAGGTCTCTCTTCTGTAGTACTCTTCACTTGCTACTGACAATTTGTAAATCGGGAACGTGACGTTTGATGTACTTACTAAATAACTCCAGAAAATCTGAACAGAACATTCTAAACAGGATAGAACTTTCCAAGAATTCAGTCATTCATCTTAACCCAAGAAGTCTACCTATGAGTAATAGGATTTGTTCTGCTTTGGCCAAATCTAGTTTGGTGGAGCCAAGCAGTCACCATTTCACAGGAAGGAAAGACAAGATTGAAAGTCCAAGTTTAGTGTTAAAACAAGCATTACTATTCAATCCAGACACACTTTACATGACAAAGTTAATTTTAATAGAAGTTAACCTATGTGCCTATAAATTATTGATGCCAGCTTTCTTTAATAAATTGCTAGGAGTCATGTACAAATATTTGTGTCTACTGATGTTCAATATGAAATAAAGTCACCCCATACCGACACTGAGACAATGCTGCTCTGAACTTTGAAAAGCTCAGCTATGCATAAGATCTTTGAATTACTGCAAGACAGGTTTAGACAAACAGCTATGCATATGTAGCTCATATGAACAAGGCCTTTGGAAAAGTTTTAAATAAACTTCAAAGTAGTGCAATTTAGACAGTGGGTTCCCTATTAATCATCTCAAGATCTACCAAGACACAAATTAACAATTCTGCAATATTAGTCCTCATAATGATAATGCCATCTTGCCCATAGCACTGAAGAAATGTCAACATTTGAATCTCTCCCTAAGGCTTCTCTATGGCTGTGTGACCAACACATACAGAACAGAGTAATAAAAATGGGTAGATTCACTTGCAGTTATATACCCTGGAGAAACTGGACTGAGGATTTTTCCTCCTCTAATTAAGTCACCACCAGGTAAGCAATAGCTTTGTGATTTAGGCTCTGTGGGAAGGGTAATAACCTTCCTCCCTGGCTCAGAAGGCTTCAATTTTTGTCTCAGTTCTCAAATATTTCCACTGCTTCCCATCACCACCATCCTTTGGTTTTCATTAGAAGAGACTAATGAAAAGATGCTGTCCCCCCCCCCCCACAGTGTCCTCTAGCTCTGTTCTGTGATACAGGCACTGTTACCTGGACATACACTATCATTGGCTTGTGTTCTCCATTTTTGTTTTCTATGCTCAGTTTTAAACACTAACACCTTTCTGCAGGAGGGAGAGATTATTTTGTCTCTCAAACAGCAGAACAGGTATTTTAAGCTCCCTATATCAGGTTTGCTCCCTATCAGGAAAGTACATAGCTGTTTCTAAATTTTTTTTACTTTTAAATCTATTTAAATCAATAATTCACTGACTTAGAAGTTCACTATTTTAACACAGGTAGCCAGAACTCAAATTTAAATATAGAGACGTACCCAAGAGTTTAAAAGCCTCTTACATTAACTAAGCACCACCACTAATTCAAGTCAGACCTGCTTCTGACAACATCTCCTGCAGATACTAAGGATTTGAAACACTTCAAACACTCAGCCTTCCCCCCCCTTCTTCCCCATATAGTTAGGTCTGATTTTGGCCAGATTGGTTCCCTGATCTGATTCACTACACACTTGTGACCACCAGTCAAAATGCCCTGCAACAGAGGTTCAATATTTTACTTTAAAATAATTGCAAGAGTTAACTGAAGAGAAAAGATTGCTCAAAAATATTGAGAATAACTGTTACAAACATGTGCCAAACTGTATGGCTTGCCAGTTAAACAAATATTTCAGTACATCCATAAAGAAAAGTACTCAGAGATAGATAGCACATTAAGGAAGTGTACCTTATCTACAGCTATTTATTCTCTTCTAAATTACACCTGCTGTTCCACACCAGGCAGCTAATTCTGTTTTTCTGAATGTGTTTCCTAGAAAACATGCATATGGAATGCTGAATGTTGAGCAACAAATGTTATTTCATCATGAGGAACATAACTACTAGCACACATTCTAAATAAATTATTAACATGCACAGTGGATTTAGCCACTTCAGTTCCTTAGTGCAGACTACATTTGAATTGTTAGGCTTGTCTACCTTGACTAGTAGGGCTGTCTAGACACTGACTATTCAACAAAAAACTACTATCTGTATAGCAAAGCATTCATCTTTCCTTTTATAGGTACAGATTTGCTTGTGCAAGCCCCTTTAAAGGGACATTATTGCTATATAAATGCTGTTTTATCTTGTTCTGAAGTCAATCATAACCAGTCTATGTGATATTACAGCAATTTTCTGTATGCATGTTTTATGCCTACAGCCATGCTAGGATGGCAAAAGACCAAAGCTCTCTAATACGGGTCTTGAAAGCCTAGACACAGAAGCCTCTATTCCTTGCCACACCTCTCCTCTCCCCAAACTAGACAAGACACCAATCCAGGGACAGTAAGACAAAATTAAAAGGTGTAGAACTTAACACTGGCAGAATTATCCAGTTTCTGCACTGTCACATGTCACTGCTCTGTTAATTATTCTAAGCAGGCTATTGTAAAACTGAAGAATACATAAGTCTAACTCCCAAAATTAGAAGCTCTACCTACTGTATAGAGCTGTAATAATAAACATTACTGCACCAAGCTTTTATCAAAGTTATGCTAAATGCTTTTGGTTTAATCTGCTTAAAACCTCAATATCACCCAAATCAAACAGCAACTATGGAAAGCTTTTTCTCCTTGGTCATGCTGGGTGGAAAAGGTGAGAAAATATTCAGAACATAACAGATTCACTCTGAAGAAATTCCATCTACAGATAAGAAAGTAACCCCCTTATACTTGAAACAGAGATCAAGTTAGATTAAAGATGTTGTACTGAGGACAATCCCTCCCACCTCTTCAGACATATGAGATACTTCTCTAAAAAAAAAGTCTGCCTGACTTCCTCTCTATATACACAATTGTCTTGTGACAGGGTACAGACCCAAAACCCACAGACCTCCAGCTCTGGACAGGCTCCTGATCAGTATTTCTTTACTCTTGTTGCATTAAAGTGACCACAAATTTTGCCCTTAGGGCAGCATCCCACTTACAGTGAGGGTACATAGAAGTGTGAAAACAGCATGGGAAAGAGCAAAGGGACTATTAACCTAGCCCTCATTAGAACCTCACTAAGCTAATTCAACTCATTACCCCAGCAGAAAACTGTCTGCTTTTTGCTAGGTTAGCTTTCTGCCAGCTTTATGTACTGAGTCAGCTTATGAAATGGATCTGCCTGAGTTAGTACAGGGTAAGCAGCAGATGCTGAAAGCCAGGGGAAGGGGGCATTGCCCTTCTGGAGGAAGCAAGCAAGCTACTGTACTATCTCAGCTATACTGTATACTTTCATGTTTAGCTCTGTCCTCTCATGGATTAGGGCTAAATGGATAAATTCCCCAAGCAGACCTCCCCACACAGCTATAAGAACACTACAGCCAGCAAGTGAACTGCCAGAAGACAAGCAAAGTGAACAGGCATATACACTTTTAAACCTGGGCAGCCACTTGTGATGGATTAATGTCACTGTACAATTTTCTGGTTTAACTTCCAAGTCGGGTTAACTAGTCCAGGGTTATGAACCTGATTTTTGCCTTGTTCCTTCTTCTCAGGATCCTGAATGCAACCATACTAAGGTCACTCAGCCAAGGTTGCCCCCAGTCTTCATGTCCTAACCAATTCTTCCTTGTTTCCAAGTATGAGGTCCAGCATAATGCCTTCTTTCATCAGCTCCTTGATCATCTGTGTTAGTAAGTGGTCATCAATGCATTCCAGAAACCTCCCAGATTATCTGTGCCCTGCTGCATTGCTTCTTCTACCAGATACTGAGGTAGCTGAAGTCTCATGAGGGCCAGGGCCTGTAAATATGGGACAGCTTCCAGTTGTCTGAAGGCCTCATCTACTTCTTACTGCTTAGGCAGTCTGTAGCAAAGACCCACTATAATGTCACCCCTATCAATCTGCCCTCTAATCTTCACCCATAAACTCTCAACAGGCTTATCATCTGACTGAAGGCAGAGCTCCATGCAGTTTAGCTGCTCTTTCACATAAAAGGCAACTCCCACTCCTTGCTATCCCAGACTGCCTTATCCCAGGCAGTCCACATCCATCCATTGCAACACTCCAGCTGTGTGAGCTATCCCACATCAGATACCCCAATAAAACTGCAGACCTGCAACTGCATTCAGACCTCAAACTCCTCCCATTTGTGCCCCAGCTGTATGCATTTGTGTAGGGGTACTTCAGAGAGGCACCCAATCCTGCAGATTTCCCAGAAAAAGTGAGAGCTTCCCCCATCATGTTGTCCTGTTCATAATTCCTTGTTTGAGTGCATACACCTGGGATGGGCTGCCTTCAGCTCTGCTCTGTTGATTACAAGGTGTCTCTTGTCCTTTGTTTGCAAGTTTACCATCTCCTTACTTTATTCTGTATAGTCATTCCCCTCTTGTAATTTCTAGTTTAAGTCCTTTCTCACCAGGTTGCTCAGCCTGTTGGCAGAGACACTTTTGCCCTGATTTGGGTAGGGGGATGCGATCTCCTGGTAGTCCTTGATCTACAAAGATACTCCCATGGTTATAAAACCCAAATCTCTATCAGTATCAGCTGTGCAACTAACTAGTTGATGACAGGCAGGATCTCTCTGTTCCTCTTGATTGTAAGGGGAAGGGGGTTGAGGTTCACCAAGAAAAGACACCTGGCTTCCTGTACCCTTGGCCCTCATTCCACAAGCCATAGTCATGCTTAATAAGCTCCAGGCATCCCCTTGCTATATCCATTAGTGCTCAAGTGGAAGAGCTGCAGGGTTAAGTAGTCCGAGGGTGAAATACACCTTGGCAGTCTTTCCATAACATCCCTGATCAGAGCTACCCAGAAGCCGCCAAGATTCCTAAGACAGAAGCTCAGATGGAGGCCTCTGTACCCTGCAGGAGTCAGTATCCCCACTACTACCACTTGCTGCCACCAGGTGCTGGTGTGATGCTTGGCTGTAGACAGAGCTTCCAGCCATGTCTTCTTCCAGTGCACTGAACCTATTTGGCAATTGCATATCTGCTTGAGGAACAGGAATCTTTCTCCTGTGCCAGAAGCCATCAGCTCCCAGCCTTCACCATTGTGAGCATATCCATTTCCCAACTCAATATGCACAGACTGTTCCTGCCCGTCCTTCCATATAACTGGAGGTTTCAGGCTCTTCAACTTGCAGGGTATTGCTCTTTTTGTTATTTCTGATGCTGTGCAGCCTGCTGACTCCCTTCCATGGCTCTTTTGCTTGGTGACACATTTTCCACCACTGCACACCTTTTAAGGGCAGAGACATCACTTTCTTCTGGCCCAGTGGGTGCCCCCAGGCAGCCCTGCAGCTCAGAACCTGGAGAGCTGCAGCATCCCTCAGGAACTTGGCTTGAGTTGAGGCATCTGATGTGCCAAGTGTAGTTGTGCCAGTGGTAGGGATCATGTCCTGTGGTGCTTAACTCCACCAAGCTGGGCAAGTTCAACAACCCAGCAGACAAAGCTGAAAAACAAAAGCCAGTCTTGATTGTTTAGCTTGCTGAACAAGCCCAGGAAAGACTGCAGCCAAGACCAGAGGGACATGAAAGGGAAGATGCAGTCATGAATGGGATGAGAATCTACCCCTTTCAATAGAAAGCTGTTGACCATATCATTTTTACTGCAACTGAAACTCCATATACTCCTTAGTGCTGCAAAACCAGCTAACTAGTTAACTTGGCCACTGGGAGATAAAAGATTCATCATATGTGTGAATCAGGCCATTTCTGAGACTAACCACACTGGAATTTGTGAAAGTTAATCCTGGTTATTGCACTTTGTTCATGAGACTAAAGGACAGAATACTAGATTCAAGTACAACATCACTATAAGCTAGTATGGCAATGTTCTACTGCAATGAGTTTTTACAAGAAAAGTTACTGTTTCAGAATGTATGTTCTCCCAAGCAGTACATTCTGCTAGTGAAGGAATACACATTAATTACCATACTAGCAGTTAAAATAGCAACATAGTAAAAAAGCCCAAAGCCCCAAGGCTTCTCTATCCTAGTGCTGTTGAAGTCAAAGAAATAGACAAGCTTAGTTTAAGTATCATCCCCAAACTGTTACCATCAAAAGTCCTATTTCATTAATGGGAAGCAAAATAATCAACTTGTATTGAGGGATTAATCCTTAAGAGTTACAAGAATTTATGTTCTTACACTACAGACAACATTAGCAGGTACCTCCCCCCCAACCAACCTTAATACTGTTACACAATCCCTTTTTATGTAAGCAAAGTTTGATATGTATCTAAATTCATTCAAGTTCTCATACCTTATTAAACCATTTGGAGAGTTTGTTTTTTTAACTAGTCTTAAAAGATAAGCAACTGGCTGGACTATTGTAGGGCCATAAGTGTATGTACTTGACACTTGACAGCCAAGCTTTCTGCAAAAGCCCCTCAGAGCACAAGCTGATCCAACACAGAAACAGCTCCTTGTCCCCACCCATGTGCCACCTCACTAACAAGATGAAAGAAGATTAACCAGGCAAGTTTTTAATAGGTTAGGTGATTGATACTCCCTAATCATCTGGTCAACAAGCTGAGAACTGGCACAAGTTAAGAAGCTGGAGAATACTGCCAGTAGCATAAAGAAGATGGGATGAAACTGCCTCTTTCAGCAAGAGCTTGTTAGATTAGCTCAGGCATTTCATTTGGGCTCCACCCTAATTATGAACAGCTAGCATATGCCCAATTTTTCCCCCTCATGAAGCATTGGTGCTCATACTGATTCTGAGGTTCACATAAGTAATCTGCTCCTACTGATCTGTACTTGGCATAGGTGACTTTGGGCAAAGCCAGTGTTTCAAAAACAGTAAACATCCAGCTATAAGATGATTGTGAAGCCTCACTGCTTCACCTGAGTGAAGCCTTCCACAGCTACACCACTTTTACCTGTCTAGTTTAAGAAAAGTCTTCCCTTTTGAAACACATCACCATTTCTGCATAGAGAGAAGAATATTTTGTCTCTCACCTTCTCCCAAATGTAACATATTGATCTCTTCTTAATTAGTATAAGGTGGACAATCATATATATATATACTTTAGCAGGACAGGATATAAAACGCTTGCACTGTCAGTAAGTATAACAATATATAAGCCATGTCAGGGTTGAACTTACAAAGTACAGCAATTTAACCACAGGAGTCAAGGTGAAAAGATTAAGTGTATATCCTAGATGCACCATTTAAAGTGAAAGCTAACTGAAGTGCTATTAGTCAAGCACTTTTGCCTATGGAAGCTCATTTTGGCACTTTTTGCCTGTTGTGTATTTTCTGCTAGGAAGCTGAGGATATTTTTGCTGGTACCTACAATAGCTTAAAAAATTTTTAGCAGCTAAAGATGCAGAGGTGTTACAATATACCTTGGTTATATGAGATAATCTAGCCAAACAAAAAGTACACTTTAAAGGGGGTGTTGGAGGAAAGTAAATTTCTTCAGGGCTAGCTCTCAGAAAGCTCTCTGGAATATCACAGTGTCCTGGTTACAGCTGGGATAGAGTTAAGTGTCTTCCTAGTAGCTGGTACAGTGCTATGTTTTGAGTTCAGTATGAGAAGAATGTTGATAAGACTGATGTTTTTAGTTGTTCCTACGTAATGTTTAGTCAAGGATTTTTCAGCTTTTTCAGCTGGAGGGGCACAGGAAGCTGGCACTGAGTTAGCTGCCCTGGCTGTGTCCCAACTGGCCAACAGGGTATTCCATACCATGGGACATCACATCTAGTATATAAACTGGGGGGAGTGGGGCAGGGGATCACTGCTCAGGGACTAACGAGGTGTTGATCAGCAGGTGGTGAGCAATTGCACTGTGCATCATTTGTACATTCCAATCCTTTTATTGTTACTGTTGTTGTCATTTTATTAGTGTTATTATTAGTTTCTTCTTTCTGTTCTATTAAACCATTCTTATCTCAACCCATGAGTTTTACTTCTTTTCCTGATTTTCTCCCCCATCCCATTGGGTGGAGGGGGAGGGGGGGAAGTGAGTGAGCAGCTGCATGGTGCTTAGTTACTGGCTGGGGTTAAACTACAACACATAGATTCACTCTCTAGCAAAACCACCACCCAGTTCAACATACCCAAATGGAATATACTGCGAGGAAGCAGAAAACGAGCTTTCTAGGATTCAAAAGGCATGCTACTGAAATTATTTCCTTTTCTTATTTTTCAACTCAAGTAATGCTAACTGCCAAATCAAATGAAATCACTAATGTAGACAAGAAAATCCTGGATATTTGTAGTGATTAATAATGAAGTTACACACAAGTGTATTGAATGAGGACCCACCCTGCTGATATAAAGGTCTTGTTGCAGATGTGCAAAAGCTGCTTAGTACTGTGCTTGTGATTCATTTTGCTACTTGTCAAGACAGAAGGTCTTCTACTCAGTCAGATAGAATTTTGGTCAGAATTATTTTCCTTAATATTTACCATATTTTATATCTTCCTTAATAATACCAGTATGCAGTACAAGCTGGACAGAAGGCAATCGTGCAATAGTCCCAAAGACAAAATAGTTCCAGCACTATTTTTACAAAGATCATCACTTCGATAGCCTGTATGGTCTTTCTTACACTTTAGGTGTACAAGTAAAATCCACAGCAATCTGTTTAGTCATAAGTGGCTTCTGAGAAGCATATCCACACAGTAGTTCCCCATCAAACTGCCCCCTGATTTCTGCTAAAAGAGGTACTGTTCAAGACTGAAAACCTCACCTGGATGTGTTGCTAGTGACTCAATATCACACAAGGACTGGTTCATCCTCTGGCAAGTGAAGCAATCCAGGGACAGACAAAACTGGCCAAAAGAATGCCTGGCTCTACACATACCAGGGAGAAGAAATTACACAAAAACCCCCAGGCTATTTAAAAAAAAAAAAGAAAACAAACCACAATCCATTCAGTCCTGTACAGGTAGCAGATAAACTCAGGGCTGAAGATGCTTTGTTCTTTAAGAATGGGATCAAGTCTTCAGTACTTGCCCTTATCAGTTTTAAAAAGTAGCAAGTCAGCTACTCTGAATGGAGAACAGAGTAACTGAAATACTACTTACACTGCAACACAAACAGACTAAAGAGCTATTGCACCAATCTCACCAGAAAGAGTGGTTCTACAAGAGGAAGAAAAGAACAAATATTGAAGTGTGTTACTTTTAATTACTCTTAAATCTACAAATCAAGTATGGACAAACTTCTTGGCTTATACTTCCTGAGACAAAAGTTGCCATAAAAACAACACAGTACAAAGAAACTTGCCTGGTAGTTGAAGTAAATACTGGTATGGCTCTAGGATTCTTTTAGACGTTTCATCCATCCCATCCATTTCTTTATTTCATAAGAGGTAGTTCACTGTTAAAGAAAGTGTTATTAACACTACTTAGATGGAAAAACTAGGGAAGTAAAAAATAGATGCACACAATTAATGAAAAGTCAGCTGACTTTGAAGTTAGGTGCAAATACTCCAGTTTTCAACATGATGCCTTCAGTTAATACTACCCTGACTACATAAAAAAACTTTTCCAGATGTCATTTAGAAAATAAAAAAGCATATATACTAAATACAGGAGTTGTTTTAATTATTCATGAATAATTTAAACCAACTCCTAGACTTTGCTCTTTTTATATGTATTAGAGGGCTTAGATAAAGTTTTTAAAACACTAGCATTCACAACAATGAAACTCCACTGTACATCTTTAGAGAAGACACTTGGCATATACAAAACCTCATATGACTAACCTGATTAGACCTCCCTAAATGCTTTCCTCATATAAAAGTGGAGATGCCTAAGAGCATAAAACATACCTCATACCAAGGCAACCTAAACAAGTTGAACACTGGCTTCAGCCTTCTGAAAGAATTCTTCAGTGCTGTTTTAGAAGGTAGAACAGGAATATAGCATTTTCTTATCGCTGTTTAAGCATACAGACATTTTTACACACTTTCCCATATACTCTATACATCATAGACTCTCATGATAAATCTTTTAGGATCCATTCCCTACACAGCTCAACGATTTTCTATTGATTATGTTTCAGTTTACATACCTTCGTTCATCTATATCTGCATTTTTTTTCATACTGTCTTCCATCATAGATTTTCTGTCCTTCCACCCCTAGCCTTACTTGCTGCACTGCAGATGCAGCAGCTCAAAACAATTCTTCTAATGTCATTTTAAGACAGGAACTGCAGCAGTAGCATAAAGTCTCATGGTACTTCTGCATAATTTCTCAGCTACTTAGCTAGCATCCAGGAAAGGATGTATTTTTTGCCCTTGGAGCAACTGAATAGTTATATAAATTATCCATAAAAATAACTATTTTAAAGTGATATTTGTAAGTATGGACTGATGCATTTTTAATGTAGGAACATTAAGGGGAATGGTTAACATGAGTGGAATAAACTATGTTCCACACTTGCTTAGAATAATCCAGCAATACTTTCCCATCAAAAACTCAGATCAGCATTAAGATCACTGCTTCCTCTTATGCTTCCTAGACAAACTGGTATTCCTCAACATTTATGACCTTTCCCTTTCAGTATAGCTCAGTTCCTGTCTACTCCCATTCCCACACTCCACACCCATAAGTATTTGCAGCAGTCCAAACATAGGAACTGATCTGCATTAATAATTATTGTCCAAGCTTAGGTTTGGATCAATTCCTTTATTTGCTTCACTGCATATGTTAATCAAACATAGCACTTAAGGGGCAAGAAAGGCTATTTAAGCAAACACAGTTGCCAGCAAAATGCTCCTAAGACTGCACCTTCTCAAAAGCTTTGCATAGTTTCTTAGCTGTAATGCCACAATAAAAAGTACGGCCTTTCCATCCTATCCCATGGTATGACAGCACAAATAGTGGTCAGGCTGCATAGTAATCTAAATCAGATTTTACACCCTTGACTCTTTATTTTGTTTTCAGCTTGTTGGTATAACTGAAGGGATAGGAACTGCTTTTAAACACTGCACCTGATTTCAGCACTGACACTGAGAGTCAGATGTCAAACTGTACCCTTACATCAAGGGTAAGTCTCAAAGGACTTCAGTGAGGAAGCGAAATCAAAGATTATCACAGTCCACCCCCAGATGTTTTAAGCAGAAAGAAGCTGGTAGAGATGGATATAAGGACACACTATCAACTTAACTCTCCTGTGACTATTATTTGTCAAAAAGCCACACAGATGGTTTGGAATTGAAAGCGCCTAGCTATGCAACAGAGCTGGGAAGAGATGTTAGGGTTGAAAATGCTTCTCTGTAAGAGTTTCTGCTGAAAAGTAAATATTATAGTTTTCCTTCTCTCCTCAGGGAATTCAGAGGTTGCCTGTCTGTAGGACACCATGACAACATTCAGAATCTTTAACTAACTTGAAATTCATTAGTATTACACAGCATCAAACTAAATTTTTGCATCTTTTGGCACAAAAATAATAGGAGTCCACCTGAAATGCTGCTTATCAGCAGAAAATTAGTCAGATGCTTCTCCCACCAGGGCCAAGATTTAATTTAAAAAAAAGGCAAAAAAGCTCTAACAAAGAATAGATGCTAACTTGGCTTAAATCACTGTAGTTAAACTCTTGTAGAATGCTATGCTACTTTTAAATGAAGTGATAGGTAACCTCCATCAAGGAAAAGGGAAACAGTCTGATTATTCATCAGTCAGCTACATGTCTAACACATCCACCAAAACAAGAACAGTGAGCAGAACCTCAGCCAACTTACACAAAGAAAGGGACACTTGATTAAAAAAAATATGTAAATGAAGTTCCTTAAAAAGGCCTGTAAGCAAGAATACCATGTTATGAGACTTGCAATCTTATTGCTCTTTGCACAAAGTTATTGCACTTGACACACTTGGAAAATGGTTGGTATTAAGGGTTTCCTGCCTAGGTGATTGACCAATTTACTACAGAAGTTACACTGCTGCAGAAAGTCTTCTCAGCAAAGACATTTAGAGACAAGATCTCAGTCAGCACTTCCTAATAAAAAGTAAAATTGCCAGGAGTTAAACAATAAATGAAATGGAATGCAAAGCCTTTTGTTACTGGAAGTGCAATAATTGATTACATGTACACTTACTTATTCAAAAGATTAAAGCAGTTAAGGCCATTGTGCCTTTAAAACCAGTTTCCTCTTAAATCAGTACACAGCCCTGCTGCATTTCAATTAATGCATGACTAAGTTATTTTTTCAGTTATTTTCAGTATCCTCACATAAGCATACAGAATAGCCATGTATTGGGTCTGGCTGAGATGGAATTAATTCTCCCCATAGCAGCCCTCATAGTGCTGTGCTCTGCATTGGTAGCTG
>JANZLQ010000052.1:9133837-9156690 GCA_026212715.1 Elanus axillaris
GGGGGGGGGGGGGGGGGGGGTGTCCCAGGGCTGGGACCCCCGCGGGTCCCCGCCCGCTGCTTGGCGCCTGGGGAGGGGGCGCAGCGCCCCGAGGAGGCAGCCGGGGACGCCTCCCCCCCCGCCCCGCGGCGGCCGAGGAGGCTGGGGGTGGGTTGTTGTTGTGGCAAGTTTCTCCTCCTCTGACAGAAATGGCGTCAATGGCAGTGAGTGTAGGGGAAGCCGCGGTGCGGGGGGGAGCTGGAGGGGAAGCAGCGGCCGAGGAAAGAGCGGAGGGGGTTAACCGGGTAGAAAGGGGAGATCCGGGGAAGGAAAAAGGGAGTTTCGGGAGGAGCCCGGCGCCCCCACCCCGATCCCTGCCTCCCCTCCCCCCGCCCGGTGCGAGCGGCTGGTGCGGTGCCTTAGCGCTTTGTTTTAAATTCCAGGTCCAGCCTCGGCCGCTCAGCCCCTATCGAGGCTTTTACCGCAGCCTGAGCTCATCATGAAGGTAAAACACTCGCTTGTGTGCCTGGGAGGGGAAAGAAGGGAGGGTTGCACGAAGAAACGCTGTCCTATCTGTCAGTCTGTCTGTCCCGACCCCGGTGCGAGGCTCGGTGCTGGTGCAGATCCAGACTGCAGGCTGCTTCGCCCCCGCTGCTATGTTTTGGTGCCTGAGCTTCTTTCTTGATGGTGGGGCACGCTTTGCTCTGCCGCGTTACGCTGGGGGAAAAACTGTTAAGTTCGGTGAGCAGGGGGTTGTTCTCCTTCAGAAACATTGTTTGTAGGAGAATAAGGACATGGCTGCCTGGGCTGAGCTTGCTTCATGGAGGAGCAGGGGACAGTCACCCTGCTTGAGAAAGTAACGTTGCAGGGGAAATGCTGGCTATACAGCCGTGTTTACTTGAATATTGAGAACACGGCAGATTTACTGACTTTCTATTTGTTAATAGGAGTTTTGTTGAATGAATAATGTTGATATGATCGGGGAAGGTGCACGTAATAGATTCTCTGCAGTGAAATGATTGCTCTAAGGTGCAGAAAGATTTTCAAACAGGTTCTAATTTTCTTCTCAGTGCTCTGTAGTATTCACATACCTCATTGTCACTCATTTTTCTTCTCTCCGGCCTTTCTAGACTACTTATTTTCAATGCATTATGCAAGTTTTATAGAAAAAAAATCAGATTGGTGGAATAGAATGATTTCTTCTGCATGTGGCAAAGATCTGTGTACCTTAAAGTAGTTTTTAACAGTTTGTTTTTTTTTTTTTTTTTAATCATTTTGCTGATATGTCTTGCACAAACAGCCATTTATGTTACCATGACCCCCATGGTAATTCAGCTCTTGCTCCTGCTGGGCTGCAGTAAATCTCATTTCAAAATACTGTAAATGTTATAAAAAATAATTGTTACAGACCTGTGATACATCATATCTTTGGTATTTATTAATAAAAAAGAGCAGTCTGTATGTGGGGTCTTGCACTGTCAGACTTGTGCCTACTGTCTGTGAATGAGTATTATGTAAAATATGTACCTAGTACTATATTCACTGCTGGAAATGGTAAATGATATGGACTGTTTTAATTTCTAGATTGATCGGAATTGCTGAGCAGCAAACTTAAGTCTTTTTGTACAGCTGTTAAACGTTTAGCATGTTTTTTTTACTTTGGTGACTTAATGACAGTATCTTTAAAAAAATCATGTTTTAATTGCCCTCCCTCTGATCTTTCTTTAACAACTGTTAAGATCTAAAATACTGCACTCATCTCTCTCATTAAAAGTAGCCTATTTATGAATTTACAACAACAGGCTGTTGAAGTAGTATGATATGGAGCTTTCTAAATGTGGCTTATTGCCTGGTGGGGGGATACAGGAGATGGAAGCAAGAGAAATAGGAGGCAGTATAGGGAGCTTTTCTCCCCCAGAAGGAAAACCACTTATTTAAATGACAGCTAAATTTGCATACATTTCTAATATTCTTTTTCCATGTAAACAAATCTTACAGTTACCATAGAGATTAGGTTCAGATACTGTGGTTATAGAGCCATATAAATATGTAGATAGACAGTTGGGAGGATGAGGAGGTCAAATCACAAGTGGAATGCAAAGTGTTCTGTGAAATAGTGACAGAGACCCACTTCAGACTGAACTGAATGTATAACAAATGCTTACATTTAAAGTGGCAAATACAGAAACCTGTTAATAGAGCCATATTAAAAAGAAAAAAAGAGCTCCGAGCTTACTTATTCTTTGATAAGGCTTATGCTACTGTGGCATTTTTATTTACTTTTTAAACCTGGATGAATTCTGTCAAGGTGTTTAAATTCTAAGTTTAAGTCTGCAGTTTTTGCAGTTTGTGTGTGTGTAGCATTAAACTTACATATACTTGAGGTAACTCCCCAGTGCTTTATTTACTGTGCCCTGTAATGTTAAGTGAGGTTAATCGGTAAGTCATTACACTGACGCTTTGGTTATTACAGTGAAACTTTTAACTGAATTGTAGCTCAACAGAAACTTCTAAGATTCAACAGTCTAACCAAGAGTGTTTTTTTAAGATTTTAGGAGTAATACGGTGCATCAGTCTTTCTGCTTGGCTTAAATTTGTAATTTATCTTCTAAGCTTACAAGGATACAAGTTAGTCCAATAAGAAGCAGTCAGGGAAAGCGCTTAAGAGAATTTTTAGCTTTCTGTTCGTATCACCACAAGGTAACATTGACTATACTAGATCAAGATACTGTTTAAATATGACTGTATATCTGTGTGCCTTTATTTTGTAAGTTATTGAAAGAGTATGCCTCAAGGACACTTCAGCATGTAGAGAATTTAATGCTTTAAGGCCTGCTCTTAGTTCGAGTCTGCTGACTGCACGATTGAGGCCTCTGGTTTTGATTTATGCTTTGGTCATTCTTTCACGTGCAGAGGGTTGTGTATTCCAGTGCACAGAGCACTAGAACTGGATTCCTTGTCAGTATCTTTGTCTGCGCGGGTGAACTTGAACAACTCATTTAGCTTTACTGACTCATTTTTCCCATCTGTGTAGTATGGATAGAATGTTTATCATTCTTTGTAAAACAGAGTGAGGTATATTTTGGAAGAGTGCCAAGGCGTATTGATAGAAAGCTGTAAGTCACTCGTGCTCTTGCATTTCGGAACCCTCTGAGACAAGAGAGGTGTGCTGCCTGCTAAGAGATTACCACCTCCAAAGCTGTTGACGTAATTGTTCTCCCAGCAGTAACCCAACTTAATCCAAGTAAAGAAAGTCCCTTGTATAAATTAGTAACTTTAGCCTATTAAGTAGTCCTCCCGTGGACTGCAAAGACCACTTGAAGGCAGTCTTGAAATACCTTGAAATATGTCATACAAGAAGTATTCAAGTCTTAACATAATTGTGCTTGTTATTGTGATATTCTACTAAACCAGGCTTTTTCCTGTGTTGAGTGACCTCTGATAGTAGTTAATACAGTTGTATAGATAATGTCTAGGACTACTCGTACGTCACAGTGAAGCTTTTTTGTTTGTTTAACTTGGGCACCTTCTGCATAAGGTCTTTCCACGTTAAGTATGGTTCGGAAGCATTTAGGATCTGTTTGATTATTTAAAAACTAATTGCATGCCATCAAATTACTACCTACTAAGTAAGTAGCAATATATATAAAAACATTATTATAGCTTGTTTTTATTTTTTCCCCAAGCTGGGAAATAAACTCCAGGAAAGCAGGGTTTCATCAATGATTTGTACCAAGAACTATTGTAAATAGCCTCTGAGATTCTGAATATGTATCGTGGCATTTGCTTGATATTTAAATATGTGAATGAGGGTAATATACCCACTGTAGTTAAAAAGTTCACTGCTGACTGGAGATAAAAATAGTGGATGTCCCAGAAGCTAGAGCAGTGCACTATGAATTAAGTAATCTAAAATGATTGTTTAAATGTTTTGGTGCTATGTGTATGTTAATGTTTTTCAGTCTATAAAATATGAAAAATTTAATGATTGTAGATATTTCTGTTTGGTAGCCCTAGATGTTTCTGAGTGCTTGCTCAAGGCTGCCACACTAACAAATTAAGGAAGCTGTGTGTACAGTTTATGCTGGGTTTTTGTTCTGGTTTTAATTCATCCTGAATTTACATTTTGGTTTCAGTAGTCTTTCCTAGTGACCTCTCTAGCTACCCACAGAGATCAGTGGTGCACACTGATGCTCTAACTGCTTTCCCTTAAAGCCAGTCAGTCTGTTGCTCGTATTCTCTGCCAGTATGACAGAGGACAAAAGTGAAATATCTAGTAAACTTTTCAGTCACTAATTTCCAACTTCGAGCACAAGTCAGCTGAAAGTCCTATTGCTCTTATGCAGGCTGGAA
Organism: Elanus axillaris; assembly: GCA_026212715.1. Classification (NCBI taxonomy): domain Eukaryota; kingdom Metazoa; phylum Chordata; class Aves; order Accipitriformes; family Accipitridae; genus Elanus; species Elanus axillaris. The sequence goes on from JANZLQ010000052.1 coordinate 9,138,170, forward strand.
ACCACTCATGGAATGTAGTGACCTTTCACTTTCTGGTTAAGTATTTGAATTACAGCAGAAATGGAGATTTATAAAGGAAGAATACCATTAGAGTATTTTTTGTGCTGGAGGTAGGAGAACAGGTAAGTCTTTAAGAGGTGGTTTTCCCCTGTCATTTGTTTTTGCATTATGAAAAATTATTTTCTTAAATTCTGTCCTCATGTTCCAGTTTGAACAAGTGATCAGAGGTAGTTATTGACTTCCTCATGCTTGCATAATTATGTAGAAAGGAAAGCAAACACCACTTGTACCAAGCAATTACAAGTCAGTCATGTTGGAATAATCTATGTTATTTTGAAATTGGTTATTTGCACTTCTGAAATGCCAATCTTAGTATATTTTACAGTGGTTAAACAACATGGAAGTCTTGGAAGTTAAATCTGCATGTTTAGTATGTGACTGTTCAGTAGTTGAGTGTGTTGATAAGGACTCGAAGTTAATTAGACCACCTAGTGGAAAAAAGGCTGTGTTATGCTGAGAAGACTGCAGTTGTAATAAACTATGAGCATTAGAAAAGTTAAGTTGCCTGTATGATCTTCAAAGTTGGTGAAGGGTTTTTGGATCAGTGCTCTTACAGCAGCATGACTATTGTATCAGGATACTGTCTTAAGAAAAATGTTAGTAGAATAATGAATATGCATAGCTCCACTAGAACACTGTGAAATGGTTGTTCAGTTCACTTTGTAATCTGAAACAAGTATACATGTAGTGCAGAAACATGCTGTGATACACATTGTGTGTCTGTTTTCAAAGAAATTCTGCATTGTAGTTGAGAAGTCTTTCGAAACAAAATGTAATGGTTTTGAGGCATTAAGCTTTACAGTCACTGTCAAATACTTAATCTGACTGCTTTGCTGGTCATGTAAACTGAAAAAAGGGGCTAACTTTGCGAAAGGTGGAAATGATACTGTTGTCACAAAATGGTTTCAAATTTTTGCTTTAAGTCCTATAGATACATGCATTTTCCGCAGAAAGATATGCTTTTATGATAGGCTGAAGAATAAAAATAAAGGGAGATTGAGATTTCCTCATTTGAAAAAGGTAACAAATTTTATAGAAAAACCTAGAGCTTAAATTTACTTGGCATCTTTGTGTGATACAGAGCCAGCTAAATGCTAGATTAATTATTAGTTCATACTTAACTTGAAGTTAACGTGGTGTGAAATGCAATAGTAGGTTTTCTGCAGTTCTGCTTGCTACAATAAGCACTTCAGCTGTTTTTACAGAAATGTACAAATCAGAATAAATGTGAGTCTTGAACTGTTTTTGCCTTAAGTATGATTCGGGTCACAGTTGAGAAATGTTGGTAAGTCAGGGCTTGTATGGCTGCTTGCTTTTTAGTTGACGTGCTTCAGTAACAAAAACTTCTTTTCTACCTTTCTGATTTAGCACTTTCAGTGTTGTCCAGTTACTGTGCTTACTACCACTTACTGGATATTTACTTCTGTGTGCATGGAATGGATTTTTAAAGACTTCTAGAAGATTTCAAAAGGCCTCCAGGGAACTAAGGAAAATTGTTTAGCCTTATGCATAAACTAAATGATAGTTATTTAATAAGTGTTAGAATAATTATTTTAAAAGATTTTGATAGTCAGAAATCTGGTTGGTTGGTTTGGGGTTTTTTTAGTTCTTTTTTGTTAATATGGGATGACCAGATGAGAACATATTTCTGGGAGTTTAAGTATGGAAAAGACAGCAAGCCACTTTGATATTCTGTACTTGACAAGACATCTATTTTCCTTCGGAAGATTAGTTTGAACCAGGGAAGAAATTGAATAAAGCACTATTGTGCCTTTTTTTTTTTTTTTTTTTTGGCTTGGAAGGCGGCATATAAAGCAGTCATGACCTGTTTAGCAAGAAGTGTTTGTAAGCAAGCTCTGGAAAGGCAGCTGTGAGACTGTCAGAGCAGGGTGGTGGAGGGTGTTGCTGATTTACCTGTAGAAAACCTAGGACTCAGGTGACCTGCCTGCATTATGTGCAACCACTGTGTGACAGTGACTTCCTGAGTGCGTGTATATTAATTGAATGTGGAGTACTACTTTGGGGTTTCCTGAACCTGTGGGGAGTACTATGAAGAAGATTTTTTTTTTAATGAGCTAAGCAGAAACATTGTAGTACCTAACTATGAGAAGGTATTTTCTTTACTGTGAGCAAAAGTGGTAGTCATCTCCAGTCAACCTGGAGTTACTTGCTCCCATTGCTGTTGTCTTTGAGCCTGTATGTGCTCTGGAGTGAAAAGGGTAGTCAGTACGCCAAGGAAAAGACCTTTAAGCATCCAGAGCTCCCAAATTATGTAGTCTTTAATGGTGACGTCTGCAGACCACCTCAAAGAGTGCGTTATTTGGAGACAGCTTTCATCAGTTGTCATTTAAGCTAAGCATGAATGCAAACATCTATAGAGCTCTGTTGCAGAGCAGATCACCCAGGTTGGACTAACTGGTGAATAACACTGTTCTTGGGCAGAAGAGTGAGTTTGCTGTTCGTCTCATTGTTTAATCTGTTGGTTTTTCCCCCAACAACCTACAGCAAAGGATTTTGTTTCATAAGTAGTTTGTCAAATTAAGCTTGTTTCTTTCTTAGAAGAATGCAGTCTTGTCTCTTTCTTCCACTCCTGGCTGTTTTTTCTTGTTGTCTTTTGTGCCAACAGCCCATTTGTGTGGTCCCAAGGTGGACTGAATCAAACTGAAATTAACAACAATCATACATAACAACAATACATACTCTTCAGATGCAGTCAGTCCTTGACTTGGCTGATTCCTATGACTAGGGTGGAGGAAGAAATGAGAGGAAAGCAGAAGTACACCGAGACTGATTTGGATTGGTTTAAACTGCTTGTGTACATGTGTTCTTCCCCATCCCTCTGCCAAGTTAGCAGTTTGCATCATTAGGCTAAACATTTTGTAAACTGTCTACAGGTGAAATTGCCATAGAGGTTTTTCTAGGCTTGGCTGCTAGCTAGAACACTGCACTTTTCTATACGTTTGAAGTCCATGTTTTCTAGCTGGTGCTGAGTGTAAAGATTAAATGGAATTGATGCTGTGACTTGAAGGTGACAAATAAAATTTAAATTTTGATATGAAAAACGTTGATTTCAAGTTCAAAAGATGAAGAGGTTTTAAAGAAGTTGTGGTATTAGACACAAAAAGGAAAGTATTCTAAGTATTTTTTAAGGAGGCCAACATACGCTTTGCTTCCTCACCTCCCCCAAGTTCTTACTCAATACTTGGAAAGAATACCGAGACAATGTCTTTTTCCCCCCAAACTAGAAAAACAGTTGGTATTACAGTTTTCTGCAGAAAAATATTTATAAATATTAGATTTCTGTGCTGTAAAGGTAACAGTCTTCATGTAACTAATACTCACATATACATTCTGACAATAGGTGTTTTTACCAATGGGTGGAAGAATTAAGCAATTGTGCTACCTTTATTCCAAGTTAAAACAGTCAGAAATGATAAATTGGGGAGAAATTGCATCACTCTTACTTTCATAAGGAAATCAAAGGGAATAGAAGTCAAGCTTTTGATTATTTGCATGTTAAGAAGGCCCAAATATTTATGGGTAGATTAGTGGAGACCCAGTGACAGTCAGGAGTTAATGCCAGCTGGAGATGGTAGAGTAAGGTGTATGACACTTTCTGCTTCTTACCAGAAACTTAATGCAGAATTTTGGATGACATTTGTTATCTTCCTTTCAAAGAACTGGGGTTCTCACTGAGCCTTTGTCTGGGGTCCTTTCTCTTTTCCCTCTTAGAAGTCCTTCTAATATTATTGTTCATTGTTTACACCATCTTTCTAAGGGCAAGGAAATGGGATTTGACTTCAGCAAAATTCAGAACCAAATGTATCTGATGCGAGGTTTCAGCTGGTAATAAGTAATGCAATAGGGAGTAATTTTTTTGTTTGTTTTTTTTTTCACATTCTGATCTGACGAAAGTGCTTCAGTTTGTGGCAGGCCAACTTGATCCACTGTTACAATTTTTTTCCTTCGGATTTTCAGCTATGCTCTCAACAGTAGATTGCAGGTGCTAAATCTCTTGTTTGTACATTTAAAATAGTCCACTTCGTGTTTTCTTAAAGATGAATGTAGAATACGTTCTTCTAAGATCACAAAGAATGCTTTAAATTAATTTATAGTGGTGGAAGATTGACCTTCCAATATCCTGTACGAGTGTTTAAGTGAAAGAGTGTTAACTTAATCTTTTTGTAATGCTGTGACACTTAGGTTAATGTAACTTCTTTTCCTGGGAGAAATAATAAGGAGTTGAGACACTTTGGAAATGAGTACATGTTATACCAGCATTTCAGAATTCAGGAATTTCTAATGGATATGCATTTTCCATTTTTAACTTCTTTTGCTGCACTGCTTATTGAAAGACAGATGTTGCCGTAATATTAAATGAATGTTACCTCAAATTACATCACTAAACTTAGAAATAAAATATATATAATTCTTAATCTTTGTGCTTCCATAAATATAAAAGTATTTTTGAAAACATAGCAATAATTTTATAAATTTCCACTTGAATTTCTTTAGAAGGTTGTCATGCTCGATGTGCATCAAGGGAGATGGTGTAGTACTTTAGCATAAGAAAGACTGCCCTAGAGTTTAAAAATTAGGGTATGATATGTACCAATACCTTGCTGCCTGAAACAGAGACAAAAATGGAGACAATAATTCAACTTGAAGTAATTTCCATTTTGTGAATGCAGATTTAGTTTGAGGTGCTCTTCCAGAACTTTATGACAATCCACATACGTTTACCCACAGAACATTATTTGGGTAACTGTGCAGTGTCTTTTGTCTTCTTAGCGGATTTTCATGCCTATTTTCGTGCAAAGTTGGGCAATTTAAAAGGCGTTAAAGCTTGGATTCATTCCTTTACTTACAGATTACTAGTGCAGCTTTTACATTCCTAAAAATCAAGTAGTACAAAAGATGATGTCATCTGTTGATGGACAGTATTGGATATATGGGCTGGAACCTGCAAAAAGTCACACTTCAAATATATTCTGTTATTCTTAATCCATTTTGGAATTGGGCTGCTGAGGCTGCTGTTTTAACTGTGTTCCTTGGAATAATTTAACATAAAGTTCCAGAAAACATCAGTATGTATATTAGATGTCCGTCTGCAGTTTTTCTTTGTTGGTAATTCTTTGGCTGTTGAGCAAGTATTCTGATTTCAGTTTACTTTGCCTGATGCTAGCCAAAATGTTTGGATTGATAAGTTAAACATATTTCACTGTATTAAAATAAATTTCTTATTTCATACATTGACTTTTCTCAGATAATACAGAGTATATATTTATAAGTACACTTACAGTGTAGGGTGATTCATTTTTTTAGAGGCAAGTAAAGTGAATTAGTTGCTTTTGTTACATTCTATATAGAAAGGAAAATCCTCGGTTGATGACAGCATAATAATAGTATATCAGTGATAAGAGAGATAGGTGTATGTCCTGCTATGACAGACTTTTTTCACTGGTAATGCACATGGCATTTGTAGCATCTAGATAGCAACTCAAGTGGTAGTAGGTCAGGTTTAAATGAGTGGAATGTTGTAATTTATAACTCTTCAGTAGCACTGATTTCAGTTCAGTAAAATTATACTTTATTTTGCATTAAAATAGAGAACAATCCTACCTGTTTCTGACTGGAATAACTTGTTGTTCAACAGCACTTAATTGAACATTTGAAATGTTCTAATAAATTCTTAATTATGGTTTGACAATAAATATCAAACATAGCATCTATTATGTAGAATAAAAGTCAGTCATGATACTTAAGCTGGCCTGATCAAGTTTCTCTAGTTTTGTATATTGTATTTACTTAGTTGAAATTTTGAGGAAGCAAATCAGCTTTTATGGTCTTCATATATATATATTTAAAAATAACCAAAAAGACACCCCCCTAAACAAACAAACCAACCAAAACCAAACCAAAAAAACAATCCTTCAGGGGCTTGATTCCAGACATATCCAGATACAGTTCCAGAACTTTGCTATCTTACTGCTGTAGCTGGATATCATTACTATGCTTGCTCAGAATTAAACTTGGGTAGGAAAAAATGGATTGCAGTACTTAAATGCCATCTGCAAAAGAGACTACAGGAAAACTCCTTAGTCTTAGATGAACTGCAACATATTTTCTTTTGTCTGGCAGTTTCTCTTAATACAGCTTTTGTGCCCACTGAAACAACATTCCAGACAAGTACACGAATGAGTATGTGGGCACACATCAATTGCTTTGAAAGGCCAGTGTGAACTCTAGCTGGGTATTCTGCTTCTAGCAGTGGTGATGCACAATATTTCTGTGAAAGCAAATATTACAGTGGGCTGATCAGTCATATGGTAGTATCGGAAGATTATGTTTATTCTTTAAGCTGTGTATTTCAGAATTTCTCTTAATAGTTGATCCTGTAACCTGCTGATTTGACAGAGACACTGATAGTTTATTGACAGGCGTTGTGAGAATGCTGAATTGTCTTGGGTACTGAAGACCTCTTGGGAGGTCTTGTTGAACTTTTGAGAACAGAAGGAGGTTTCATGTGGAAAGTAACAGTAGAATAGTTGATGTATCAAGTACAACTTGGATGGACTTCTTCTCTTTCACTTTAGTAATCCTAAATGTTACTTTTTGAAAAGAGGCTAAAAATTTGAAGGTTTTAGTATAAGAGGCTTAAAGACTTTTAAGAAAAAACCCTGAGCTTTACAGAACAGTTTCAGCACACTTGAAAGCAGTGAATAGAATCTCATATCACCTGTGCAACTTCAAAAATTTTACACTCTATTTTTCAATATGTTGGAAGAGTTTTGTGGAATCAGAGCAAGGATCTTTCTTTAAATAGCCACTCCCTAGAAATGGCTGCCATTAGTCACAGGCTAAGCCAGCTGAAGATGTTTTGGAAACAGGTGCAGCGATGAGTAGCCAAAGAAGCTGAAGCATTCTGGGTAGTTAAATTGGATAAAAGGTATGAAACAAGTAATTTAGCTCCTTTAATTCCTTAACTTTTGAAAGGTGACCTAGCTGAATATTAGCTGCTTGTATATTGTTCTTATTCCCCATAATACTAAGGTGGCACTTTTACTTTCTGTGTAGCGCACATCTAAAATACATTAAAACTATTCATAATTATGCAGCACTTGACAATCGCCCCTTAAACTTGTCTTCAACTGCTTATTTCTTTATTCTTAATATCTGTGTTGCTTTTAATGCTTGCATTCTTGGTTTGCTATGGGTATTTTTTGAAAGGGTTTTCAAATAGTGGAACTTACTTGAACAGGAAAAGCTTGCATCTCTGGTTTGGATAATTGCCATATTGATTATATTTAGCTTTTTTCTCAAAACTTCCTTTCACAAACCTAAAGCTTAAATACTGAACTCTTACATTTAGGTAGAGAAAAACTCTGGAAGACTAATGCTGTTGTGGAGAGGGGTAAAAAAGAGAAATGATCAGTTTTCTCATAATACCCTTGCTACTGACCACACAGCAATATTTGGTCAGTAGTAGTCTCAGAAAATGTGTTGAGATGGCAGAGGAGTTTGTATGTGTGCTTATATTTGTTAGATTTGTACAAGTTAAGAATTGTGTTCCTACAAGTTAGGAAACTTGTAAAACTAGCTCATAGAAGAATATTCTTAAAGAACACTGTAGTTTTTTATGGGGAAAAAAGGCAAAAATTAAAATTACGGACTTAAGATTTCAGTCGTAACATGATTTTGTTTTTTTTAACCATGTAAACTTGTACTCAGTTATGTATGTTTTCCTTCAGAAGACATAGTCCTGGCCTTTCTCTCTATTAATCTGGGGAGAGTGGGATATGCAGGTAAGCTGTTGGCTTTTCACAACTTAAGGGGTGGGGGAGGGAGTTACAATTTACTTAACAGTTTGAGGAACTGTCTGTCTGAAAGAAAAGTGCACTGTGAAAAATAAATTGTCTATATTTTTTCTGGCAGAATATTACATTAGTGAAAACGGAGTTTATTCAATAGAATATTCTGCCACAGCAAGGCTTTTCAAATTTAACATCACCTAGTAGCTCAACCAGAAATTGATTTGTGGTATGGGTTGCCTTGTGCTATGATTTGGGAAAGCAGCGTTGCGATTTTTGATGGGATTACTTCAGGTTCACTTACTTGGTGCTTCTCTTGGGAATGGAAGTAGTTTGCTTGTTAGAGTATAAAGCTCAGCATGAGTTATAATTTACCATAGTTTTTTCAGATAAATTACTCACTGTACTAATTTCTGTGCTGCCCTAACTGTCCAGTGTCCAGCTTAGTTAAGGCATCTTTATTCTGCAAGGATGTGGATGTCTCGTGTCAACAGTGGCCCAATAGGTGCTGGTAAGAAAACACCAGTAGATTTAACAGAAAATATTCTTTCTTTTCTCTCCCAGGCTCAGATAATTGGTTATGTGGATTATATAGCTACAGTCTTAACTCATTTACTGTCTGCTCTTCTTGACTGGGAGCTTTCTGTAGACTTAACCAACCATTTTTTAGTAGTAGCACACTAAACTTTTGAATCTGTTTCAGAATCTTGGATGCTTTTGCATAGTGCAAGTATGTACATAGTCATGCTAATGCTTCACTTCTCTTTAACCTTGCTTGTGTCTGACTCCAAAAGCCATCTTGTGAGTGTCTTTAATGCAGTGGTTTTTGAACAGCGATCTGCAGGTGCTGTGGGTTCTGTAGCCTGCTTCTACGGAGATCTTGAAGATACAATTAAGATAATAAGCAAGCTTGTTGTTGTTTGGGTTTTTTTTTCTCTTCCCTTTTTTTTTACTGGGAGAGGAAGCTGAAGAATTGTTTGGCTATTTTGAAAGATGTAATATCTTTTTATAAAGTTATATCTATCTATCTATATTTATATTATCGTAGAACTTACAGGCAGTTCAAAGATGGTAAGACTGTACTCCAGGCATCATAGAAAGATAGCCTCTGCTGGACTAAGCTGAAGGTACTACTGATGTTTTGCATGTGTATAGTTGTTATATACTATTTGTATCTTAATGTTAAATAATTGTTTATTAGGAAGAAGAATCCTCTTCATAGGAAGCTTGGAGAGAAAAATCAGTATTTGCTAAGTGTAAAAGGGAAAAAACATAGGAAAGGATAATCTGCAGGACACTGAGAGATATATCCAGAATGTATCATGACAGATACATTGCAAAGAGACCAGCATAGATATACCTGTAAAGCATGATACTGTTAATCCCTACTTTCCAAAATCTATGCTGCAAAAGTAATAGTGGTATGGGTAACACTTATTTATATAGCCCCCCCCCCCCCCATATTTGTATATTTTAATATCTAGAAATTATCTACAGTTCTTTAAAAGGTTCAGTTTGTTGGCTAACTTGGCTTTGAATTTCATTCCAGTTTTAGTCTGTTATATTAGCTGTTCCAAATGCATAATTGTGGCATAGGGAATTCTAGGAAAGCCAAATATAAGGGCTAACTACTTTTAAGCCAAAATATTGCACTTTAAGTGTATTAGTTGTTTTATCCAATTAGATGTGTTTTGTTAGGTCTTGTGTAATGTTTTCCCCTGGAGACTAAAGAATAGCAGGCTACTGACTAGGAATAAAAGGCTAGTTTAGACCAGAAGTGAAGATCTGCCAAAATGTTCCAAATAAGGATTCACTTACACTAAAACCTAAGGAAAAGTCTAGGGATTAGTTTATATCTAGGTGAATTTAAAGATTGTCCAAAACCCAAAACAAATGAAAAATGTTTGAGTTTGGCTGGTTTGCAAAATGAGAATCTTAAAAGTTACTGCTGGCACCGAGTCAGAAAGGAAGACTGTTGGTCTGTGTATGCTAAATCTGCTGAAGCCAATGGAGAAACTTGAGGACAGTTCTGCACAGAGTAAGTCCTTGGAAAGCGAAGGAGAACCTGGTTTGACTGAAGTGCATCTTCAGGTTCTGTTACTTGTGTTTGCATCTTAGTGAATCTGAGGCTTACACTTTCATCTGAGATGAAAACAACCTATTGGAAAAGCAGGAGAAAAGGAAAAGGCAAGTTGGTGGAGAGAACAGAACTTTTTCTGTAGGTAAGATATATGCTATATGCTTTTAATTTAATATAGATTGAAATGGGGACTTATGTGACCATATCTCCACCAAGTCTGAATTTTGCAGAAGAAACTAGATGCTAGAGGTGTAATTGACTGAAATTACCTTTGTAGTGATACTTACTCTTCTTTTAGTTGAATTTTTTTAATAGCAATGTCAGGCTGTGTGATGGGGGGGGAGAAGTCTACATAGCCATATTCCTGTAACTGTAGTGTGTCTTTGAGTGCATGTACTGTGTCAAATAGTGCTAACGGGCTCACCAGGTTAAATCCACACAAGACCATGAGACTATTGAAAGACTGTCTTCTCATATTTTGATCTCTTTGCCATTATGGATGTAACCTGAAACTCGTTTTTTCTGGATCAGTGTGATTTAGTGTCTGCCATTGCTGTTAAACTCGATGGAGTTAATGTTTACCCTTCCCTGTGCAAAGCAGTGACTTGTTCTGAGGAATCTTGCTTGTCCAGCTGTATGGTTCTGGACAGTTTTCTTGTTCTGCTGTAGATCTCTGCTCCTTGAAGGCCTTTTAAAGATTGTCTGAACACTGGGTCATCGTCTTGGTACAAGTTCTCTGTAGACCAGTCATTAAATGTCACGCTTCCTGGAATGTCAAGCCAAACATAGTTATTTTTGACAGGACTATCCCCATGATTTCTATTTTGTGGGAAATTCTGAAATTTTTGAAGTTCACCTTGAAATTAGTTCTCAGTTTAGGATTAGACATCTTATTTTACAAAAAAAAATTTAATAAAAGAACCAAAACTATTTTGTTTGGTTCTGTAATATAGTGGTAATGGTGCTTTGCTAGATTCCTATAAAAATCAACGCTCAGTCTATTCCTACAGAATGCCCTGCTGAATCAATATTTTTTAATCTGAAAAACTGTTTTACTGGAAAAGCTAATACCTGCTTTGTTTGTACATAGTGTACAGTGGATATAAAACTTAACATAAACTGGTTTTTTGAGTGCTATCCAAGTAGATTAGACTTTGAATAAAAACTTGCATTGACCTTGCATATATGCCAGCACTGAAGTACTTTCAGCCAGTTTAAGGCCACTTCAGGGATTTAAGTGGAGATGTTGGACTGAAAACTGTTAGATGCCCAGATCTCTGACTTGCATTCAGGGATGAAACCCAGTTTAGAGGATCATTTGAAGAAGAGATAGTTAGCTTGATTACCTAGTTATTAAAAAAAAAAATCTAAAACCACCCCGAGTGGTAAATGTCATCTTCCTCATCCAGCTACGGGCATCATACATTTTAATTTTTAGAATTTGGAAAAAAAGGAGCTAGAAATCTGGAGTGAGCAACGAAAAGCTAAATATAGAAAATGCTATCACATACACACATGAGATGGTGGGGAAGGGGAGTATTTTCTAGTTTTTTAAATTTCTGTATTTTTTTGCAAGAACCTTACAAATTCTAAGCAATGATTATGGAGTGCTACTTTGTGTTGTAGTCTGAGGCAGACTGGCAGTTTACCCATTGATTTCTCCTCTTCTACTTTGTTAACTCTGGTGCTTGATCTTACAGCGAAATTACTTAACTCACTAAAGTGGAAGAAAACTAGTTCAGCAAAAGTAAAAATAAGCAAACAGCTAGTTGTTGAATTGGTGAGTTGAAACACTTTAGGCTTTAATCAAAGGTCTACCAGAATTGACGCAAAAGGGAGGATGGACAGGAAGAGGCATCATTCCTGTAGATTTGAGTTTGGAGCGCCAAGGCCTTCCTCTTTTTACACTCCTAAGTTGTTAATTCAACTCACAAAAGAAACATGAAAGAACACACCATCTATTTAACTGTGGTGGTGATCCTGTAGCAGCACACACCTCTCCCTCCCAGTTTCAGCAATGTAGAACTACTGTTGGCAGTAGGTAGTGTCTGTCACCAACTTTGACTGTTTAAACCCATCTTATTTATTTTTGATGGCTATGGTGTTTGTTTTTTGCAGGTAGGCAAAGATCTTAGATAATTTATCCTATCATTCCTGGCTTTATTTGTAAATGATTGAATTGGTTCAACCCTTTTTACTGGACTGGTTTTCTAACTTTGCATAATGATCAAAATTACATCCTGATCATCATTCAAAGTTACCAGGAAAAGACAAGTAAATGAATGTGACTTGTGTTCAGAACAGTCTGTTGGATTATATTTCTAGCATAAAGAAGCCATATACTTACTTTTGTACCACTTGGGTCTTAAAGCACTCAAGTTTTTAGTTTCTGGTGTTTTGTAGCATCCAGGACTGTTGTGATGCTTTGCTTCTTGCTGTTTATTTTGTTAGCTCATACAGTTCTACACAAGACATTTGTATTTTGATTCTTATATGGGTAGTTATGTATTTTGGGTTGCAAATACAGCAGAAGCTATGTTAGTCATTTCTCACTTTAAAGAAAAAGGTATCTGATTTTAATAGCCCCCATTTCTCTTCTTTCCCTCCTGAATTTAAATAAAGGCCCTATTCCATCTGTTCCTTTTAACAGATAAAGCATTATGAATATTGCCATTTCAGAAATCTAATAAGCAACTGAATTAACTACAATCTATGTTACCAGGTCTTTTTGTAAGTACTAAGAAAAATGCATTATGAAATTCTAATCCATTATAATGGGATGCCTTTGAGGCTAAAAAAACCACAGCTGTAATAGCCACAAGATTGCAGGGTTTCAGAGCAATGAATATGAGGACAAGGCAGCCAGCTTTGGCCTAGATAATTTGTCAAGAGGAAGTGGGGACTGACTGCAACAGTTGAGCTTTTAAAACTAAAGAAGTGAACAGATTGTTGCTGAGCGGAGTTGTGTACAATGTATTTTTAAAATTAGTATTATGATAAGTAAGTTGAGCTCTAACCAGAGATGAAACCATGTGCATACTTCCTGTCTGAGACATCACACAAGTGCCTGGGGGTGGAAGACTGAGTTTTGACACACATCAGCACATATCAGAAGTGGTAAAGCTGGTATTTCTTTTGCTGGAAAAGGATAGAGTGGTTTTCCTGATAGTTTTGATTGGCTATTTAGTATATGGGGTAATTCACAGAATCTTGAAAAGGACAGATATCTCATCAGAAGTCTTTCCTGTTCTGTAGCTGCCTTTATCACAATATTTTGTTTTAATTGTGGGAGTTCTTGTTGATTCAGAATTTGAGTGTGAATACCTATAGCCAGATTAGGCTTAGTCTGAACTACTACTTTGAACTTTGCTTGATCATTCCTTTAATGTGTATTTAGTAAGACTGTTGACTTAAAGCCTTGAAGAGATGGAATATTTATTTCAACCCTTATGATCTCTTCAAGTAACTAGTTACACAGAATATTAACATCATTTTTTTTAAAACCTAAAAGCTCTGTTCATCCTGAAGCCATGCGATTTTTTTAATGCCCCAGACTGCAAGATTACAGCATCTTGGCAATATTGCTTCTTTCCTATGCCATGAATGAGCACTTTAGTCTGACACTGTAGGCCAAATCTGGTGAAGGACTGTAGCTAGCTAACCTGTGGGTATTTGTGATACTTCTCAGTACGAGTGATGGCACTGCAGAAGTCTCCTTTGTATTATCAATGTGCAGGCTTGTGGCACTGGATGTTCTGTCTGCTGGGCAGAAAGAGAATTAGTCTGGTAAGAGCGCTTTATGAAGTAGGGTAGAATCTGTTGGATGGTTAGTACAGGACCTGTCTGCAAGCACCTATGACTCATTCAGGCATCCCATTTCCTTTGAGGTGGTTTGTGCCACAGATTTGCAGTAGTCCAGATCCTCTGGAGGAGTGAGTTGGGTGCTTTATTCAATAAGCCAAGATTTCCAGGACAGAATCGAACACTTTGCACTAGCTGCCTTTTAATCTAAGGTTTTAGTGTCACGGATTGAAGACAGCCAACAGGCAAAGCTGGGGAGCCATCAACAGTCAGCACACTTGCTAGAGTTTCATGGTATGGTATGTGCCACATTAACAGTTAGCTGCTATTGAAAATGGAACATGCTGCTTGCTATTTCCTCCTCCCCTGGGGGCAGTTCTTGGGGAAAAATAGCCAAAAAATAAATGGAACATGAGGCGATGTCATAGTTGTGCCAAAAAGGCAAATGTCATGCTGGAATGTTGAATTATTTGAAAATTGTGTGAAATAATCTGTTTGCTTCTCTTGCAATCATTTAGGCCATACCTTTGTCTATTTTTGGGCACCAACTTGAAGAAATACGTGAGGTAATTAAATTAAACTCTAGAGGAAAGCAATTAGAAATATAGGGTGACTTAAAAATACGGCCTATAGGTAAAATTTACAAAATCACTTGTTTGTTTTGGGTTTTGGTTGTTTGGGGTTTTTTTACTTTTAAAGATGATACTACTCTAAGGAGTTGCATCTCTTGAAAGCTGCAAAGCAGAAGCAAACAGGTGTCCATATGCAGTATTGGTAAAACAAGAAATAACAGCAGTAAGGAATTTTTACATTATCTATTACGGAAAACTCTCTAAGCACTGGAATGTTGTGTGCAGACTGTGGAATATTCACTCCTGAATTAAAGAATAGATACGACAGACTTTTGTTGTGAATAATACAGCTAAAATGATCCTACCAAGAGGAATGGCCTTGATAACCTTTTATGTGTAATTAAGTTTTTGTTTGTTTATCCCAGGAATCTCATCCATCTTAATTGAATCTTCAATAAAGTGGTTAGTTTAAGTTATTTCAGTCTCTTTGTAGGTATTTTCTAAACTAATTTTCATAGTTCTTTCTGAATGTCTTGTCTCTGGCCAGCAGTTCTACACTGAATGACTGGGGCAGCAGTTGAGGGAGTGTGGCAAAGTTAAAAATCCCCTCTCCTGTCTAAAATTTCTTGTGTTGCTGTATAGTGTTAGACATTTTATACTACTGTGCTTTCAGCAGACTCCTGTGTACAGTTGGCTATCTGCTACAAACACATTTTGTCTGTAGAACCACAGTGCATGTGTTCTTAGTTCCTGAATGCTTTGATTTGTGCATAGCTTTGATGTGTAGATTGGTTGTGCTTAATTTACTAAATTATTTGTCTTTAGAAGGGATTGATTCTTAATAAGAAAAATGCTGTAATTTCACTTTGTTTCATATTTACATTGTTCTGTTTCATATTTGTGGACAGCTGCATATAGCTTTGACGTTACTTTTGGTACTCCCCTATCATTCTTGTAGTTAGCAACAGTGGCAAAACCCAAATCCAAAGGCTAAATGATTTTTTTTACCAGAGTAATGATGTAATTTAATGTGTTATTCTGTTATATTTTAATGTGATATTTACAAAGTCCTTTATATTAAATTATAGATCAGCTACAGTCATGATTTCATACAAATATACAAAATAACATCTTAAATGATTAGAATTTCAAAATACAATTTTATCAATACCTATTTAAACATTATAAGACTAAGAAAAACATAGCTGTAGTTTGTGAATTGACTTGGGTCAACAATTGAGAAATCTCATTCTGCTGGGGGATTTTGAATTAGTACATCATCCCTTCAGCTTTCTGTTTCTGTTCTAATCTAGGAATAAAAATAAATCCTCCCTCCTTTCCCTTCCCAGTAATTAGTTTAGAAAGTGTTGTATTAAGTACAGAAATAAACCAAGGCAAGAAATTTTCTTTTGTATTTGCAGAAAAGGCAGTCAAGGTTTATGGTTTGTTTTGGTGTTTTATTTTGGTTTTTTTTTAAGGTTCAGTTTTTCAACTTGATATGAATTTGCTTCTGAAGTTTACACAATAGAAAATACTTTTTAAAATACATGATAGTAAACAGAGGCTTAATATGCTACAATTTCAGTGGAAAAAAACCCCAGCATTCTAAGATAAGGATCTGATTTTTATTTCAATTCACCATTCTTGTTCTTCCGATCGGTTTTAGTATCTAAAGTACTATATTTTTCTGTGAAGCAAAATGACAGTATTTTTATCAGTTACCTAGAACAGATTTGCTGTAGAATACAAACAGTTCTTTTCACATGCATAGGTTTTCCTGTTCTGTATACTGTTACGCTGAATTTTTTTAGAACTAACTTATTAAAAAGTAAACAATCATTAAATTATCTTTGACTGGAACTAGAAATATTGCCAAAGAATTATCAAATTGTTTTAAAAACAGTGGGTTTTTTTCTCCTGAGATTTCACTGACTGTTGATTTTTCAGACTTCACATAGTGCTATATTAGCCACTTCATTATTTTGCTCAGGAACAGCCTGGACTGGTTTGTTGATTAAAGTATCAAATAATCTTTGTTCCAATCCATTTGTAACACAAGCATATAATTATCATATCATTCTTTTCAGTGCTTTGAAACATCCCCAAGTTTTTCATAACATAAGCAGCATCTCTAGACAGAATTGTGGCACATTTTAAAAAACTGAGGCAAGTTTTCCAGACCTAGTAATTTAAATAATGGTCCTAAGCATTATATGAAGCTTTTAGTTGGAAAAAAGAGCATTTGTCAAATGAAAGATTTAATCTAACTTATTTTCAAGTGCAAAACATGTATTAAGGACATCCTTTTTACTAAATTATTTTATCTTGTAATAACACATTCTTGATTGCTTCTCTTGTTGCCTTAAAATTCTTCATACTTGAATGCATTTTGGGTCTTGCAATAAAGACATGAAATCTGAAAGATGTCTTTCAAATATCTATGACTAAAGGAGAAGTCTTCATTGAGAAGCTCCTTATTTCAAGTTAATTGTTACTTTTTTATCTCCGTGTATGTAGAAACTTAATGTTCAGACTTCACTTGGAACGTAGAAAAGAAGTCTGACCAAAATTAATGAAGTTGCACTATTTGCAGTACTAGACTCTAATGCTAAATAGTTTGAATATTTGGTTAAACCTTACAGAAAAACTGCAATCTGGTAGCTATAGCAATGATTTACTTCAAAAAAGATTTTATATTCAAAGGGATATGGGAACAGGCATTCAAAATATCTTTCCTTCATGTGGTCTTTCAGCAATACAGAACAAGAGAAGAGGCCTACAGAAGGAATTGTAAAGAATTGGCATTATTTTTAGAGACCGATTAGCAGTTCTGGAGTGTTTGATTAAATAAAACATTTTACAGAGTGATACACTATAGTGATAGAAAGAATACAGATTTCCATTCTTAGGTCTGAAAGTACTAGAGAAACATCAAATGCCTACTCACCTTTGAGTAAGATACACATTCGCCCCATTCTGCAGACTTGAAAGTTGGTACATGCCTGCTGGCTTGCATCGTTGTGCAGGAAGTCTGTGACCAAATTAGGAACAGAATCAGAATTCAGTGGGTTTTATTCAGTGTGGTAGGGGAGAAAAAAAAAATCTACATACTGTATTTTTTAAAGCATATTCACCTTTCTAGAATTTCTGTTTTTAATAGGAAATTAGGTGATTACAGTTTGAATGTTTGGAAATGACACCCCTTAGTAAACTTCTGGATGGATAATCAAGTTGCTCGTTGACAATGATTAAGATAGACTGACTTTTAAATATTTTAATTTGAAATCTTTCTCATTTTCTGAGTAGAATTAAAATGCTTTCCTAATTCTGTATCCATCAATTTAGCGTAGTTCCAAAACCAAACAAACAAAAGTAATGGGATTACTAGTTGTGCTGGTTTTGACTGGGATAGAGTTAATTTTCTCACAGTAGCTAGTATAGGGCTATGTTTTGGATTTGTGCTGAAAACAGTGTTGATAACACAGGGATGTTTTCCTTGCTGCTGAGCAGTGCTTACCTAGAGCCAAGGCCTTTTCTGCTTCTCACCCCACTCCACCAACAAGGAGGCTGGGGGGCGACAAGGAGTTGGGAGGGGACACATCTGGGACAGCTGAGTTCAACTGACCCAAGGGATATTCCAGACCATATGACATCATGTTCAGCATATAAAGCTGGGGATGATAGCCTGGAGGGGTCACTGCTCGGGAACTAACTGGGTATCAGCTGGTGAGTGGTGAGCAATTGCATTGTGTTACACTTGATTTGTATATTCCAATCCTTTTCTTACTCTTGTAATTTTATTGTTGTTATTATTATCATTATTAGTTTCTTCCTTTCTCTCCTACTAAACTGTTCTTATCTCAACCCACGAGTTTTACTTTTTTTTCCCCGATTCTCTCCCCCATCCCACTGGGTGGGGGGAAAGTGAGTGAGTGGCTGCGTGGTGCTTAGTTACCGGCTAGGGTTAAACCACGACAGACTTGTTCCATACAAATTCAACTTTATACAGCTAAGTAAAAATAATGAAAATCCATTTTGCATTTAAAACAGATGCATTAAATAAAGGAAGTATTACCTGTGGTTACTGAATTGAACCTCTTGTTTTGGGTCACTTGGTCCTTGTTGTGGTTTAACCCCAGCCAGCAACTAAACACCACGCAGCTGCTCACTCACTCCCCCCGCCCCACCCAGTGGTAT
>JANZLQ010000052.1:9156790-9167801 GCA_026212715.1 Elanus axillaris
GTATGGAATACCCCGCTGGCCACTTTGGGTCAGCTGCCCTGGCTGTGTCCTGTGCCAACTTCTTGTGCCCCTCCAGCTTCCTGGCAGGCTGGGCATGAGAAGCTGAAAAACCCTTGACTTTAGTCTAAACATTACTTAGCAACAGCTGAAAACATCAGCGTTATCAACATTCTTCTTCTACTGAACTGAAAACAGCACTGTACCAGCTACTAGGAAGACAGTTAACTCTATCCCAGCTGAAACCAGGACAGTCCTGCATGATCTTAGAACCTGTAAATCCTTTTCACATAGCTCATTTTTATTCAGAGAAGAAAATCAGCTTTTGCACCTTTTCAAGTCTTTAAGGACTTTAAATAAGCTAGGTATTGAACTGATCTAACTGAATAATTTGAAATAAAGAAAATACCCCCTTGCACTTGTAGAGTATGCTAAAGCTGTCAGAAGTTGGTTTAAGTACTTCCAGACATGTGTCTGCTAGGTTCTGGTAACTTCCAACTTGAGGGGGGGGAGAGCGGGGGGGAGAGAGAGAGAGAGAGAAAAGGGAAAAAACCCCTTTTAGCTACAGTCATGTGCTGTATAATGTTTGCTTACAAGACTGGTGAAGTGTTACTTGAAACTTCCTGTAGATTTTAAATTGAAACTTGAAATAGGTTTCATCACAAGCTGCCCCCCTTTTTTTTTAATTTAGAAATGTTCAGTTTGAACATTATGTTCCTACTGTAATTTTGATTTGTGGGCAAAATGTTGATAACATTGAACCATTTTTCCTTCAGAAATTTCAAAATTCCTGGTTTTGCCTTTCTCTGAAATGTACAACAGTAACAGAACCAAAAAATCAAGCCAAAATCTGATTTTCAGCCAGAAGAAAATTTGCCTAAAGCACACTCTTACTCTTGGGCTTTCACGTAATAGCCTTTTCATATGAAAAACATCACTGCCCTTCATTCTATGTTGTTTGTAAGTTTCCAGAAAAATTCTTCCTGTTTCCTGTTGCAGTGTTCTCATTTCTGGGAGGTAGAAGATGGGTCAGTGGATTTACTCTTTTAAAGTTTTTTATCTTACGGGTTTTAATCTTTGTTTCAGGTATTGCATTTGTGTCTGAGGAGTTGTGTGCCTCAGTAACATAAGGTTTGTAGAAGAGTTTTAGAAGTTTCTCATCTTTATCACTCTGAAAATACATGAGTTATATGAAGTCAACTATAAATACATTATCTGCCAAATTGAATATATTCCTGAAGATGTCTGCTATTACTGTAAAGTTGAGTGTCCTCCTAACCACGGCAGGTTGAGCTATAAGCAAAATCTTGTACTCTAAATTATACTCAGTTTTGTTTATTAAGAGATTGATTCTGCAGTGTGTGGGCAGATCTCTGCTGTTGTGTGCAACTTACTGCAGTTTGAAAATGCTTAAGGTAATAATCTTTAAGTTAAATATCTTCGTAATTGGGAAGAAAGTTTTTTAATGGTTTCTTTGTGGTTTTTTTCACCTGTTTTCATAAAAACAGTTCTTCAGAACTTGTCTAGGAGATGTTGGATTTACCTTTCTTTTTCAAAAAATGCGATTTTTTGAAAACTGAGTCTTTTCAAGGCTTCATTGCCCGAAAGTTTCTAAAACCCTGTTGAATGACTTTGGGGTGGCTGCTAATTCTGCAGGATAGAATGGGAGTTTATGTTACTGGCTATGTGAAACTTTTGCCCTTCATTAGAAGACTTAAGGATCTGGCTAGGTTTTGTGTTGAAGTAGTAGGGTATTATTGATAGGTTTTCCCACTGATTTGTGGGACTGGGGATGACTGTAATTGGAATAGTTGAGAATGTATGTGATGCTTCCTCTTGCAAACTGGTCGCCTCCATCTTAAATTATGGAAGATGCTGAAACCATGAGAAAGCATTTCCTTTGGAAAGAGAACTTCAAATTACTGCCGAGAGCAGAAAAAAGCTTTGCCACTGTTCATTTTGCTTAATGTGAATGAGAAAAAGAAATTAGATGTTGAGCCTTATGATGTTTCTTTTTTAATTTGGATGCCTCATGGGGGGAGAGAGGATCTTGAATCTTTAATAAGCTTTTTCTGAACGTTGGTTATTGAAAAATAAACATGTTAAATTTCCATTTGAAAACTAAAAACTAAACCCAATCCTTTCTTTTCAGTAGTTGCGGGACTGGAGTTTTGTGTATTTGGTTTTTTTTCTTCTTGAAAATGTTTCACTAGTTTCTTGACTCAGGAGTCTTGTAAGACTAGATAAATGCTGAATTTTGAATGTTTAATACAAGCGGAAATCCTGGCTTTTAAAACTTTGTATATTTGATAGACAAAGGGAAGGTACAGACCCAGTTTTCTCTCTGCCTGTTAATCTGAAAGCAGTCCAGCAGGCTTTCCTACTAAGCATGTCTGCTGTGTTTCTAGATTGAATGCTTAATCTTGTTTTCATGTGGTTTACTTGGAACATCCTGTGCGTGGTGCAGAGGAATACAGATTAGGAGACAGAAATAATATATTCACACACACCGTATTAGACGTGCTTGTAGGCAAAGGACAATGTAAAGCAATTTTACCTCCTGCTGTATGGCATGACAGACTTTACAACAGAATTTGAATATAGTAATGCAGCACAGTTGAAAGAGGAGGTGTGAGGATTTCATCCCACGTAGATGGAAAATATCTAAATGTCTAGAAAAACTGGAAAACTGACCTCTTTAACAGCCTTAAAATGTATGTAAAAGCATGATGCTTCCATTTTAGATTGCAATATTAAAATGTTTATTCCAAAGTGCTCTGGAGGGGTCTGTGTGTTTCCTCCCTCACCCTTGAAAGACCAGAAGTATTAATACCCATGTAAATGTCCAGATTCAGAAGATGTGCAGGTTGGTTTATGATGTGGGCATCTAGCCATTTATCAGTTCTTCCAAGTATAATCAGCTCGAAGGCTGGAGCGGAACCCTTCCAGCAGCCCACTTTGCCTGCCAAAGAAAATTCAGCCACTGAATTGGTGGAAATTGCTGACTGGTCACTTAGAGACTGCTCCTTATTTAAGTGGTAAACCAGCTTTTCAGCTGCAGCAGCCTGTGCTGCATCTAGAAAAGTCCTGTCCGTCTGCAGCAGTTGTGAACCGAGATAGCAAAGAAACTATTAATCTTATTTCCATTAATAAAACGAAATTACGTAGTAGTAGTAGCAGCAGCAGCACGGTGGCTGCCCATGAGTCTAGATTTCCTCTAGGGAGGTACAGAACTGCGGAAAGCCCTCTCCTTTTTATCCCTTCTTGCTCACCCAAGGAGAACGCCGGGAGTTGCTGCGGTGGGTCTTTGGCCGTCGCTGCGGGACGACACACCGCACCCTCGGCGTTTCGGTGCTGTTCCGGAGGAGCCGCACCCGCAGCCGCGGCTCCCAGGGATTTCAGGTCCCAGCCGCCCACCGGCAGGGCCCGCCCGCCGCCGCTCCGGTTTTCCCGGGCGAGGCGGGCCGAGGCGCAGGGTCGGAAGCGGTACCGGGCGGACCCCGGGGCCGGACCTGCCGGTGCTCGGCGGCGGCGGGGCACGGCCCCTGCGGCAGCCGGCTTCCGGGCAGCCTTGCGTGCGGCTTTACCCGGCAATCGCCTTAAGGGGACAAATTTAGTTTAACGGCAATCCGCGCTTAATCTGCCGGAGCCCCGGGCGCCTTCGGGGAGCGCGGGCGGCAGCGCTCGGCCCCGGCTCGGGCAGCCAGAAACTTCTGGCAGCTTCCCGGCTCGGGCCCCTCCTCTTAAAGCGGCAGGGCCCGCGGAAGGGCGGGCCGGGCCGGGCCTGCACCTGCGCTCCACGGCTGCCAGGCAGCTCCCAGAGAAACACTGATGCCCGTCTGCCTTTCTGCCGTCCCTAATGAGCTGAGCGAAATCACCCGGGCTCTGTTGTCCACCGCACCCTTATCGCAGCTAGAGCATCGAACTGGCTGGCTGCAGCTCGCCAGGGAGCTGCTCAAACCACTGGTAATGTTCAGCTTCTAGTAGTCAGCACCCCACTTCGGCGAATGTTGGGGAAGGTCTTGCCCCAGTCTTATTCCAAAGCAGACCTTCCATTTCCCCAGCCTAGCTGCGGGGGAGCGAGGCCTCCAGTACAGCCCTCCACCAGTTTCCATCTGGAGAAGGATGGCCATCTCCCATTGTCACCCAGCAGAGCCTACTCCCCTTCTGGTAGCCCGGCCTCAGTCATTACTGCAAACAAAATAGTGTTTCCTCACATAAGCGCCTGGTTCATGAGTAGTTTCGATGAGGATCTTAAATACCAGTCTTCTGCCAATAGTAAAAAAAAAAAAAAAAAAAAAAAGCAGAAATCTATAGATTGTTACCAGCTTCACTTTCCCCTTCTTCCTGTGTGAACAGAAAGATGTATAGAGAGACTATGGAGACATAGAAACATGGAGAGAGAGGAAATCTGCGATGTATATTGAAGCTGCTGTGAATGAAAGAAGTTCACGATCTCATAAATGGATGATGGCATGTGCTGGGCATACTTTTCAGTTTTCCTGTTGAGCAAAAGTTTATTGATAGTTTGTGATACGCTACTGAAAAGATGATTCTTATCTACAAACTATAAAGTGCAAGAGATTATGTTCAGATAGATTTAAAATGGAAATGCAGATTCAGGTTACCTTGTTTTAAAAGAAAATGAAGGCTGAGACAGCATCCCAGAGATTTGGAGACAGTAACGTGTGAGACTAGTAGAGTCATCTCAAAATAAAGTCTTTAATAATTTTAAGAAGCTCAGAACTTCTTGTTGTAGGGTAGTCCAACGTTGTGTCTCCCCCTTCCCCTTAAAGACCATTGCAGTGCTTCTTGTTAAGAGAATTTCAACATGCTTGTAATACCTTTTCCAAGATTACTGAATTATGTTCTCAGATTTTAGCTGCATTCTAACATACTATTTTTTTTCTGGTAACCTGCACTGAAAAGCAAAGAAAGAATAAAAACAAATCCTGCCAAAGCATGTCAAAATTAAATAAGCAAAGATACATTCACCCTGAGTGTAAGGTTGTCTATTAAATGATGTAAGCACAAAGCAGAAGGGATAACACAAAAGTAAAAATAGTTGTATACTTAATTTTAATCTGTAATTTTGGTGGAATTGAATAAAACCTGCTTGAGAACAGGTGACTCATTTAGAGTTTGTGAAAATGACAAAGTCGTGGTAAGGATTATCTGAAGTTAATGCCAGACTTTGATCATTACTGTTTACTTTTCTGGTTTGCATTCTCTCTGATGCATCACATCTTGCTAGTTGTCTTAACCTATGGCTTTCAACTGATACTATCAGTCAGAATGAGAGAAGTATTCTGAAAATTTCAGTTGAGTGAGTTGGGGAAAAAAAGGCCACATAATTTCTGTTGCAGCAGAATAATAAAATTGCAGAAGAATTTCCTATATGTATCCACTGAAGGTTTCACATGGTGATTTTAAAATATATAATGATTCATAGTGGTAATTAAAGAAATGCATTTCATCAGTATGAATTTTCCTCTCAAAAGTCACTCCAGTACTGTATTTTTAGTAAACATACCTACAGTGGTAAGCAAATGGTCCATATGTTTGCTGTTCTTTGAAATCAACACTATTTACAATGGTAAATACAAACAACTTGTTCCAGTGAATGGAGTTAGCTATCGTAAAAGTAACTTTAGGAGATTTGGGCTAGGGATTGACATTAATTTGTGTGGTAGTAACAGAAATCAATTCTTACAGGTGTTCATTCTTCAAATGAATACTCTTTTTTGAAGAGGCTTTTAAAAAATAAGCCAGAGTAGTGATAAAGTGATCACTAATATTGGTGATTATACTCTTATTAAGAATTTAAAAACCTGTTTTAAAGTTTGATTGTTGACTTGTCTGTTCTTCTGCCATAAACTTCCAAACAGTCAAAGACCAGAGCTTCAGATTGTCATGATTCCCAGCATTGTAGACCTCTTTTTTTTTTTTTTTCCTTTAGTTAAATGTTCAGTAGTAGTGAAGAAAAAGCATTCTTCATTTTCTGTGAGTTAAACTTAACATTACGAGTTGGTCTTTCAGGTAGTTTGTTTGGCTGTATAAGGAGGTATAGACTGATACTGACACAACCAGCTCTTGAAGTGTTTATAGGAGAATTCTAGCTATGTTCATCTGTGTGGACCCACCTGGGATTTGTCTGTCTTGTTAATTTCAATACTCCATGCTTTAAGTGTGGAAGATGAACTGTCCTGAAAGACTATCAACATTGTAGTGCTGAGTTTCTTCACTAAAGAGTGGGGGAGAGCAGGGGGGATGCTCCCTTCTTAGAGCTTTACAGACTTTGCAAGAGAATACATTGCTGCTTTCCTTTGTTCAGATTTATATTGCATGAAGCAGCCACTACTTAGTATACTCTACTGAGAGTACTCAGCAAAACCAAGTTTATGACTGAGTCCCTGTTTCAGCATCCTTCCAATTGGAGTAAGAGAAAAGCATTGGAACCTGCCTTGGAGGCAAATACATCTACATTGTTAGACAAGCAAGGAGGGAATGAATTTCAGAATCCCCACACTCTTAACAGAAACCTCATTAATCTCAGTTGAGTTTTATTGTTATTAAGTCTAGAATAGGAAAGGATAAGTGTTCATGGATATACTACCACCAGAGTAGTATATCTTGCTACTCTGTATGCAGTCACGTACCATGCATGCAGAGAGAGAAAGAAAGGGAGGGATTAATTGGAGCATTCATGTTTCTGATGGTCTTCACAAGTGCGAATTGGTAACAGCTTTCTAGTACTCTGAAATATATTCTATTACCTGAAAATGAGAGGTAGGCTTGAACAGAGTCGAGGTAAAAACATCATTAATATGGAGTTAACCACTGTAGCATCTCATGTCATGTCTCTCAATTTCAAGTTTTGCAAAACTTAAATTTCTGAAAAATCATGCATTGAAGCATTCAGGTACATACTTGCATACCTTTACTTCTGATGTACTGGAGATGGAAACAGCCAGTGAGAGCTATCTCCTGCTGAGTGCAAGCACCTCAGTGTCAAATAGTAGCTCTGAGACCTGTGAAGGAGATCACCTCTATACCCTTCCCTCAAGGAGCCTGGATATGCCAGTTGCCTCTTTTAGGCTGTGTTTGAATCCGTAGAGGTACAGAAACATGATGCGGGCTTAGACAAGGGCTTTACATCTCTCATCACAGCTCTTATTTGGGGCTGCATGGAGGATTGCAGCTCTTGGAAACATACCTCACTCTTGCTTGTCACCCTCTGCCTTCTCTCTTCTGACCCACATTCTATGAAGTGATAGGTGGTTCAGTTATCTAGAATATCCTCCCCCAGATTACCCTAAGAGAGGTTGTATGAGAGAAGATAGACCTCCTTTGAAGGAACAGAGCCTTCATGAGCTCACTCTGCATGCTAATTAGACCCATGTTCTCCTACCCCCAAAAATACTTACTTCTCTCCTCTTCTATTTTGTGTTTTCCTGTTTGGGTGTCACCTATTCCTCTGTTGCTTGTTACAGAAGCTTGTCTTTTGTCTGGGCCCTTCACCTTCATTGTGCCTTTATCTTAATGTTATTCTCCTACTGTTCTCTGCCCCTTGGGCCGCTCTCCTGGTGAGCCCCCACCTATATAATTTACTTTATTCAAAAACGAAAAAGCAGAGTCTCTTCAGAGTTGTTCTACTTTCTAATGAAGAATGAACACCAGTGTCTTCATGAGACTCATCAGATCTTGGGGCAACTAAAGGAGAAGGTACCACTTGGTTGGCCTTCACCATTGCAGCAGAACTGGTCATCTTCTGTGTCTTCAGATGGTGCAGAGGTTGGATGGAGATGTATGTGGTTGCAGTCAGCTGAGGTGTCAGTTTATGGTAGTCTTTGTGATACATACATGCTGTCAAGTTAAGTTTCATTGGGCTGTTTTGTAATGTTTTGTCCACAAGAGCTAGCGAGACCATGACAGTTGCATTGCCAGTGTCCAGTAATCAAAACCTAGTTGTTTTCCTTTCTGTTCCAGGCCATTGATGAGCCTCCCTATCTAACAGTGGGCACTGATGTGAGTGCGAAGTATAGAGGAGCCTTCTGTGAAGCCAAGATCAAGACAGCAAAGAGACTTGTCAAAGTCAAGGTATGTGGTTTTCCTGCAAATGCTTTTTTGGGGGGAAAAAAACAACTGTCATCAAAGTTCAAAACAGCACAATGTGAAACTTCTTTATAGCCTCAAGACATCTAAGAGGCTGTTCTTTTCTTGGAGGGTGGCAGTGTAGTCTTTGAAATAACAGTAAGCTTATTTTTGTTGGGAAGGGAGGGGTTCCCCTCACCCCCACGTAATTAAATACATTCTGTTTCTTTCACTGCTTTGTCATTTGCTTACATCCAGTATTTGTGGCCTTCAGTGCCATAGGCTGACCTTAAAGTAATTGATCAAAGTATGACAAATGTAGGCTTATGTATGGGAGAATGTTATCAGAAAATAGCTAAAACTCCTCAAAGTAGGTTTAATGTAGTTTCTTTTACTTCAGGAGCACAGGTCACTGCCATTTAGCAGTGGCAACTAGATAATGCTTCAGGAATAAGATGAAACCCTGCTGTCTTCCAACAAAGACTTGGTATATTGAGTCCTGCAGAATAGCAAGCAGGGGATCTCACCTAATCTATATGCTGACTAGTTAATGAGAGAATGAATCAATATAAGCTGCATGCAGCAAAAATAATAATTGTGGAGAAGCACAAATAATAATTGTGGAGAGGGAATACAAGAGATACATTTCAACATCCCTTGGAAATTTAAAGTATCATTTCTAGAAATGAAGAGAACAATGTTTGGGCTTGTTTTTATTATTTAGTAAGTCTAAACTGCAAATGGCCTTATGTTTCTGTTTGGATAATGTTGCCCCTAAAACTTATAATCTGGGAGCAGGTCCTGTTTTTCAGCTCTGCCTCTTAACCTCATACAGAATAACAGCAGAGCAAGGATCAAAAGTACTTACGAAAAGTAAATTAGATTGTTGCTCTGCAACAGAGTTATAGTGGCAGAATATTTTTCTTATATCTACTGTAAATATAAATGAAAATGTGTGAATTATGAGTGGTGATAACCTGTTACAGAAAAGCCTCAATTATAAACTCACGCATTGCTTGAATCTGCCCTCATGCTGTGGCTGATTTTTGCCTATAGTATGTATGAAGGAGAGAGCAGGCTATTTCCAAAAGCCTTGGTGGGAAGGACTGTTGTCACTCTACTTAATAATAATGTTAACTGTAATGAGAAGATGTTAGTCTTAAACTTGACGTCTTTAAAAAGCCTTTAGAGCAAATTAGTGTGGTCTTTTAATTTCTTTAGTCATAACTCTTAACAGCATCAGCTGGTTTGTGCTTTACAGCACCATTGAGTTTAAGCAACTAAGTATTGGTGTTTAAGCTGTTAAGTATCGGTATTTAAGTACACGAATTGGGTTGTGCCTAGATCAGTGAAATCTTAACTCCTTTCAGCTCTTCAGAGGCCTTTCAGCCCACCTTCTTAGATGGCCACTTGCACTTATTTGTTGATAAATATTTTCTTATGGGTTTATTACTTGCAGTTTGTTCACTGCAGTGTTTTGCAGAAGGATCTTGCAATGAAAGGGAATAGAATTTTTACTGTAAGTTGTTTGTGGAGGCTGTGCCTAAAGCTCTGTGGATTCAAGTTTGTGTGTGTGTGTCTTTGCTGTTACTGTATAGCTCAGGGCAGTTAAGCCCCAGTACTGTTGTTGCTTTGTAGAGTATTGTGATTTGTGGTTGAGGAGGATTTTTTTTTGCATGAGTGCAGTAACTTGTTTACATTGTCTTTCCTCAACCAGGAACGTATATTCCCTAAACTTAACAGTGACCCCTTGATTTTCTCTAAAAATCTTTTCAGCTCTTTTTGGCACGTGCAGACTTCCCCAAGTGTTAGCTCTAACCAAGGTTCTTGTTATTAGGTGTACTTTGTCTGGAATTTTGGTGGTTTATCTGCTGCATTTATTTTCCACTTATTTAACGGTTTCTTCCGGCCCCAAGGTATTTTATGCCCTAATCTTCTAGAACTACTAGAGGAAAAGGAAAGTCAGTTAACTTTACAATATCAATTTCAGTTTGAAGCTTTCATTTAAGTTTTATAACTAGATGCTGTGTTTGAGAAAGGAGGATGGCAACAAAATGTTTTCAGTATGGAGATCACATACAAGTAAACAGGCAAGTAAAATACATTTAATTGTGTCTCCTTTTACCTGCTTTCTTCTTCTGGTGAATTCTGCTTCCTAGAATAGTTTGAGGGATACCTTCATAATAACTATTTCATTGCCAGTATCATTTAATAACTTTATTTGGTATAATGCAAGTGCTATGTATTTATCTTTTCATTATCAAAAGGTACTGTATTTCACAGTTTAGCAGTCTTCGGCAGGTTCTGTACACAGTACAGAATTCTACATTAACAATGTAACTGCATTACTTTGTCATGGAAAGCAGTAAAACTTAAGACTTGCCTGGACTTGTGGAAAAGTGTTGAAGGCAGGACAAATTTGACTAAAGGGCAAGATTTTTGGTGTTAGAAGAGTGGTAGTCCACTTCATCTTCATAGGATCTGTTACAGCTTTTCTTAGAGAGGTATTTAAGCCAGTTTATTTTGACAGTGTCTCCTAAAACAATTAGTACCATAATCCACACCCACTTGTATTTGGGCACCTTCCACAGAAGTTTCAGAAGAAACTGTTTTCTGTGTAGGTCTTTAATAAAGAGAAACGAATGAAGCATTTGCTCTATAGAGCCTACCAGGACTGTCTTTTCAGGGGAGAAAAGGGAAATTCCAACTGAATCTAAATAAGTTGATGATGTGCTGAATGTCTTAATCTTTTGCCTGAGACAGAAAGGATCCACACTGACAAATACGATGGGAATTAAAACCCCCACTAGCAAATACTGATGTTGCTTTTCTCAGCTTCAAGAAAGGCCAGTGGTGTCACACTGAGTTTGGAATTTGAATATTTCTGTTAATAACCAGTTTGGGCGGGGGGGGGGGGGTT
>JANZLQ010000052.1:9186698-9223420 GCA_026212715.1 Elanus axillaris
TCTTCTTTTCTGTTCTATTAAACCGTTCTTATCTCAACCCATGAGTTTTACTTCTTTTTCCTGATTTTCTCCCCCATACCACTGGGTGGGGCGGGGGGAGTGAGTGAGCAGCTGCGTGGTGTTTAGTTGCTGGCTGGGGTTAAACCACAACACTTTTTTCACAGGAGCTCCATCTGAGGAGGCAGCTCTAAGCTGTTACTGACCTGCATTCTTGACATATTGGAAAAATAAACTAAACTAGGCTGCCATGGCCCTGCTGTTGTCTCCTTCTCCCTGGTGTCTCTGTCACTCTCTACTTCCCCCTCTACCTTGCCCTTTCCTGCCCCCAAATTGCTATGCTGTAAGTCCTCACGTAAAGCAGATACTGCAAGTAGTTTGCACTGTCCTTTCCCTGCTTCTAGCTGTAGAAAATAGTTTACTGGTTTTGGAGTGGTGAAAAGTGAAAAATTTTGAAACCTTTAGATCATTACCAAGAAATCGGAGTTGTTGTACCTCTCTCTTATCCTGGACTACTGAAGAATTGCTTCACTACAAGCTGTCGCTCTGGATACCCTGATGTAAAGAAGCAAAAGAACTTTCAATCAAGGCATTAGCCCATGCACTCCTCTTCCACCTTTCTTCTCAGGTCCTACCTCATGTTTGGTTTTCTAATTATCTGTTCTTTCCTCCCAGTCTCCTGTCCAGAAAGAAAATGAAAGAAGAAAATTAGTGGAAATAACTTTATTTCACAGCTGGGTCTGAGGCTAGAAGTAGAGGCTTTTGAATCTTTTGCTTCCTTTATACCTTCTGGTGGTACTCAAAATCTGTATCTGCCCATTATCACTTTTTCTCTCAGCGTACTTTGAGAGCTGTTCTCTAATTTGTTATGCAACTGCCAGTAATGCAGTAGACTGAAATTCCCATTGATAGTGGAACTGTAAAGGAGAAACTGAAATGGTTTGGGCCTTAAATGGTTGTTATGGCCTTTTTCTCAATACATCCTCCCTGGAGATTGTGGCTCTGGCATACCAGAATATGATGTTCCATCTTTTATTCATTCATTTATTTATTTTAAGATTTGCTGGGAGTCTGCAAAGGTGTGAAGTAAAAACTTTGCTACCTCTCCATGCTGATGAGTTCATCCTGCCTCTTCTTTAAGCTCACAGGAGATTATCCAGCTCTGATCAAAAGTTAAAAAGCCCAGTTATGTTGAGAAGCAAGGAGTACTTCCTTGGACTTTGCACAATTCCTGAGCTCTCAGAGCAGGTTCATGTCCGACCATGGGCATGATCAATATAGGTAGGTTTGTACCTATGCAGGTTGATACATGATCTTTATATAGTGCTCATTCCCTCACTACTTTTAGGTGAAAAATTCACAGACTTTCGCTACAGTATTTGTAAATACTTGTACACCTTCTCTCTAGTTCCACTTAGTTGCATGTGATGTTGTATGAGCTAGTCTTTCCATGTGGTAGGCATGAAGATCTCATCTCAGGCAAATAATTTGGGATTTACTGTGACATCTCTTGTGATAATTTCTTCTCCAGTATCCAATATTTCAGTCACCTGCTGAACTAGCATATTTTTTTTAATTATTATTTTTCTTCTCTCATTTGTCAATGGCATGTGTGCCTTCTCTCCACCTGCCTTCAAGCAGTTTCTGCAGCCTCTTCTCTTTTTTTTCTTTGTTTTTTTCTTTTTTTTTTTTTTAATTATTTTGTGCCTGTAACCTCCTGGCTATCAAGCAGCATCTCTTCTCAAACAGGACCTGTGGGCCTGCTCTTAGGACTTTGTTATCCATGTGCAGATTGTTCTAGTGCTTTCCAGGATATGAAAAATTCTCACTGGTGGCTCTCAGTCCATCCATGTGGTCCTGCTACCTATGAACCAGAACAAACAAACAAAGAAATAAAGAAACCACCTCTTACCTGTTTCACCACAGGCTTCATATATAGATGCTCCTATCCTATATATATGTTCACAGACACTCCTATAGGTATATAGATGTTCCTATGTATTTCATGTAGGTATATAGATGCTCCTATCTTATAGAGGTAGGAGTTGACATGCAAATCCTCCCTAATTTTCCTCTAAGAAGAGGAGTTGCCTCTCCCCCCCCCCTTTTTTTTTTTTCCAAATGGAAGAGACTGGAAAACAGCCTTCCTTCTTGTTACTAAATCTGACAGTAGGTAAAAGAGTTGACAAAGACCCTCTCTTTTAGTGCTGGGGTATAATACTGTGTGAATTGTATGTGTTGCAAAAAGGATGTTGCTGCTTTTCTGGACTTCTTTATCATACATATAAGCCACTTTCTTTCACCTTTGTGATATGGACAGATACATTAGAGACTGCAGAGTGATCTGCTAGCACTATGGTTGTCTAACTTAGAAATAAGCAAAGATGAGAGACTATGACATGCCTGCTTTAAACCATTATCTAGGAAACCTTGTCATCTAACTTCTTGATTATTTAAGAGATTCTGTAAATGTTCAGGGATTATTAACAGGTATTATTATCATAGTATAATAAAAACTGATTTTGTAGAGATTCTGAGACAGTTGAAAATGCTTTTCAGAGGCATGCAGGGTCTTAAGCTTCCCCCCTTAGCACACGTTCTTAGAACTTTCTCTTCAGGCATTGGATCTTATGGTGAGAAAGCAGTTGCAGTGTTTTATTCAGCCTCTTCGTCACTATTGCTTTAGTTCCCCTAATATTAAAAAGCATGTATTCCTTCTTAAAAGCTTTGTTAGGTTTCCTGAAGGTTTAGTTCAATAACCACCCCCTGCTTCCCTGAAAGCTCTGTGGGACCATTTTCTCATGGTAAGTGTTCTCTTGTTGGTGAGGAACATGAGAAACACAAGTAGGTGCTCATGATCTCTTTGCCATGATCCAGCATATGCTGGTAAAAGTCCTTTCCAAGTACCTGCTATGTGAGATTAAAACGAACAAAAGCAAACTCCAAAACTGTATTGATTCCACTCAAGTTGTTTGTTCTTTATGGTCATATTCAAGTTTTACGATTGCAAGCTGAATCCTTTGCTTGCTAGCAGTGTTTCCTTTAGCATCTTTGCCTGTGAAATGTGAATGTTCTTAACTAGACGTTTGTCTGTACTATATGCAAGGCTGCAGCATTCACCTCATGCATATCGGTGAAGAATTGCTAGATATGCCTGATTTCTGATGCCCCCACCCTGTGAGGATGTATCTAGTTTAATGGTTGTAGTTCGCTACTTAGCCTGTCCTTCTTGCTCATCGAAGTAGCCTGCTCTGAACTTTGCTCGTATACAGAAAGATGCTCATCGCATAATGGCCCTTGCAGAGACTTTCCTCTTGCATTGCCTTTGCAAGACTGTGGAATGTTTTAATTGCATTTCTGTTGATAATTATATCTAAATGACAACTGTTTCAGCATATTATGAATACTGGTTCTTCATTTCTTGCCTGTTTACTCTGATATGTCCTCCAAGTGCATTTAATGGAGAAGAAGTAGTATAGGATAAGTAAAAGAACTACTCACTGGTAATAGTTATAGCCTTCCTTGACCTTACTTTCAGCCATCCACATCTTCATTAAATAGCTTTGGCAGATGTTGTGGATTTTTTTGTTTTCTGTTGTTTTTTTTTTTTTCTTTTCTGTTGTGTTTAATAATGATACTCTGTTTCTATTGATTTCTCAACTGTCTTGCTGTAACTTTAAAGACAATACGTTTTGTCCCCTTGCTTCAGGGTAGGTGAAGCTTTAATATTTAATATAAGGAGGCTGTTGAAGAATGGAAAAGATAAACATTGAATGAAAATACACAAGAAAAAATTTCTTTTAGATTTACTGAATAACTTCTATTAATTTTTTTTTTAAAGTTTACAGGTAGTGTTAAAAAAAGTATGCAGAAAATTAATTAACTTATATTTGGCGTGTTGTTTTGAAGTAGCTTAGTCATCAGAATTTCTAAGAATTCTGATAATATTAAATATCTTATTGCTACTGGTTGTGGCAAGTCGCATTTCCTAAGGAAATTAGGAGGTGTTCTAAAATAAGCCATAGTGCTTTGCTATGAAACTCAACTGTTTAATAATTAAGTAAATCTAATACAAAGGTTTATTTGTGCAATGGACTGAACATCCAAAATATCCATTGTTATTTCAGTTCTGGGATTGATCCTGCTCACCATGTATTCAGCTGGTACCCCATGGCAGTATGCATACAGTACCATTGGCTGGGGTTTGCCAGTACTGTGGATTAGAACTCCTAAGAAAGTGCAAGCACTATTTTCTCTTTCACTTCTTCCCTGAAAGTGACTTAGTGTATCCAGGCGTCAAGGAATCACTTAACTGCAGTAGAAATAAACCTGAGATTTCTGATATAATCTCTTGATCATTAATAGTGGTGTCTCTCAGACTTGCTGCATAAATGGACAAAATTGATGCTACATTTTGATTTATGCTGTCACTTATACTTCAGTGATGAGTCAAAAATCCAATTTCAATCTGTCTTTACAGTTACCATTTTATATTTTGAAAAACTGTTTGTAGTTTATAAAAATTACTTCCATGTGGCATAGCACTGAGAGCATGTGTCTCTTTGTATGGTATCCTGTTGCTGACTACAGTAAAAAAACCTTGAACATTTGAACCTAAATTACAGTTGCTCTGTGTTTCTTAATGAAGGACTGTAACTCAAAATGGTGATAATTTGCTTGTTTGCATTACTTTGAACAGGAGGAAATAGAGCCGTTTCCTGAAGAACGAGAGAACTTTCTTCAGCAGTTATACAAGTTCATGGAAGACAGAGGTATTTTAATATTTTAAAATATTTAATATTTTAATCTTTGCCTTATAGAAGCTGAAGATAGATGTATTGCTTAGCAGTACTTTAAAGAATTGAGTCTGTAAACTGGTGCTTTGCAGTTCTGTTTTGGAAACAGTGAGACTGTGTACTCATCACTTCTGACTTCCCCACTCCTTAGAAGATAAGTCTGTCACTTGACTCTTCTCCTAAAATAAAGTCACTTATTCCTGCTTTCAGAAATTGTTAGTACCTCATATATCCTAGTATATTTTCTATTGTGTACTCAGGGTGTGTATAGTCAAATATTTAATATCCTCAGTCATATTAATGTATATGCTCAGTTTAATAACTTTAAAATAATTAAAATTTAACCACCCCCTACTTCTTAGGGTCATGGAAAAAAGCATTTACTTTGTGCTACTTTTCTTGTGTGAGTCCTGATCACTTAAATGCATGAGCATTATCAGTAAGATAGATTGAAATATTTTTAAAAGCAAATGCCATTTATTATATGAAATCTTTACCAAGTATTTATACACTGCAAATACAATATCTGTGGAGGCAGGGGTGAAGGTGTTTGTATTTAAATTAGTATTATAACTAGTTAAATTAATATCTTTTTAATTACACGTGAAGATGAGTTGACGAACTGTTTACAAGAGTTGACAATGTGATAGGTACTGCTAGTACAGTAGCATAGGAAGTTTCAGCTCTTTGAAGCGTTGTGGGGTTTGTTCTTGGGGAGGTATTTTTTTGATTGTAGTGAAAGGACTGTGCTGGTATTTTTAGGTGTAATTGTTTCAGCGGGTGAAATAAAAATATGTATAATACAAGTAGCAAGAAAAGTTGTGTCATTTGTGCATGTTCAGTAATATATGGAAGAATGCATATGTATGAATTAAATTACTGAACTACAGGGAAAATGGGTTAAGACTCTTGAGTTTTAGTTTGATGAACCACATGCGTGAGGTGGTCAGAGGGAGGGATTTACAATACTGTATTTAATAGTGTAGTAGCGCATGTGATGTGGATTTCATGTTATTCTGGAAAAAATACTTCAAACCACTGTAATAACTGTCTTTGTTCACAGGGACTCCTATTAACAAACGACCTGTATTAGGATATAGAAATTTGAATCTCTTCAAATTATTCAGACTTGTACACAAGCTTGGAGGGTTTGATAATGTGAGTATTGGTATGATGAGTATTCCAGAGCCATAAAATCTGAGGATGCTGTTTATTTTTGTTTAGTGATAAAGAAGAATCTTACACAGGAGCTTTAGACATAGGAAAATTGAATACTACAGCTACGTAAGACACCCTGTAGTTCTGAAAAACATGCTTTAACAGGAACCAGAAACTAATTACATTCTAAATAATGCCACATCTACTCAGCATGTTTAATTATTGCTGCATAAAATCAGCCAGCGTGTGTATTTCTGTGATATTTCAAGAAATGTTTGGTAAAGTTGTTAACCTCAGAAAGTGAAAAGAGTCGCTGCTCAATAAAATCTCAAAGACAAGTAATCTAGTTTAAGGTCTGAGGTGAGGCCCTTAATTCTTATCTATTCTGGGCAGTATATAGAAGAATTTGCTGACTGGGATTAGTGGGATTGGTCTTGGAGCAGTAATTGAAGCATACTGAATTCATGGCCCAGCAGATTCTGTTACTGCTTTGGACTGCTTCCCATAAATTTAGCCTGTCAGTTGAGGAGGTATGTTTGTGCAGTGATACCTTTCTGATACACAAGAGAGGATCTTGTACTTGGGTATTGTGTACATCTGCTTTACTTTTACAGATGGTTAGAAATGAGCAGCATATCACACTGTCACAAAACTGTGACACCAAAGGGCATATTAAGAACATAACGAAAGACCAGTAGCCACTGTTTCTGGTGCAGTACTGCCAGGTCCGAGTACTGTTAATGACTTGAATGAATTTTTTCTTTCAATTTAATTAAAATTCTAGCTCTGATAGTTAAGAATTACTTTTAAGTATAAAATAAAAATGATGTACTGATTTTTCTGATCTCTGTATTTTCTTTCCTTTGTTTTATTACCAGCTGGAGAGGAAAGCCTGCTGTGGCTTACTGAAATGCAGAAATGATAAATTGCTTAAAGTAGTTACATTAGACTATGGTTTGCATTCAGTGAAATACTCTATGTGTGATAAATAGTAATTTTATAGATTAGAGGAAGTGACTTATAATTATTTCCAAAGTTGTAAACTTGTTGACTTAGTCTTTTTTGTGTCAGTGAGTTAATTAAAAAACCATGACTTCATTTTCTTTAACAGATTGAAAGTGGAGCAGTGTGGAAGCAAGTTTACCAAGATCTTGGAATCCCTGTATTGAATTCAGCTGCAGGATATAATGTTAAATGTGCATACAAAAAGTAAGTAATAAAGCTATTTGTGCTAAAACAGCACTAGAATGAATGGAAGTGATCCTGTGGTAGTGGTAATATACATAAAAATCTGTTGGTTTTTGGTTATAATACAGGTTTTTAGGCTTTAAACATACTGTTCATGTTTAGTTTCTGCTAGGTAGAATGTTCTTTCTTGAAACAAACTTGCTTATCGCAAGCAATTTTTTTCTTTTAGATATCTGTATGGTTTTGAAGAGTATTGTACATCAGCTAACATTGAATTTCAAATGGCATTGCCAGAGAAAGTGACAAGCAAGCCTTGTAAAGACTGTGAAAAAGAGAAAGAATCGAAGATGCGTGAAGAACCAGAGCAGGATGTAAAAGAAATAAAAGTGGATAAGGAGGAGCGCAAGCAGGAGGAAGTAGCAATAGTACAACAAGAAGAAAAAAAGTTAGCTGAGAATGATAATGAAAGTAAAGAAAATGATAAGCCCTCTGTTCTGGTAAAATATTTTAATGTTCATGTTATATCCTGTTTATAAAGTCAGGTGGTGTGTTGATAACACTGAATTCATGTCACGGTTGAAATCTCCATAATGGATTTAAAACAAGACAAAAATGTGCTGTAAACCTGATTCAGAACAGCACATTTGAGCCATATTTATCCCGAGGTACCTGTTTTAGGGGATCATGATGTTAAAATGTCTGACTTGTTAGGAAGCAGCTGCAAGATTCTACTTGTTCCGGGGCCTCCTGGGTCAAATGGAGACTAGTTAGTGTGCAGCTTTATCCTGACCTGGGTAATGTGTGCTCACAGCTAACCACAGTGCTGATACTTTTATTTGCATTTAGCTATGCTTTTAAGCCCTCATAAATCTTGCTTTCACTTCTCTGCTCTAGTGAAACCAGTGAAGCTCTACAAAGACCTGGGCTGTATGGTGTACACAGTGGTCTAATGCAGTTCAGTAGTCCAGAGAGACGAATGTTTATAGCTTTTCAAAATCCAATGTTGACTCAGTGGTTTTAGCGAAGGAAGTCCAGGGCAGTAAGTTGAAGTGCTGCACTGTGCAGGCTTAGCAGTTTGCTCTGGAATCAGTGTAGCTCCTCAAGTCAGTGTGCAACACAATTGTAATGCTTCTGCATGTAAGTGGCAGCCGGCCCTGGTCTGTCTGCTGGTACTAGCTCCGAGGTGAATACCAGGTAGGCCAGTACGGATCTCTGCATCATAAGTGAAAACACACCCTGTGAAGTGTTCATCTTAGGGATTGCTTTGCAATTCAGGTCTAAGAGTAGCATGCCTGTATCATTGTGAGAAAACTGACTAAGACACTGCCTGCAACTTCAAAGTCTGTTATGTTTAACTTGAGATTTTCAGAAGAAAAAACAGCAGAGGTGCTGTAATTTTAGAACAAGCCCTAGACTCCAGATTTTTTTTACTCATATGACCTCAGTGTGTTTTGTCTGCCTTTTCTTAAATCCTTTGTGGTTTTATTTCATCTTGCAAGTTAACTAAAGGTTTTATTATCTTAGGGAAACAAAAAAAATTTACCAGATTCTGCATATACTCAGCCTGATCAAGAGAAGGACTTAAATGTAATCAAAACTGAAGATGAAACCAAAATAGAAGATAAAGAGGAGGAGAAGATTAAAGACATAGAAAGCCCTACTGTAAATGCAGACACTGAAGAAAAAGAAAAATCAGGGTAAGTTGTGCTGTTTATAATCAGTTAAGGCATCTAATGTGCGTTCATTAAATTTTTCTATTGTCATTTGAACTTCAAATCAGACGTCCCTGTTTGGAATTAGACTGGTCTTTTCCAGAGACCTATGTGTTCCTAATTTTGTCATGGTTAGGGCCATTGAAGTTTGTGGATCTCATTTAAAAAAACGCAAAACAACCAAAACCGAAACCAGCTTAAGTTTGTGCGGAGTCCAGGCCTAAATATTTATAAGCTGAGTGTGAAAAGAATGTATAAGGCATAGGTGACTATTTGATTTAAGACAAAAATACTGCAGCCATTGCCAGGAGCATTTGTCTACTTAATTTTCATACAAGTGTATCACAAACTTGCAGTTCCTGGCTTTTGGTGTTGGACAGTGGTGTGTTATACATAACATGGGTAAAGATGAAAGTGCCTTCCATTGCTCAGTAACAGCTTTGCCTTTGAGTAGGCATGATACTGGCAGGAGTCTCTTGTGCAGTCCTTCAGAAGGGAGTTTTAAAAGTAGAAGATTGAAGTAACAGGGATGCTCCAGGCCATGTAATCAATGGACGTGTGCAGGTGATCTCTCATTTTCCTTTATGGAATGGGCAGGTTTTCCTGTTTCAGTGCAAAAAAAATAAACAACCCCACAAGTGTTTTACAGCAGCCACACAAAAAAATATGAAGTTTAAAACAGAATATAGTCTTCACTAATCTTCTACTTGGCACCCTCATACAGTGTGATTTCAAGTGATAAGAACACAAAAATGGCCGATACAGGTCAGACCGAAGGTCTCTTTTTTTTAATACGGTATCTTGTTTTCAACAAAAACCAGTAACAAGTGCTTAAGGGAGAAGCTATTAGAAGTGGGAAAGCAGATGACACCTCCTTACACTTTCACAGCAATCTGTATATCAGGGATGGGGTTTTTTGTACTTAATGCGAGCTGTTGCCTGACCACTAATTTCCTTGTTCATTCCAGCAATCTTTACTATTTAGTAGATCAGCTGTCTTTAATCTTCTGTCTAAACATCATTAACTCTTAATGCTTTTCTGGCCTATTAAGAGTTGTGACAGAATGGCATAGTTCAGTATATTGATTTCTGATTCACTGGTAATAGTTCTTTTTTATTTTATTAAGGGTTTTGATTTCCATATAACAGATTGTGGAAGGATCCTTTTGTAAAATGTTTCTGTTTTCCTAAATATTTTCAGTGAGATGAT
Organism: Elanus axillaris; assembly: GCA_026212715.1. Lineage (NCBI taxonomy): Eukaryota > Metazoa > Chordata > Aves > Accipitriformes > Accipitridae > Elanus > Elanus axillaris. The sequence continues at coordinate 9,196,760 of JANZLQ010000052.1, forward strand.
GTTGGCAATTTCTGTAACTCAGAAATGTGGAATACAGAAAAATCAAGTTTACTTGAACTCTGTTAGAAGAGTCTTTTCTCTGTGGATGTGATTTCATTTGTATCCTATGTGAATTTTTCTTTTTTAAAAGACCAATTGCTGGAATTTGTTACATTTGCCATTTTTAAGGTGAACTAGATGAGTTGTACTGTAACAGTGCTAGATTTTCAGAATTATCAAAGATTAATATTTACAGTGCTACTTTCAAAATATTTAACTAAAGAGATGGAAGGCTTTGTGCTGCTTAGAGAACAGCAGTTTTTAAAGTTCCCTAAATTGTGTATTTGTATGTGTGTATGGTTGTGACATTACTTTGTGTTTTATTTATATACTTGGAAAGTACAGTGGTTTAATACTTAACATGCTGCTATAGTAAATGGTACATAAAATTATAAGCTGCATTTGCTTTTCAGTAATCCTTCATTGTTTCATTTTGGTTTTATCCCGATTCATGTCCATTTGGGTTATTTGACATTAAAAATTGTTATGAGTTTTCTTGGTATTTTATTTACGAAAACAACAAAAAACTGTAGAAATTACTGTTTCCTCTTAATTTTCCCCAATTAATCTGATTGTAAATGAGTTAGTTCTTTTCTCTGCGCTTTTCTCTGCTCATCCAGTAAAAACTCTTCTAACTAGTATTTTGCTATTGTGATTCATGAAGGTTGTAACAAATTGCTTAGAATAGAAAGCTTAGCTCTAGAAATAGATGTAGGTGGTGATGTGGTGGTCATTGCTGGGGATATGTTTCAAGGAATAAGTTAAACTTATAGAAATGAAACATTTGTAGCAGCAGTCTGTAAGTATTTATAAGCAGTAGTACTGTAGTAGTGCTGTTAGTGTGATTGCTTTTCCTTTCTTCCCTCAGAGATTGATAGGAAGTACAAAATGCACTCATATCAGCTTTAAAGAGTTTTTTAAGAATGTCACTGTGATCCTAGATGTTAAACAATTTTTTTAGCATTTGTAGTATAAAGGCATAAAGGGGTTTTGTGAGCCTGGAATGTTGGTGGCGACGTTGTACTAGATGATGTACTTCCCCTGCCCCCAACTTTATGGGTAGAAGTGGTAGAAGGTTTATATGGTAGAAGGTTACACAGAGGGGCAAATGCTGTAGTTTGAGTTCTTTGCTGAACTGAAATAGAAAATGAAAAACACATTTTTGTAGGTGGAAAATAAATCGCACACACACAAAATACCAAAAATATAATCAGAATAGATCACTGTGGACTGAATTTTTGTCAGTGTATTTAAAATGTATTCCTGGAACCTTTTTTAAGCTATGGACCATCTTCTTTCACAGTCCTAACGAAATTGCCAAACAAATGACATCTAGTATTACATAAGGCAATCTTGTAGAGTTTGCTATTTGAATTTACGTCTATAGGACTTTGGGCATCTTCATGTGGCTTATTTGTGTACAGACACAAGGAACCAAGAGGGCAGAAAACCTTCTGGGTTTCTTCTTGCTGAATTTCTGTTGGGTGGAGTGGATCTAATTCCCAGCTTCCAGATCTCAGGAAGTATTACTAGAAGCCAGAACTGTTTATTTTCCACAGATTTTGTTCCTCTGTGCAATCTCATGTGTCTCAGCCCTTTGAGATTGCTACCACTTGAATCCTTGGTCCCATCTGCACAGACTTTTAACAATATGATGAAGAAAGGCTGAATATGGTTCTCTTCCTTTCTTCCCCAGAGTGCCTGTTTCTTGCCTGCTTGTGTATCTGTGAACACTGAAAATAGAGGTTCAAAGGCAGCTTGCCCCTTATTCTATACATGCTTTTCTTGTTTCTGTGTCTAGTGGAAGAGGCATGTGCTAGGTACAGTTTTGTGCAGCTTCTAGTCATAAAAACAGTAAAAAAAGGCCAGTAATGTTACTTCTTATTGGTCCGTCCCAGAGGGATCTTTACAGAAATGGCTTGGTAAACCTGTCCTATTCCCTAATGTACAAAAAAGTATTCATTCTTGCCCAATTTTAAATAAAATGCTTAAAATCCTCCTTATTTTGAAGTTCCTGCTAACCTGACCTTGTGTAAGTAATGGTCTTCAAATGTAGCATTGCATAGTTGGTGCAAATTTTCCTTTGTAGCATCTAACAGTAACTGTTGTAATTATTCCAAGACTTGGGTCAAAGCCAACAAATTGTGAACTAAGGGGCTTTTCTGCACAATAAACAAGGTAGACAGTTAAATGTGTTCCTAAGAGTCTGAGGCCAGGAGCCTAGCAGAGTTTTTAAAAGGTGTGGGTTTTTTTATATAAGCTAATAAAATAAAAAAATCTTTAAAGTTTTCATAGTAGATACAATTTGTGAACTGAAGTGTAGGTTAATTGCTAGTTAACCAATACTAGTAAGAATTTTTTTCCCAGATGATTACTTCAACTCCAAGGGGTTTTTTTGGTTTTTTGTTTGTTTGTGGTTGTTGTGGTTTTGTTGTTTTGTTGGTTGGGTTTTTTTGTTGTTTTTTTTCTTTTTAAACTTTTCTCTAAAGCACCTCGGACAGGCCACTGTTGGGAACTTTATACTGAACTTAAAGATGAAGTGCTCAAAATCTGGTTAATAATATTCACTTTCCAACAAAAATTTGCATCAGGCTTGTATATTGGTAGTACTTGGATTTTAGAGGTGATTAGGCAAACTTCTTTGAAGTAATCCCAGTTACAGTGCAGAAAGATTGCAAGAGGCTTTGTTCTTGTGGTTTCCTTCTTTTGGCTGATGTGCTGCCTTAACCGTAACACCAGGAGAGGCTGCCATCTCTGGATCCTTACCCCCACGCTGTCATTTTCAGTACTCGCAGATAGTTCTTACTTGGTTTTATGAAACTTCTTGGATTTTTTTTTTCTTTCTTCAACACTGCCTGATTTTTAATTTCCTCCAAGGAATGCATGAACAAATGTTCTTAAAGAATACTTTAGAAACCAAAACACTTCTGGCTGTCTCATACTGCTGGTTTAGGTCTTCATGGTATGGTTTTCTGGGAATTGGTACTGTCGTTGACAGTATCAAAAGGAGAAAGTGCTAAACCTCTTTGGCTAATAATCTCGAACGGAGTTAAACCATTCATTCACATGCAAGGGAAAATTCTTAATCTTACAGCTATTGTATGTATCATTACATGCAGTAATAGCATTTCCCCTCCTACAAGCAGTAGGGAGGGAGCTAGGAGTAGTAAAAGCGGTAGTTGAGAACTAGGTTAAAATGGGCATTGTTTCACGTGAAGGGTTTTACTAGGTTTTATTACCCTCATAGGGCAGGGTGACTACCTGCAGTGCCTGTGCTGATGATGGCTTCTATTTGTACAAGCGTTACATTTTCTGGAAACACTTGATGGGGATTTTCTGAAAGCAATTTACAATGGGATTATGTAATAGTCAGAAGCTCCATTTCACATATGGGAGATAACAGATTGTTAGAGGCAATGTTTTCTTTAGTTCCTTATCTGTTAAAATGACATATCAAAGCTTTATGGTGGTGAATCTAAAATGGTAGCAAGAAGGTTAAAAAGTTTTGGAGTGAAGGAGATTTGACAGAGAGGGCATATCCTCTAGCTTCTGTATTAGTTTTGAGAACTATATATTGAGATAGCTTTCTTCAGTCTGATTTAGGTTTATATGGAATTGATTAGCTTGGGAGAAGGGAGAGAAATGTTGTGTTTATTGCACAGTTGGTGTGAACATCTGCTCTGAATCCTAGACTGTTGGTGTGTGCGTAAAAAAAACCACCCAAAACCACAGCAAATAAAAAACATTTTTGAGAAGCGTACTTAGCTAGTTTCATTTATAGGAACATATTTCAATGCTCTTATTTGTGATGTGTGTTCTGCTTCTGTATTCCAGCTGCCTTTGTATTGGAAAGGAAGTTTTTGTATAGTCATGTTTTCAGAAATGGAGTTTAATTGATTTTTCCCGTAATATAGAATACACACTGATACATATGTATACATAAGGATTGCTTTTGGTACAGCAATAAGCTGCTAATGACACAACAGTAAAAGGTAGAGTGGCAGTGTAAATGTACCAGTCCTGTGTGTACATCATGTTGAATGGAAGGGGAGGTGTCTTTGATGTGGAAAAAGTGGTTTTCTCATCACATTTTACATAGCTTCTGGTCACTATGAAGGTTATTAAGTATGGTAGCTGTCACTGAAACTTAAGTGCATGGGTGAGCCCTTAAACATTCATCAAATACTAGATGTTTTCAAGCTGAGTTTGAACCAGTGTTATAAAAACGAAAAGTGCTGTACTCCTCAGCCAGACTTCTGAACCATCCTTTATCCTTTTGATGAATGTTTCAAGATACTTAAAAAAAACAGAACAAAAAAACCCAAAACAAAACATGGCTGAATGATTAGAAGCAATAACATGAGGTCCTTTCATTTGTCTTCCCCGTAGCAGCAGAGGAACACGCTGGTTGCAGAGTACGTGCTTGCATGGTTGACATGTAATGCACTACTCTGAGATGTGATTCTTCAAATAAAGTTCGTGCCTTTCCCCTTCCCTCAGAATGATGGACCGTAACCATGCACTTATTCAGATTTTCTCTGTGTGTAGACAGAAGTCCTTGGAGCTTTTATTTTTAGGTTTTCTTTGCAACCTCAGAGGGAAAACAAATACTGGTGAATTTTTGGGGTTCTTTTATTTTGTTTAAAGGTGAGATTCTAGTGTCATGGCATAAGTACAGGTCTTAGTGGCCTCTGGGTTAAAACTTAAGGGCATCTTAATACAGTTGTGATTGAGAAAGTCAGAGTGTGAAGGAGAGTCGACATCTTCCAGCTCTGTATTTTGTGAAGTAGAGGTTAAATAATGCTCTAGGATGAAAAAAAGGGAAAAAGAAGGGAAACAAAAATAGAAACTAATTGCTAAACTTGAAGTGTCAATTTCACTGGAGTTTATTTCTGCTAGTGGTTCAATTAACTGTAATGACTTAATTGAACCAATAATTGAAATAATCTTGCTTCCTCAAGTTTTAGAATAACCCCTGAAAAAAATAATCTTGCATTTGCCATCTCACCTGCTGTGTGTGCCAGCATGGTGTGTCGGGGAAGTGTATTGGAGTAAGGTTAGGTTTGCTGCAAAACAGGGATCATAGGAGGCAGATTTAATGCTCCGTATCACACCCTGTCTCATAGGTTTCACCCAGGCTTTGTGGCAATGCTGTGTTTAGTGCCAGAGATTGTGGGTTGAAAGATGTTTGTGTGATATTGCAGTTCATTTAGTGGTGTAATAGCATGCGCTATTTCATTTATTAAAAACATCTATTCGTTGATACACTTATCCTTATTATGGGCTTGTTGGTGTTAAATCTTTATATTGACTGAGAATTACCTGCCATATTTGTATTTTTGAACACTTGCAGTATTTTTAGCCTTTTAATAATTTCACGATGTCCTTTGGAACTAATGATAAGCAGTATTTGTATGGTGTCAACGTTTTAGTGGTTTTACTTTACTTATTTTTGCATTTTAATTCATTAATTTCCTGCTTCTGAAGGTTTGTGTTTCCATTCCGTGGGAGATGGGGTGAGGGTATTCTTTAGTCTGCAGTTGTAACTGGAAGTGCTTTTGAGTCCTCCTGACAAGCTTTCTGGTAGTACTTTGGTTTCTGGAACACAGTTACACTTGTATTGCCATGCCTCTTGTACAGTGTCCCTGCACATCTGCTGCTGCCTTGTTTCATCAGCTGTTGCTTGGGTTGTTCAAATTGTTGCAGCTTTGTGACAAATATTGCTTGGTACTGTTTTTAAGTTGACAATTACTGCCTGCTGCCAAGAGGCTTGTTTCTCTCTTTCTTCTCTACCTTGCCCTGCCATAGGATTTTGACTAAATAGTATTAAGGGAAATCCGGTATTCTCCTGCATACATACAAGGGCAAATGAGGTTATGACTGCATGCTGGATGGCTGCAATCACAATTTTCTCTTGAAACCTCTGTTTCATGGCAGTCATGGCTTCTTCATCTGCACTGCCAGGTTTGAGCTTTTGATGGCTTTGTAAAACAGTTATCTTTTCTTCCTTGCAACCATTGTAATATGTTTTGGTTGGGTTTTTTTGGTTTGGGGTGTGGGGGGGTGTTCCAGGAGCTATATGAGTACACTGCTTTTTCTGCTCCAAAATGATGAACGTTCTTTGCTTTTGTTCGGTTTTCTAAAATCTCCAGCTTATGATCGCTAACCAAATCATTCCTTAGAACACATTTTAATTGCAGCCATCTCTGCTTCCATTTTGCTTTTGCTTCCTGACATTCCCTCCACAGTGTGCTCTTCACATCTACTTGACCATCCAAGTTACTCAACTTCACAATGAGTTTCACACATCTCTTCCAGGGAAGTTCTGGTATTGTCATGGAGTCTTTGTAGAATATCTGTTGGGACACCAAGGAAGCCATACGGTGATTAATGTGTGAGGGACTCCAAAACTTGTTCAGCTTCCAAAGAGCCACTGGCACCGTAACTGCTAGTGTCTGGAAGATCCCGAATCTCCCTCATAGGCTTACTTTTCTTTGCAGACAGCATTCAAGGATTGTGCCATTAGTTCTTCAGGAAAAAAAATAATTGATAAAATTTGGTTCAATACAGTTTTGAAAAGTCTTGTTAGTAATGGGAAATCACAAGCTCATCTTGTTCTTGGAGCAGTGGTGGCTCTGTTCCTGATGCCAAGTTTTTTTAGCTTTTGTATTATAAAAACTGTTAAGCCGAAATTAGCTGCGAGTTTTTATTTAGTGCAGCAGAGAGTGTAATTTTAAAGCATTTAAATTACTGGTTGGTGCTTTCTGTTGTTAGCTGTGGAATTCTGTTCAGGAATTTTTCATCTGAGTCTTTGGGGACCTTTATTCATGAATTCTTTGGGAAGTGAATTTTGCCATATGATGTGTAGTGGAGATGAAGTGAGCTTTCAAAGCTCATTCATTTATCTTGCATTTTTAACTCTGGTGGTATTAACTTCACTAGCAAAGTAGCCCACTGAAAGTATATAATAAATTGAAAATCTTGGCCTTCCAGAACAAAACCGTTGGGTCCATACCACGTATACCTGAAAAGATGTGTCTTCTGTGATTTGATTTAGTTAATAGACCAACAAAAGGAATTTTTAGGATTTGTCTTGTGGTGTGTGCACATATATATATGTATTTATATATTTATGTGTGTGTGCACATATGTATGTGGCAACACTAATTTCTGATGTAATTTCATTAAATCAGTGTGGTTATGCTACAGTTGAATTTAGCTTATTGTTCTGAATTCTCTTTTGCCAGCTAATTAGATAATAATACTGCAGGTTTACTTCTACAAAGAAGCATTTGAATAATTAAAATGCTATTTGATCCTTTCCCAGAGAGAAGGTAACTTCGTTTATCTGAGTATTTTCTACTGAAAATTTCATGGAAAGATTTAGATTATTAATGCAAACTTTTGTGTTTGTGAGGTTAACTTTAAATATTGGTGTGAATTGGAATTTGAGCAGCACTTATCTTTTCCTACACAGTCTGTAATGCACCCAAACATATCTTTTCCACGCCATGTCTCAGTTTTTTTAAATTATTAGTGGTCTGTAGTTATTGTGAGTTTAGTAAGTGGCCCTGATCTGTTTTGTATTGCACAGAGTGTGGGGTTAGAATAATGTGAGGGCCAATAATAATTGTTCTGTAAAGCTATTTAAGATTAAAAGATATTTTTTCCCCCGTTAACTTTTTAGTGTAGTCTGCCTCTTAAAGCTGGCTGGAGGTAATTTTCAGAACACTGAGCAGCCCATATAGCTGCTATTGACTGAGACTAGGAAGATTTGTGTGTTCTTAGTGTTTCTGAAAATTGGTCCAAATATCTAAAAATCTATTCCAAATTAGTTTACTTTTGAAAATGGTGAACACCTGCTTCTGTGTTTATATAATTAAATGCAAGTTTGGCTTATATTTAGAAGACTTTTAGCATAATTGGCAAGGAGTAACAAGGTCATCAATTAGCACAGGTTGCTTGATTTGCTAAATAATTTTGCATAAAGGTGGTTTGGGTTTTTTTTGGCCTAAAATCAGGTTTTGGTTGCAGTCACTTCAAGGTGTTGAGATGGAGATTATTTATTATAATAAAGCAAGGATTTTTTGGGGAACCAAGTTTTAAGAAGCACTTGTAAAATTTGCAGGTTGGCAAATGGAATTTAGGGAACTTTCTCTCTATATGGAGAAGGATGAATTTGAACTGAAAAAAACAGTGTTTAAACAAAGGGACTGCATGAAAGAATCATATAAAGATGAATTTGAACATCTTCTGCTCATACAGATTTTTATGGATTTTTTATTTTTCTTTTAGTCAAGTCATTTTTGCACCTTACAGTCACTGGATTTTGTGTGTATTGCTATATCCTATTTTGCTGATATTACTCAGCCATAGTGCAGTTTCACATATTTGGAGCCTGCTGTTTTCCAGTCTCTAATGCATCCACAATATTTATCAATATATGTGGTTTGGAACTGAAAAGCTTATGAAGTATCTCATATTAACTCTACAATTTTTTAAACCTTTCAAGAGATGACACGAATAAGGAAGAAGATGAAGATGAAGAAGAAGCAGAGGAGGAGGAAGAGGAGGAGGAGGAGGAAGAAGACAACAATAACAATGAGGAAGAAGAGTTTGAATGCTATCCACCAGGCATGAAAGTCCAAGTGCGGTATGGACGAGGGAAAAATCAAAAAATGTATGAAGCTAGTATTAAAGATTCTGACATCGAAGGTGGAGAAGTCCTTTACTTGGTGCACTACTGTGGCTGGAATGTGAGGTAACTTGAGTTTTAGTTAGTGATTACTTCTTGAATTACTTCTAAAATACACTTGTGTATTTTAAAACCTAAATGAATAGACATCTGGAGTCCTAAACTTTCAGTATTGGTGTTCTGTGAAGGTCATTGTACTGTATGAAACTATTAGATTTTTAACACTATGTAAATGCAGTACTCTAGTTACTTAGAAAATCATCTTAAAATGCCTTGTTCAAAGAAGGCTTCCTTCATTCCCCATCTTATTTTTAGATCTCTCCGTACAAAAGTGACAGCTCACTCTTTCATAAATTCCTCCTCTGGTTCTCTTAAGCCATTTTTATCTCATACAATATTTGAATAGTGCACTTAGCTGAGTCTCTATACACACTCTTCTCAACGAAACAGAGAGTACGCTAGCAGTATGGTATTTAACAAGAGAAGCACAATATTCTTAGTGGCAAATTAGTGTGCAGCAAATAATTGCATTTCATTCAGATCCAATTTCCACCCCTCCCTACCCCTCCTTCCCCTATGGCTGCCTCAAGCTTCCAAACAAGACTCTTCTAAGCCTAGTGGCTTCTTATGCTTTTCTTAATATATTCAGGATTGTATGCTTTTTACTGTCTCTAACAGAGCATTAATAGAAATAAGTTGAAGTATAAATACATTTTTGCCATTTCGGACTGATTTTTTGCCATTTAAAATCTGAAGCAACTTTGAAAACAGTAGAGAAGACTAAAGCTTCTGAGTGGTTTTTAAGCCTATTATCAAGTCTCCTGCTTTTTTTCTTCAGTTTCAGTGTATCTGTTCATTGTCCTAAGCTGTCATCTTTTAAACTTTATTACTGTGTTTATAGATCTTTAAAAAAAAAAGGCCTGAGGCAAATCTGTTCTACGTTTCATTTACTTATTTTTCTTCTTCTGGAAAATCTGAGGCTCTTGTGACCTTCTTCTGTCATCTGGACTTTGATTACCATCTTACCTCTGACCAAGAGGGCAGGACAAATCTCATTTATTCAGTGCTCGCAAGATCTGCTAGCAAAGGTCACAATTACAGAAGCATAATACTTCTCTCCCTCCCTTGAATACACCTCTTTGCATCTAGGCCTGGTGATTTCCAGGACCACCTAAGCCACTGCTGAGGAGGAACATCTCAATACTGCCAGTTTTGATAACTATCTTTTGTAGAATTTTGATCTACATATATATTGATCTACAGGAACATGATCTTTCACATAAACTGTTTTCAGGCAACATTTGTAAGCATAGTGGGCTATGAAGTTAAGATATTAGGGGAGATGTAGCCTGTTCAAGGTGGGATTTGGAATGTGACTAGCGTTTCGATCATTACTGAGGAGGACTTCCTTAGGAGTGTCAGTTACGGAAATTTTCATCCTACTTGCTGAAGATTACTGTGTACCATTCCAAGAGGCTTCTTGCTTTTAAACTCTTTGTTTTGGAATTCACATGTAAACATAGAAGTTATTTTCCTTTTTGAGTAAACTTTATGCTGTTATACATGCTATGAGTTGAGATGATCAGAGTTTTATTTGAGCAGTACCACTTCAAATCTGAAGAAATGAGAAGTCAAAAAAGAACCTTCACCTTGGAGATCCCAGCATCCTGGTTCTTAAAGGAGAAATCAAGATTCTGTTTTTTGAACTTTCCATTTTAAAGAAATATGCGGATTGATATCAGAGGCATTATTTCTGTGACTAGGATATATTTGATAAGCATTTTTACTAAACTTGCACTCATTTGAGAGGTGAGGGGAGTCGTTTGGTCTTCCTCGCAGCAGGACTTGCATTTATATTCTTACCTGGTGTTTCAAAAGACCCCTCTGAAAGGGGCTGGGAGAGTAGGATTCTTCCCTGAAAAAGATAGCAGTGATTGAGATTTAGCTATGGGACTGTGTGTGGACTCTGCTAAATGTGGCTAATTTTTTTAATTCAAGTAAAATTACTTAAAAAGTTTTGGATTTGACAGTAAGAGTGGGTAAGCCTGAGTTTAAGGCTGCATCTAAACGCTTTTGATATTTTAGTATTGTGAAAACAAGTCACGTATGATGTAGTAACTTGATTTGGCTCTTAGTCACAACTTGGAAAAAATAACTGGTTTACTTGGATAGGTAGCAATTCCCTCCTCTCCTTATTCATTGTAGCTCAATTTTAGTGTTTAGCAGGGATAAGTACTGCAACATTAGGTCATGGGATGTACTGAACTAGGATTTTTCTAATAATTCAGCATTTTCTTAATTCTGTCATTCTCCTGCCTTTTCAAGTTGACTTCCCTGTTTCCCCTTTTGGTCAGTATGCTATTTAATGGCCTGTTCTTCAAATCCATAAGTCTGAGCAGGAATCCTAAGTAACTACTAATGTTTCTTACCACAAGGTAACTTCAGTATTAGTCTGGGATTCAGAATAATTGTATGTGTGTGCACACACTTTGGGGTGCTTGGAATGGAATTTGGTAAACTTGGTTTCATCTTTGTTAATTATTTTTTTAAATGCTCTGGAGCCAGTGACACTAACCACTGTGGATTATTATTTTTTTTTTTAATAGTAAATAGAAAATACAGAAATGGAGTATAGCTTAACAGTATTGTACAGGTGCACTACTTTATGCTAAAGGATCTTGTTAGCTCTGGAGATTCAGGTGATATGTGCCTCTGATAAAGGTAAAGAACTATAGTGTTCAGTGGAGCCTGACTTGTAGTGAAAGGGAATGGTAAAAATCCCTACCCTGTTAGAGAGAACTGTTTATGTTACCATGTGTTAACCAGAAAAAGGTTATGAGAGAAACTATTTTTTCTAACAGGCCAGTCGTGTTCTGAATTAGGTATGCTTTATATGGAACTAAAACTTCCCTGGGGTCTACAGTGCCAGTTTCTTCTGTCATAATGTTAATTTTCAGCTGCCAGTGCAAGGAAAATTACATCGTGTAACTGTTTGAGGTGAATTTCTTCTGCATTATGTTCCCAGTAATTAAAGACAGAGGATGTATATTCAAAAAGAGTTTGGGTTGTTTTAACTCTCTGTGTTGTGTGGTATAATATCACAAGACATGTTATTCTTGAATGTTTCAAGTGTTTAAAACTAAGACTGACTACTTTCAATGCTTGTTTCTTTCCTTCAGAAATCTGAATGTGAAAGTACTAATTTCTGTCTTGGTTTGTTGAAGCGTTACTAATACACAAATTTCGTGCTTAACAGTCAACCACTGAAATTTAAAGGAACATGTGCAGCCAAATTTCAGGTTCTTGAGAATAGTGTATGTCAAGGTTAGGAGAATTACTAAAATAAAACAAAAAAAAATCAAGACTCCTCATCTAATATTCCAGTATTTGGATGTAAGACTAAATCTCCTTTCCTTGATCACAGCCAAAAAACCCACTTTGATTCTTCCTTGTTAGACGTTATAGACAGTATACTGGAACTTTTCAGTGATTGGCTAAGGCTTGCTAGTTCCTTGAGGTCACTTGTCTTCCTGAGAAAGTGGTACGTTTGCTAGTATGAATCTAGAGGCTGGAAAAGTACACTTTCTTCCTTGTTTCCCTGCTAGTACTTCTGTGGAGGATCAACTATGCAACCTCTGAGAATGTGTTGTGGTTTATTTTAGCTTGCAGTTGGTACGTGTGGATGTAATAGAGTCAGTACATACTCTTATGCAAAGTGCCAGTTATTTTTTCTGCTATAGAGCTATTAATTTCATTCTTGCCTTTTTCTTTTTTTTCATTCCTTCTAGTTCAAACCCACCTTTCTGGCAGGCATTCATTTTAACCAGTAAGGCAGAAAAGTTTCTCTCCTTACTGGCTCATCTTTGTCTTCATTTTGGTAAGGCAAAGGGGATATTTCTTTTGAAGGCATTCCAGGTTTTCATATGAAACCTTATTTAAAAATAAGTAAATAATAAGTAAATAATAAATTCTTATTAAATCCCTCCTCTTGGTTCTCAAACAAGTCTGTGCAAACTCTTCTAGGAACACCTCCCCATCTTACCTCCTTCATCTTCACACCCAGCTGCTTGCTTTAGGGAGTTGAGGGAAGCAAGTGTGGAAGATGGCACTGCAGTAAAATGACCGAGGTCTTCTGGAAGCACAATACTTCTTGTAATGAGAGCTGAAGAATTTCTTTCATGATGTTTTTGGTTTTTTTTTGTTTTGTAAACAGGCTGTCTAAAGCAAGATTAGAGATGGAGTAAGTTTTCATGTTTTAATAAGGTGAAGTTCTTATAAAGAAAGGCTCTGGTCTGAGTCACACACACTGTTCAGATGCAGCTTGGCATCTGGTGTGCTGTACAGATTTCAGGGTGCTTCTCTGTCATGCAGTAGACGAGAACATAATTTAGGGTCAGGTTGTCAGCTGTGGCTTGGGATGTATCCCTTTTGCAGGATCTGTTTCAGCCTGGGGTCCAGTTGTCACAGGTTTAGGCAAAATAAACGTATCTGATATGCGAGTAGTGAAGAGAGCTGTGCCATGCAAAGGTGTGAAGCGTGGGGATCTGATTCCCTCAAAGATTCAGGATTTCTGTGATGCTGGGCCTCCTTCCAGGGTCTGACTGCTATCCCAGGTGCTGGCAGGATATGCTCCCGCCAGGAACTCTGTGACATACAGGTTTTCAATTTGTGCTCCTTGAGATGAGGAGTTGTGACCACTGCTTCTAATATGTAACGTTTAAGACCTTGTGGTACCTACAGACACTCTCTTAAGATTCTGCACTTCCTCTCTTCTTCGCTTCAATCTGCCCTCTAGTCTGTCAGCTGCTGCCCCAACAGGCACTGCCATTACCTTGAATCATGGACAGTGTGTGCAGTGCACAGACTTTGAATAGGGGGAAGGTTGTTTTCTTATTGGAAATGCATAGAATGAGAAAATACAAATTCTGTATTACAGCAACATGGTTGAGGCAGAAAGGACACTGTCAGAATAATTGCTTTTCACCGTGTATTTGTCCAGTCCTAGTGCTGTTTTCGTGCATGCATTTAGACCTAATGAAATACTCATATTTATGCGGGTTGCGAAGTCCATTTAGCAGTGTACGTAGCGATATTCCTTCTAGAAAGCACGTCTTTGACTTGAAGAAAGATTATTTCAAATAGGCTTTCTCACAGTCTCACAGAATATGGGATTTTCCCATACTGGAATTTGATAGTCTGCATGGTCTGCTGCTAGATTTTGTGATGTTTATTGTCACATGGAGGGGAAAAAAACCCAAGAAATTGTTTTGGAAAACTGTATTATTGTGTGAAATTTAAGTTAATAAAATACAGTATTTAGCTTCTGGAATCCTTGCATAGATCTTAGAGTATACAGGAAAGCAAGTTGGAAACTTGCATATTTTTCTCTAATCCTTTTAGATTTATATGTCAATATTGTAGATATAATTAGCAGTAGTTGCAAAGAAGCTGAACTGGGACTGTATCAGCAGTTGTATATATCAAAATGGTAGTCATGTGAGCCCAGCTGGAAAGCCAGAATGGTCATGAGTACATTGTTTTCGGCTCCATCTTGTAATAGTTCTCTGCATGTGTGTGGTTTGGGTTTTTTTGTTGGTTTCTTTTGTTGTTTTGTTTGTGTCTTTTTTGTTTGGTGGGGTTTTTTTGTTTTTTTTTTTTTAAAGTTGGTTTCTTCCTGTCTGTTTTCATGTTTACCTAGGGGGATCAGAATTTGTGTGGCTGTACCTTAAGACAAAAGTTAACACATACTAATTTTTAACTGACCTATTTCTTATTCAGATGGTTCTTGAATTCACAGCTGAAGTAGGACAGCAGATTATCCTTATTGGGAGAAAAAAAAAAAATTGCTTGAATTGATTCTTGAGATTTTTCAGAAATACACAATGAAATTGGCAAGTACAGTACCCTAGTTAAAATATATTCTTACTAATAACGTTCTTCTCTGGTCTTGGATTTGTATTTAACAGGTCCAGCCTTAGAGAGTAAGACACCTGTTGTTAATATCTTGGTGCTATTTAGTATGTTTTTGTCTAGTATCATTCTTATATAAAATGGAAACCTTTAACTGAAAACTAATTGAAAAGTGTTAGTGTTAAATTAGTGACTCAAAAGTTAGTGTCTCCTAAGTGTTAGTCACTTCAAATACCATTTTGCAGACGCTCAGGCTCGAAAGATTTAATACTTGTTAACTGGTCACATTTTATGTAGTTAGAAATTTATTTTATTGTTAAGGTTTTACAGTATGTATATTCTTGGAGATCGATACAGAATTATCATTCTGGTAGTCTGTTTTACCTGTATACGTGGATTTCTTGCTGTTCAGTGCAGACTGGAAAAATAGCAGCTTTCACTATTGCCCATCAGTGTGAAATAACCTTGTCCTGTATGTTCCAGTATATGAAGAATTGAACCTTTAGCTGAAACTTCAAATACTGACAAGTACACAAATAACTGCTTTATTCAAATTCCAATTCAGTTTTTATATGGCTTGTAATTTTCTTTTTCCTATGTTAATTTCTCTTACAATGTCATGATTATCTGCTTAAAACCATAAATGTGTACAATTTGTTCTTGCTTTTAGGTATGATGAATGGATAAAGGCAGACAAAATAGTGAGACCAGCTGATAAAAATGTACCAAAAATTAAGCATCGAAAGAAAATAAAGGTAGTTTATCTCCCTTTTTCTTCTTTCTTCTCCTCCCTAACTTTGGTTTAAGACATTCTTAAGTACTGCCCACCCCCCTTTTGACTGGCTTACAAATGCTTGATGGTAAAAGCAACTTCCTAGCCTTTTCAAAACTAAAACTTTTTTTCATCAAGGTTTTGGTTTTTGACTTTGGGGTGGGGAGGGGAAGCCTCTCTTTCCTTCTTCCCTATATTTTTTATGAAATTAATGTATGTTTTTATTGAAAATAAATGAGAAGAATCCATTTTATCATCAGTGGTGGGAGCCAGCTCTGGATGGTGAGATTTGGGAGCTCCCTCGGCTGATTCTGGAGAGCAAATGTATGACTAGTCCATATGTATGTGACTGTCATTTTATTTCAGAGCATTTCTTTCAAAATTCATTCTTTTAAAACTGATATTTAGGCTTAGGTTATCATATATTCCTTGGGCAGTGGGATGCAAGCTTTTTCTTCTGCCACAGATGTCAGTGCTCCTCCTGCCCTCCCAGCACCATGGCACCTCTGGAACCTGAGTTTTGTTCTAGAACTCCTTGCTCTTTGTGACAGAGCAGGGTGCTGTAGTCCTGCCCTGGTACTGCTGGGCCTGGCACCCTGTGGTGCCACTGCTCCTAGAGCACTGGCTGTGTTTGCTTTCCTGTTTGTTTAGTGGTGACAAAGTTCCTGTCTTCAGTAGAAATGTCTTGGCATGGGCCATAGAAAAGTATTTGCAATCTTTTAAAAAAAGAGGAAAGCTTTCCTTTATGGGTTGAATGTTTAAGATAACTGTAAGCATTGCTTAATTGTAATCTGTGTTAAGATATATGCTCCAATGAGAACAGTTTTTAATCTTTCACACAGAATAAAACTGACAAAGAGAAGGAAGAGAAATATTCTCCTAAAAACTGTAAATTGCGACGTTTGTCAAAACCACCTTTTCACACCAGCACATCACCAGAGACTGGGTCCAAACTTGACAGCGCTGAAGCCAAAAATAATGAACAAGCTCCAGTTAAATCAATAGAAATTACTTCTATCATTAATGGGCTACAAGGTATTGTACTTAAACTTTTTCTAATTCTGTAAATGGCCTTTAAACAGTAGTAAATGACAATGTTGAACAATTGATGCAACTGTACACTTCAGTCTGTCTGGCTAATTATAACACCATCTCCAGAAATAACCCTTGAACAAAAGCAATATTCAGTTTCTGAAAACAGGTATTATGGATTGAATGTACGTTAACGGTCTTAAGAATTATGTCCTTTGCTTTGCCATCCTTTTTTTGTTTGATACACAGCAAAGCATTTTTACTTCCCATACTATTTAAATTTAATTATTTTATTTATGTAACTTTTAGGACCCATGATTTTTTTTTCCTTGAAAAACAGAATTAATAAAGCTAGGTTTCCTGTTAGCTCATGTGTTGTTCCTAACATTGTTTTCCCCTACCCACACATTTATGGCAGCATTATAATAACTAATTGCTTTTCTTCATCCTTAGTTTAGTGCAAATCTCCAGAAGAAGAAATCATATATGGTATAGGGAGTTTGGGTTACCACCAATTTTTGTGAAAGTTGTATGTATTTAATAATCTTTCAGACTCATTCAAACTTGGATGACGTTGGCCACTGGGTTCCAAATTTGTAGGTAGAATAACAGTCAAAATAATCTATTAAGCTTCGTTTCCTTAGGAAATGGGAAACAAAAAAGCAATTAGCAGTGATGATAATGACACTATTATTAGTGCTATAATTAATCTGTAATTAACTTCTGATTACAAAAGCACGATTTGACATACACCCTCTAATATTTTGGAAAGCTAAATGTTTTCCATATTACCTAATTAATTTCCAGAAATGCTCTTAATTGTATGCAGTTTTTTTATCATTTAAGTCCGAAGGTTCATGCAGGGGATTAACTAATTTTTTTCTGTTACTTGCAGGTTTTTGTTTTTAAATACAAAAAGCTCTAATGTTTTACTATTTCTTTTTCCTCCAATTTTAGAGCTGCTTGCTCAAAACTTTTACAGGTTGTTTTGGGTTTTTTTCCCCCTAAACTGGAATGGTTAATGCTATTGTATTCAACTTTCCTTTGAAGGGCACAGCAGAGTAAATAGGTTGAGAGTAAAAGTTGTTGGACCTTATTTTTGATTGTTTCTTAAATTTGGTGGTCTTGGCTTTTATTTCAAATGGCAAAATTTGATACCTCATATTATATTATTAGTGTGGTTTTGATCCTCTAAAGTATGAGAAAAGCAAGTATTAGAAGTCCATTTTAAGTGAAAGAGTTCTTAGAACTTTAGGCCAAAATGTTTACCGTAAATATTTAGTTATAAAAAAGCAAACAACACTGAAAGAAAAGGCTGTGTAAAACTTGCTTTCAGATTGCATCTTAGAGTAGCATTTAAGATCCTGCCTATCTTAAAGCAAATAAACCAAGAGAAACACCTGAGGCAACACTTCTCAAGGTATTTTGTCCTGTATACCTCTTCTCTCTGTTAGTGTGCTCTTCTCTAAGTTTATCGTATTTCAGTAAACCTTTTTTTAAAAAGTTTATTCAACCTTGATCATTTCTGTGAATTTCATTGGCAGTATTGCTTTTCTTCTCTGTCATTGGTTACATTATCATCTTTTAGAAGGTGAGGACTTTTAGTGAGGAATTGAGAATCAGATGGGAGGTAGGATGAGAAGAGTTAAACTAGTATGCCAACAAAAACGGATGTTACAAATCAAGGTGTTACCCATATATTTGAGCCAATTCTCATTGTTTTTCCTTGTATCTGTATCTTTTCCCATTGAGTGGACTTTTTGATTCCTTCTCCATTATATCTTTGTTCTTCCTTTCTCAGTTTCTTTACTCCTGACCCTGAATTTTCTTACTATTGTCCTACACTCCTGTTGTTCATATATTTCTCCAACTGCCTTTCATTATTGCTTTCACTGCCTTTTTCCAGGCTGGTCATCAGGCTGATTTGTTAGAGATTACCCAGTGTCTTTGTTGTTGTTTTGTCCTTTTAGACTGTAAATTCTCCGGGGAAAATACTGTCTCTGGTTTGGGCTTTGGAAAAATGGCAGATAATGGTAGTATTTGTAACCCATAAGAAATATTTAGAGTCTTTATGTTAAGCACATCTTTCAATTTCTGCTTTGGTTAATTATACAGAAGTTTGTATTTTATGGATTGATGCACTCTATG
Organism: Elanus axillaris; assembly: GCA_026212715.1. NCBI lineage: Eukaryota > Metazoa > Chordata > Aves > Accipitriformes > Accipitridae > Elanus > Elanus axillaris. Next base: position 9,215,356 of record JANZLQ010000052.1, read on the forward strand.
CTTTGTCCACCTCTTCAGAAATTCCTGGAGATGTACTGTATAATACAGAATTTTCCTAGTTCCTAATCTAGCCGTTATACTTTCTAATAGAATAGGAAGTAAATCTTTTAAGTCTTCAGGAGGTATTATTTAAAATACATACTACTAGAGATCCGTGTAGCATGTGCTCATATCATATTTGTACAGTTTTCTTTAGTTGTTTTTAACCAGAATCAAGACAAACTTTCCCTTTTTTTTAATTTATTTATTTTTAATTAGCTTCTGAAAGTTCTGATGATAGCGAGCAGGAAGATGACCAAAGTGCCCCGAATGTACATGCTGATGGCAAAGAGGAATCTCAACATGAAGCTGTAAGCCAAGATAAGAACGAACTCTGTCTAAAAGAAGAACAGAGCGGTTCATCCCTCCCAGAAGAAACTAAAGTTCTGACAGAGGTAGTAGTGCCCAAGTCGGGATCCAAGTCTCCCGAAAGATTGCGAAAAGAGATGGAAGAGTTATCTGGAGATACTGACTCTGATGGAGAAGATGAAGCCACAAAGAAGAGAAAGGATGTGAAAAAGGAGGTAGCGGATAAAACAGCAAAACCACAGGTAAAACGTGGTAAACGAAGACACTGTGTTGCAGAGGAATCTTTAAAGACTGTGTCACCTAATAGAAAGGATGAGAAGTCCAAAAACAAAGACTCCCTTAGTTTAGAAAACAGCAGTAACAGCTCCTCGGATGAAGATGAGGAAGACAAATCTAAACTGAAAATCACTCCAACTAAAAAGTACAATGGACTAGAGGAGAAAAGGAAGTCTTTACGGACAAGTACTTTCTACTCAGGTTTCTCTGAAGTGGGAGAGAAAAGAATAAAGCTTCTAAATAACTCTGATGAAAGACTTCAGAACACCAGAGCAAAGGATCGGAAAGACGTCTGGTCAAGTATTCAGGGACAATGGCCGAAGAAAACGCTGAAGGAACTGTTCTCGGACTCTGACACTGAAGCTGCTGCCTCCCCTCCACATGCTGCTCCTGAGGATGCTGCAGCAGAGGAGCAGCTTCAGTCTCTTGCAGAAGAAGACATTTCTTTGCCTAGCTCTGAACTTGAAAAATCTTTGCCAGCTAGTGTGGACATTAAACCTGTTGAGGAGAAAACAACTGAAGTGGGCGAAAAGAAAGTTGAATTCCCAAGCAGTGGTAGTAATTCAGTGCTAAATACCCCTCCTACAACTCCTGAATCGCCTTCATCTGTAACCGTAACAGAGTCCAGTAGACATCAATCCAGTGTCACTGTCTCTGAGAGGCTGCCACCAAATCAAGAAGAGATACGAAGCATTAAAAGTGAAACAGATAGCACAATAGAGGTGGACAGTGTTGCAGGGGAGCTGCAAGACCTCCAGTCTGAAGGAAATATTTCTCCAACAGGTTTTGATGCCAGCGTCAGCTCCAGCAGTAGTAATCAACCAGAGCCAGAGCATACTGAAAAAGGTAAAGGAAAGGGTAAACAGAGCTGTCTTCAACCTTACCAGCTCTCATTTTAGCAGTGCTGATGTATTTTCATTCTGTTATGGTTACACTGCTGGAAAATTAGTTATTGGAGGAAGTAGTAGCCTGCTACTTCAAATGTGTGGAAATCATCTATCATGTCACACTATTCATTATAATCATCTAGTGAATAGTCTGCCAGGAAGTTTCTTGGCCCTTCGTTAGGAATTATGATGGTTTCAGTGAGGAATAAACTATATAAGAATAAAGTTTATACTGGACCAGGCAATAAAAGCCCAGAGCAAACTGTAATACATTGTACAGGGAATATTTATTGTAGCAAAACAGATAAATTTTGAGTATATTGCTACAAGTAGAAGATACTGTTTCTTATGTAAAATTTTAATTCTCTCTAAGTTGTTTATTTGGGGGAAGAAAATGCCAATTACTGCATGCTTAGGCAACCATTTCAAACTTGCATCTTAGGAAATTAATTTTTTAAAAAAATACAAGTCAAGCTGATAACAAACATTGACTTTATTAGCTATGTTTCACTTTCAGATGTGATTTTGCAGGTTGAAGTTCCTATCCTGAGACCACTAGAGCATAGGGAATAATAAACACTGCCAACACCTGTGTACGTGATGTCAGTGTACTCCTGTCTGCTTTTTAACTGTTTGCAAGGCTGGATCCAAAAGCTTTTTTGTGAAAGTCACTGGCTCTTTTACATTCCATCAAAAGTACAGCTACTTTAACTGTGTTAAAGTGCCTAAAAAATCTTTAATACAAAGGAAAAAACACATGTCTGAATATAATCCTGGGATGACAGAAGGGGTTTGTTCATCTCAACAGATTTCAGTTAATAATTAACTGAATTTTCTCAAAATGCCCTTAAGGTGTATTACCTTCATCATTCTGTTTGCATTGTCTTTTGAAAGAATGCAACAAAATGTGTTTCCTTAAACAAAGGAGAGAGTTTGGCAGAGGCAAATGTGTAGCCCACAATAAATATGCCTGTATTGCTTTGTTAATTATAGATGTGTAGGTTTAGAACTTGTTTGCTTTTTTATTAAAAAGAAAATTATTGCCACATGAAAAAAATTTTATACTACTGCACACCATCACTTTTACATGCATTAGACTTTAACTTCCTCTCTGATTTTGCCAGCATGCTGCCTATTTTAGAAAATTAGGTTTCTTAATGTAAATGGTTTTGTTACAGGAGTAATTTTCAATCTGAGTCAGGTAGCTGTGGACCAATGTTTGAACAACTCTGGAAATTTGTTCTTTTAACAGGTGTACTAGAAATTTTTTATCCTTTTTTTTACTTTTTCCCTTTGTAGTCACAAATACCAGTAGTCTGTTTCCTTTGTTTTTTTGTTTGCCTTTTGTTGTTGCCTTGTTTTTTAACATTATCTAAGATTTTTTTTTATACTTTCAATTAATGTAATTACTGATCACAAGTTATAGTTTCATTTTTTTCTCAAAGCTTCCAAGTGCAACAGGATTTTTGAACATTTTTCAGTAGTTCTTGATGAGCTTTTCAAATAAATGTGTTCTTATATAATTTATAGTATTAAAAAAATAAAAAATCCATGTGCTTCAAGAGAATTCTGATGATGCATGTGGGAAAGTTACTTGCAGTCATCTTAATGTGCACTCTAAACAACAAACCTTGTCTGCCTTCCATCCTCGTTGACCTCCTCTTGTCAATATAAGTAGAAAGCTGAGCCGTATTAAGGATAGGCAGGAGCAGTCACATTGTTGCCTACAGACTTGAGCGCTGAAGTGTACTTTCTGAGATAAACACACAGCACTGCAAGTATTTGTTTAATTTGTGTTTGGTTTTGGTGTGTTTTTTTTTTCTTTCCCCAATTATAGTCTGTACAGGCCAAAAAAGACTTAAAGATGCTCAGGGAGGAGGAAGCTCCTCAAAAAAGCAGAAGAGAAGCCACAAAACATCTGTGAGCAACAAAAAGAAGAGTAAAACCAGTAAGTACAGCAGCTCAGTGTGAAATCAATGTGTGAAGGTACTGTCTCATTTGTTTGAATGATTGTAGAAGATGAAGTCTGGACATAAAAAATGTATTAGGACAAAATGTTCTCATCAGGAAGTTCTTAATACAGTTTAAATGAAGAAACTACTTTTGCTGAATGCCCAAAGTGTTCTTAAATGTCTTGTGTTATTTCTGGGCCTATTTCTAAGAGGTTCTTAATATTGTGTAACTCGGGAAAACTTTCACACTTGGTAGAATTGGGACAGGAATCTGTGGCGTGATAGCTGCATGTTTTAGAGGGAAGACTGGGACCTGGAGGAAATTAGACTTTGTATTTTCTGCAACATTAGTTTTTGGAGGTGTATATCTCTTCCAGTAGCAAATATGAGCATAATTCCGGAAGAATATAGGCTCTATTTTCTTCCTGTATCATCTGTTACATCTTCAGTAAATAAGGCAACTTTTGCAGCTTTTTTTGCAGTTGTAGAAGCTAATTGGAACAGAAACCACAGTACTGGGGAAGATAAGTTTAATAAAAGCAGAGGTGTATTAGACACGTGCACACATGTTCAGAAGACACCAAGATCAATTACTGCCTCATCACACTGTTGTTAAAAAATACCAGGGAACTGTCAGCTACAGACTAAAGCCGGAAGGATAGCTCTAAAAACTGCAGTTAAAGCAAGGATAGAAAGCATATGCTATGCCTTTTTAACTCTCTTTTCCTCCCCCTGCCACCTTTTCTTTCTTTTAACAGCTTTTAGTAAAAGTCTGTACTTTCTGGTCTGGTATTTACTTTCACCCCACCCGTCCTTCACGTTCATTGATCTCTTCACATTCTCTCATCCTTTTTCATTCCATTTCACTAATCTCCTCCTTCCATAATCCTTATTCCTTCCCTCACCACAGGAATTAAAGTAACAAAACAAACTGAATTTGCAGAACTAAGACACAATTTTTAGCCTTGCCATTGTTCCCTTTGATTGGGTGAATTTATCCTTTTTTTCTCAACCTATGTCTTTGTCAGGATGCAAGCACTTCAAAGCTAGTATTGTTTCTTGTACCGTGTACAGTTCTTGGTGTGTATGCATTCTTTTTGTTATACAGCAGTGCTTGAAGTCTGTAATAAGGGCAATAGATAAAATGTAGAGCCAGTTATGAGCAAAAAATTCTTCTTGCAAAATTCAGGTTTACCAGTTAAAGCTGCTTTGTGGCAGCTCCAACTCTTGCCTTTGCATTAAGCCAGCAGACGGCAGCAGCTCTGCAGCCAGTTCTGTCATATCATGTGTAACTTGGCATTCAGTTTCTCCAGTGTAGATCACTAGATCATGAAGACCAGAACCAAAAGAGACTTTTGGGGTTCGTTTTGTCACCACTTAGGGCAGGTACAACTGAGGCATGTTTCTCTTGATTAATATTAATTGAACATGTTTTAAAAAACAACTTTAATGATGGAGATTCTGCAGCTTCCCTAGGCATTTTATTCCAGCGATTCCCTAGACTTCTGTTGAATTAAAATGTCTTGCCCCTGCTTCCACCTCAGTTTTATTTTTGTAATGCTAAACAAGCTTCATTCTTTCAATCATTACTCATAAATCATGTCTTTAGATTATATTTTTTACTCTCCTTTGGGTGATGAGAAACAGTTTAGCCTATTGCTTTATAGTTAAAGTTTTTTCAGTGTGAGGTGAGGTTCTTCTGTTTTGGGTCAGCTGAAGATGTTTTTCTGCAATTAAAGAATTTGATCATAGTTTCTGAGGATTTTTGTAGATGAGGTCATGCAAATTCAGATTATTGCTACTCATTTTAATATGAAACCTAAAATAAATAAAGGTGACATAAAGCTAAGAAAAAGGCCAATTGTTTACTCATTTCTGCTACACATCCTAGGAGTATAGTGAAAAGTGTTAGCTCTAAAACGGGATAGAGGTTTGTATATATTGAATGCTGTATTTGAAATTAATATTAAAAAAAGATAAACAGGAGATAGGACATAACAATCAATCTTGCTGTTTTAGAAAAAGTATAGCCCCATAAGCAGAAATACGTGGATAATTTTTGCACCTACATTGACACAATGGACTGCCTCTTTGCCTTATTTTCTAATGTAGGCAATTTATTTATGGATATGGTTTTAAAGCAATAAGTGTGATGCTGTCTTGAACCATTTAGAGAGTAGAGTGCACCTTCCCTATACAGACTTTGAGCAGTTGGATTGTATTAATGAATCTCCTTACAAGATGTGTGTCCCTACACCACCCCCTTACCTTCTTGCATACGCTTTCAGCAATATACTTATCTGTATTCAGGGTGGATTGTGGATCCCCAGTCTGGTACTTTTATCCACCCTCTAGCTCTGTGGGATTTTGGTTCTCATAGGTCCACATAATAGCTATGAATCTGCCTGCACAGCAACTAGCTGGATGGTGTTTCCAGTGCAAGGTTTCCCTTTCACAGCATGCCAGAATTAGAGAGGCCCCATTGAATACCTGTTTTGTGGTCCTGTATTTAGGCACTGGTGATGCAAAGAGCTGTGTGCCAAGCTTCTATACCAGGACGGATTATAGCATTTTAGAGTAAAAAAGGATTTTGGTCAAATAAACTCCTGTTAATGAAAGTAAACATACAGGTAGTTTCTGATAAGCTTTGGTTTGGGCAGGAAGGTTGCTTTGCTTTGTAACAATGTATCTTGTTTCTCCAGCAAATAGCAGTGACAGTGAGGAACTATCTGCTGGTGAAAGTGTGTCCAAGTCTCAGCCAGCAAAATCCGTTTCTACTGGAATGAAATCTCACCAAACCAAATCACCCGCAAGAACACAGTCTCCAGGAAAATGTGGGAAAAATGGAGAGAAAGAGTCTGATCTCAAAGAACAGAATAATCGTTTACCCAAAGTTTACAAATGGAGTTTTCAAATGTGTAAGTATTTTCTTCAAAACACACCTAGTGTGGTCTTGTGATATAGTATAAGAAGGCTTTTTGAATTTTGTGTGTTTTTGTTTTTTCCCCTAAAATCATTCCATCCTCAGTTCGCTTAATTTTGTGATAAAACCTGATTTAAAAAATAATTTATTTTTTTTTCAACTGCAGTGCAGGAAACTGCCTGTATTGCACTCTTCTAATACTATTTTTAGATTTGGCTCCTGCACTGACTTGTTCTTACCATCCTGTGCAGACCTGTCATTCTGGCATGAATGGTATCCATATGTGCTTCTTGTGTTGACATTTTCTTGCTGTTTTACTCCTCATTCTCTAGTTACTGTTCAGACATTTACGTGTTTGATTTGTAGCTTTTTCCCCTTCCATTTTGCCTTAGTGAACCAGGTCACGTATACTATTTCTAGTAATAAGAACTTTCAGTGTGTTTGTGTCAGTCAGCTACAGGTACACGTATAGCTAGGGGTGAGCAGTATTGAAAGGCTCATGCATTTGCCTATCTGAAAAACAGTTCAGTAGCTTATTAATGCCTTGATATTAATGTGACTTCTTAATTGCCTCTGCATGCGTGGCGTTGGCAGTGTTATTTGCAGTGGGGAGAAAAGAGAAGCAAGATAAAATATTAGGTGATTGAAGCCTTCTTCCTCAATACAACAATAGGCAAACAATTGAAAATAATTACTTAAAACAAAAGCTTGTTATTTTTAGCCCTCTCTCTTACAGCATCTGGGTATTTAATTGCATAGTCAGCAATAAATTGTTGTCCCTAGTACTGACCATGGATGTATAGCATTGCATGAGTTGCTTCCTTTTTGCTTTTAACGGTCACACTGAAACTGTGTAATGTGACTGATATAAATTACTTCTTAAAGTAATTCATATTGTCTCATTCAGTATTCACAGATTACCTTAGTGTATGTTAAGTTTCTGAAGTTCTTGGAGCATTATGCTCTGTACTTTTCTGTGCTCTGACCTGGGCTGTATGAAGCCTGCTGTTCCTCACATGAAGTGGGAACAAGGAAGAGCTGGCACAGCACGCTGTGCAGACACATCTGCTGAATATTCTTTTTAATTTTTTTTTTAATTTTATTTTCTTTTGCCAGCAGTGTTCTTTCATGCCCAAGGAATTCTCCACTTAGCCAGCTGTTTCTGCAGTGAGAGAATCTGACCCTGCATTTTTTTCTCTCCAGCCCTGAATCTCAGTGTTACACTACTTTAAAAGTATTTTTCTCCTAGTGCTTCTTCACAGTCAAGTTACATTCTGCTGCTCTTCATGACTGTGTAATGTAATAGATGTTTATTGTCACTTACTGGCCTACTGAGATTCATGGGGCAGATTTCCTGTGCAATGCATTTAAAGAGCTTTTGCTCCTTCCTTTCTTTCTACCTTGGCTACATTGCACATGCTAAATTTGCTTGGCAGGAGTTGTACTTTGGAGTGCTATTTAACATGTTTCCTGCTCTTGCAGAGGTTTAAGACACTTGCAAGGTCTCTGAGCTTTCCTCATCTTCCCACAGCCTAATATAGCTGTGGCTTTTGGTCCTTGGTGCTACCTTCATTATAGGTTGAAGCGTGTTCTGTGCCCCTATGATGGGTTGACCATGGCTGGATGCCAGGTGCCCACCAAGTCGTTCTATCACTCCCCCCCTCTTCGCTAGACAGAGG
>JANZLQ010000052.1:9238279-9285182 GCA_026212715.1 Elanus axillaris
GGTCGGGCCCTGCCGGGGGGGGGGGCTCCGCTCGCCGTCGGGACCGGGCGCCGCCACCCGCCGCCGCTGACAGGAACCGGCTGCTGCCAACGGAACGCGCCCGACCGCCCCCTCCGTTACCGCTCTGCGCCTGCGCGGGCGCCGGGGAGGGGGGCGCACACAAGGAACCCCAGCGCCGCCGGCCCGCGCATGCGCCCCGGCGGCTGCCGGCCTCCCCGCAGGCACTAGAAGCGGCGCCTTCTGCCGCCGCTGGGTGATGACGTCAGCGGAAGCCAGGCGGGGTCCTTTCTGGCCGCCCGCTCGCCCCAAGGTGCCTGCGGAGCTCGGCGCCGGCCGCGCGGCGGGAGGGGGCGGCGGGAGCTTCCCCTCGGCGCCGGGCACGATGATGGTGGGCAAGACCAGCGCCATCGCGGCGGGCCTTTGCGGGGCCCTTTTCATCGGTTACTGCATCTACTTCGACCGCAAGAGACGGAGCGACCCCAATTTCAAGAACCGGCTGCGAGAGCGTGAGTGTCCGGGCCGCCGCCGCCGGCTCTCGCGCGCGCCCCTGTCTTCCGGCGGCTGCCGCCTCCCCTCCCCCTCCCCGCGGGGGGCGGCACGTGGCGCCTCCGCAGCGCCCTCCTGCTCCGGGGCCGCCTCCGCCGCCACCCCCCTCAGTCACCGGCCCGGTCCTCGCCCGCGTGCCGCCGTTACCGGGCGGGAAGGACGGCAGAGGGCAGCGGGAGGCTGCGCCTGGGGGCGGTTGCGGGAGCCGGGCCCCGAGCCCCCCCTCTGGTTGTTGCCTGTCGAGGTCCCGTTACCTGAGCCAGGGGACGGGTCTCCTCGTCGCAGCCTGTTTTCTGCCATTTCTGTAGTTATTGGGTGACTTGTGGTTTCCGCGTCAGAAGCTGGGCTTGGAAACAGTTCACCTCTTTTTTTTTTTTTTTTTTTAATGAAAATCTTCTTATCCGACACGTTCAGCCCTGCTGTTCTCACCACTGCACGTACGCGGTGACGTTTATTTTTTTTGCTCTTGGAAGACGACCGGGTAAAACGATGTGGTGATCTCTTACACTGGAGTTGTTGCCGTGGTGAGGCAAGAGCCCTCAGGTTCTCAGTCTGCTGCATTCTTAACCCTCCTGGCAGCTCTGTTATTAGCTTCCAGGATAAGCACGAATGCCAGAGAAAACTGTTGATTAATCCAAAATGTGGAGCTCTCCTCCTGTGGCTCTTCATTATTTCACATCTTCAACATTTATTGAAGTGTTTTAGTAATTAGCGAAGGTTTTTAAGTGCAGCTGTAAGCGTCGGTACACAAATTTGTCCAAGGTACTTGAATGAATCATGAGAGATTAGCTGATACTTGTTGTGCTGGGTTGTTTCCATCATGGGAATATGTATAGTATGCCTTTGATAACTAATCCAAAGATAAGAAGTTACCATTAAGGTAAACTATCCCAGCAAGTAAACTTAACATGATCAGCAGCTTCATGGATGGAAGAGTCAATAACTAGATGGCCTAAAAATGAGTATTTACCTGATGATGTTTAAAAGTGTCTTTAACCTTTTTATTCTGTTGTAATGGATTGAATTTGTTGAGTGACCAGTGTTGATGCTTAACAGCTTATTAATTCTGCTTTCTGTAAGCTCTTCCACAGCAAATTACGACTTTCAAATACTTCATCTTCAGGCCCTTGCTCATATATGTAGGATCTCGGATGCATACTTCTTTTGTGTGTCTTCCAAGTACTTTTTGCCCTGCAGTGCAAGTCATTCGTTGGGAATTTTTAGTATAGGAAACTGGTACGTGCTTGTCTTGCACAACCAAACTCAATTTTTGGCAGTATAATCAGCCATGTTCTTTTTATGATGTTAAATATGTAGTAGAGAAAACAGTGGATTACATAACATTTTTGCAGAAGCACTGAAAATAATTTTTGTATTCCATTGTTTTCATTATCTGAGTTTCTATCCAGTAATGCTCTGGATAAACCTTAGACCTACTCTGATTAAGAATTAATGCTTTCCTTAAAGTGGAAAAAAATCCATTGTGGTTTGATAAGAGATGGCTGCTGTCATTTGAAGGACATCACCGTATGACTTATGATCCTTGGATGTGACATGCTGGGCTGATTTTAGTTGCAAGGCTTTAGATAATAATAAGGAATTTGTTTTAATTCTTATTTTTTACTACTGTAACTGATTCTGTAGTATGGATGCTTCTGTAGTGGTGCCAGTGATCTGATTATTACGGTGTTTTTACTGTTGGATAGTAAGGCTTGGACTGTAAAATATCTGACCAAAAAAGGTCCAATGCAGCAGCCAGTTGCAGATCTTTAGATGAAGATATACTGTTTGTCAGGCAATAGTAGGGGTATTTGATCAAAAACTTGTAGAAACCACCTTCACAGCAGATCTTTTCCACTGACATTCTTAGGATAAGATTGTCATTTCCTGGGAGGCTCGAAGAACTGCTGGACTTTAGTATTCCAGATGCCCTAGTATTATTTATTTAGCAGGTTTTGTGGGTGGGTTTTGGTTTTTGGGGTTTTTTTTGAGCTTTTTGTGTTGCTAGTTAGGGGTCATGTCCTTATTTAATCTCAGGACCAAAAGGTAGCAAAGCTATAAACATCTGGAGCTGCTTAGCTTCTACAGGTATATTTTAAGATAAGGTTTTAGATGCGTTTGCTATTCATATTCTTGAATGTATAAACCAGAAATGTTCTGTATGCAAGTATAGACACTGATCTCTTAATTCAGAGACAGCCAGCATTTCTGACCATGCTGAACTTTGCCTCAGAGCACTTTCTGCCTGGACAGCTGAGTGAGAGGAGGGCAGAAGGCAGACTTCGCGGATGGGAGCTGAAGATGCATACGGCTTTTTGGTCATTCTGCTCCTTTGTGGGACTGGTTGTGAAGCTGCTGGGGCAACTTGGGGATTTTTGCAACCCGTGTCAGCATGCCAAATTATCCTTTGGTTCACATTTGAAACTTACTCCCCGTGTACAAGAGCTGTGTCTGAAGGACCTGCAAGTCACGTGTGGTTTGAGAGCTGCAGTCCAGCTTTGTTTTGGATGGATGCATGTGCATTTCTGTGTTAATTAAAATTCCTTCTGTGAAAAATTATTGCCCTTCCCCCTTTTTATATGTGATAATGTCTTTAGAGAAGAGGGAAGTTTTTCATTTTCTTGGAGGTTCCTGAGGGAAAACGGACCATTTTGGGGTTTGGTTTTTAGGTTTTGGTTGGTGTCGTCCTTGCCCCCCCCCCCAAAAAAAAAAGCCATTGCTTTTTGCTTGTCATATTACAAATGTAACTTTTGGCTGTGGTTGCAAAGATATTTTAAAACTAGTGTTGCCAACCAGTATGGGAAGAATTCCTAAATATCCCTTAGAGCTATTTGGGTTTTGTACTAGTTTTAGCTAGTAGACTTTTAAAGAGATCTATAAAAATGCATGAAGAAGAGGAAGAAAAATTGCATGGTAATTGGACTTGAAAGATTCTTTAGATCAATGTTCAGTTTTAAAATCTTGATGATTCTTCACATTCCTTTACTATTTTCAGGTTAAAGTATATGATTTCATATGTGTGTGATCAGTGGTCATAAGCTTTTATTAAGTAGTTAGAGTTACCAGCATGTCTTTTTTTCTTTATCTCTGAATGCTTAACCTGGTGAGTGATACCTGTTGTAGTATTTTAAAAGATGTCATAGTCACAACAAGAAAATACAATTTTCTCATTTTCTCCTGAAAAAGATGTACAAATGTTAAGCTGTTACTCTCTGTACTTTTCATTGATGTTTTCACTGAATGCACTACAGTTGCAACATGGCTTGTTTTGATAGTGAAGTATTTCAGATACTACTTTTTTCCCCCCCATTTTTTATTTAATCTTTAAGGTTTTTATGTATTAGCAAAACTGGTTTTCATAGTAGTGCAGTTTAAAGTTTTGTGCAAATTAATGCTTCAGAAAACTTGGAGTGAGCTAATTGAAGGCACCAACTTTGAAGAGATAAATTCTTCTTTAATGTTGAAAACAACCACAGCGATACAATTATAGTATGCTACAGTTCTGTATGACACGTTTTTCTCTATATGGTGCTGTAAAATAACGTACACAGGTCAATAAGTTGTAGAAATTCAGGTGCTACGGGTTATTAAGGTATTGTAGAAAGTAAAAGGGTGAACGGTGTAGTTAGAATGTGAACTCCCTTTATAAAGAAAACTTGATCTTGTCCACAGATTGCACATGTTACATTATCACTGCTAGGAAACAGTGTTTCTGAATGTCTTTATCATGTGGACAACTGCAAATTTTTAACTTGTTGCCATTAAAACTTGTAAAATTGTCTCAAAAGAAAAATCAGGACTGTGTGGCAGTTGTTCTTTGTCAACACAGATGTTCACGGAGCAGACTCTGAGGACAAAAATAGTAAGAGTACCGTTGTTTAACCATAGGCTATATTGGAAAGTTACATCGGTGTGACTATTTCAGTTGATGAACTGATGAATTACAAAAACAATTATTCTAAGGAAATAACTAGTATTACTATAATTATTCTTTCTTGTATGAATAGCTTCTACTATAAAATATCTTTATACCTGCCTAATTGTGTTAAAAGCAAGCTATATGTCACCTTGATTACACTAGTTTTGCGAGAACAGTGCAACTTTATGCCTTTAGGTTTGGCAATTAATTCTGTAAATATTTGTTTGCTTTCCTCAGGTTTCAGAAATGTATGCCTTAGTATTGCTCTTGCTGTGGGATGATGGGATACTGCCACCCATTTAACAAGTTCCCAAGCCTTTGCTATAAAGCAGCTGGGAAAGTCCACTTACATACTGTGAGCTGCTAAAGTTCCTGTTGGTGGTGTGCCGTTATAGTTCAAAATTAGATAGCCTTGACCTATAGAAATCCTCTATTATTAGTCTTAATTCTCTTTCCTTCTTCACGCCTCTAGCACGTGAAGTATGCTCTGCTGCAGGCCCTGCGTGGTTGGTGTTTACCATAGCCCACAGGAGAATTGCCACTTTGAGTTGGTGTGCTACTGCCAGCCCTCATTAGGCCTCCAAATGATACTCTCTTGCAGAGAGTGGGTTGCAGTCTTGTGTTCAGTTTTCAGTATTTGGAATATATTCCCAGTGTCTTATTTTGAAAAGAACTTTGATGTATTCACTATAATCTGAAGGCAAATTAAAAATGTAAGACGTTTTTATCCTTACAGGAAGGAAGAAACAGAAGCTTGCCAAAGAGAGAGCAGGGCTTTCCAAGGTAATAGTGTTCAATAATGCAGTGCTATTTTGAAAGATGTTTCATTTGTATTATTTCTAAGATTTGTTTAAAGATCTGTTTTGTTTCCAGCACTACAAACACTTGTGCAGATATGCAGTCTTTAGTTTTTTTACGACTCACAAATAACCATATGAAATGGTTGTTCCTTTTTTTTGTGTGTCAGATAGAGGCCTTGTACTAGAAAGTACAACATTTACTGTGTTATTTGGTGGTGTTTTCCTCTTTACAGTATGTGCAAGGACTTTTCAGACTTAAAAATAATTGATGGGATACAGCTATAACTGAATCTGGTATTTTTTCACTAGAAGTACTTGATTTCTCTTTCCTTATCACCAATGGATCCTGGAAGAAAAATAGATTTATCTTCACCAACTGCAAGAAATGTAGTTGTGATAAACATAATGCAACTTAGAATTTATATCTGCTACAAAATTGTGTACTTAATAAACTGTGTAGAGGTATTTCAGCCTCTGTCTCTCTACAGGTTTGTGATGCAATGATGTGAGAACTGAGTCTGATTTTCAAAAACATTCTGTGTACATTTAACTAAGTGGTGACACTACTAATTTTTTTTTACCAGTTTCAGTGTAACAGTATGGTTGTGTGTGTGTTTGATTTCAGTTGAGAATGTTTTCTGCTAACTTGTTTATTAACTGATGTTTAAGGGCCAAGTTCAGTTTTACTCTGTGTGTTATAGTTGCCTGATCTGAAAGATGCTGAAGCAGTTCAGAAGTTTTTTCTTGAGGAGATTCAGCTTGGCGAGGAACTACTAGCTCAAGGTAATAGCATAATTTTTTTTGAAGGATAAAATAATTTTTCCTTACCTTTACTAGAAGATGATTTTTATATACTAAGATCTTCTGGGGAGTCAAATTCACCTGGGAAAAACTGTTTACTTCTTTCTAACCTGTGTTCAGAAGATCCAGCAAGGGAGGAGGAAAGAAAAGTGTGGATTGAGTCTTAGTAATTTAATCTACTGTTGATGAATGTTTTATGTAAATACTTTACAGTGTGGAAGAAGGTTGATTTCTAAACATTATGATTTGTCATACAGGTGAATATGAGAAAGGTGTTGATCACTTGACCAATGCCATTGCTGTGTGTGGACAGCCGCAGCAGCTACTACAAGTTCTACAGCAGACTCTTCCACCACCAGTGTTTCAAATGCTTCTAACTAAGCTCCCTACAATAAGCCAGGTATGTGAAACGTTCCCTGTTGTTTTGGGTTGAAAAAAATTGAACTACTTCTCTTATCCACTACATTGGTCTTGAGTATTGCTTTTTATAATATGTTTTTTTATGTGTTTGGTTAGATTAAAATAAGCTTTTTTTCACCTGAATTGCTAAGAGGTGTATATGAAAAATACCATGTAGCATTAATAGCAAACAAGGTAAAATAGAAATACAAAACTTGTCTCATACGTACGGTATGCTAAGCTCTTCTAAAGTAGAGATGTCTGACTGCAGCTCTGATACTATAACCAGATCCACTGTTTCCCAAATACAAGTTGGGGGATCAGAAAAGCAGTAACTGTCTTACGCTGGGTGTTGAGGGGGTTTTTTTGGTGTGGTTTTTGTTTTTTTTAAATTATATATCTACAAGTGTCTGCCTGTTGCTTCTGGGCCAGCTATAAACACAAAATGTTAACTAGCACCAGAACACATGACTGTTTTGGAAGATTGGGGCTTTCCCTGACGATAAGTGTTTGTAGCTCATTGTATAAAATGCTCTCCCTTTTTAGCCTGAGTACTGTGCAGTAATGTTGGTAATATGCTAGCAGGTGAGTCTATTGTGAAATAAATGTTTTACGTTCTTGGAAGTGCAAGGGAGCTGCCTAATGGTGTTACCTCACATAAAGCAGGGACTCAGTTCTGTGCATCAGTCGGCTCTCTTTACAGCTCAGGCCTGGTTACATTTCGGTTTAAGGTCCATATAGTTAGTAAAAACGCTGAAAGGTGTCAGATACACAAGATGTAAACATCTGGGGAAACAATGGAGCAAAAATGTTTCCTTAGAGAACAGAGCCAAAACCACACACAAAGGTAATAAGTTGAGGCTGATAGGATATTATTTATCTGACTTCGGCTTTGTTAGGCATTGCATAGTACGTAATTTCTGCAGAACTGACTTCAAAAACTTACGTCAAATAGATTACTGTTTTTAACAATCAGTTTGCTCAGTAATTACACTGCTTAATGTTCAGTGTAAAATTACATTGCTTGATAATCAGTTGCCTACTGTCAATTTTATGTAATTGTGAATGAGTTTTTCTCCTTCTTACAGAGAATTGTAAGTGCACAGTGCTTGGCTGAAGATGATGTTGAATGAGGTCACACCACAACAGGGGGAAAAAATGTTTTCTTACCCCAGAAGATGAGCATCAGTAGGGGGATAAAGGGGCAAACATAGTAGTTAATGGACTGTGTACCACATCGGGTTCTACCAGAGTTAAAATTAACTTTGTGTAGGTGGGTTTCACAGGATTTTATTTATTATCCCAGTGAAAAGTGTATTTTGATAAGAATTCATTTTATAAATACACTGTGTTGAGTTATCAAAGTATCACTAACTTCATTATTATTAAAATATGCAGTTGTAATGTTGTACATATAAAGACATAAAACTACGACTTATTAAAAACCCAATGCTCATTTTTGAAAAAACAAAGTTATGGCAATAAAGATTTATCTGCACTTGTGTGTCCCTATAGTACTACTTTAAATTTCAGAATATTTGGGTGTCAGAGCAAATGATCTAAAAATGACTTAACATTAACATTTATTTTTAACACTATGGCGGGGAATGGTAATAGATGACTGGCTGCAGAAAGAATGACAACTCCATTTCTGTCAGGAACAATAACATCCGAAATGATGCAAGTCAAAACTGTATCTGGCAAACATGAAAGCTCTGTTAATGCAGGTGTCTGAAATAAAGCTGTTTGGAATAGAACCTGGAGCAGATTGTAAGAGCATGCAGGTTGTTTTTTTGGAAAGCTTGAAACCTTTTTGCAAGGTAGGCGGCTAACATTTCAGTCTCTAGTCTTGAAGACCATAGAAAATCGCTGTTAACAGTCTTTGGCTTTTGCCTTACAAAAAACTGCACTGATAAGGTAAGACAATGATATCCCCAGGCAAAACTAGCTAATGGAATTAGAAAGATGTTGTAAAATTTTGGTATGGTGTGATACTGTAAACTTGAATTTAAGTAAGTTTTCCTTTGCCAGTGAAAAGGAGGCAAGTAATATACAGACTCAAGTGAGTAGCAGAAAGCATGCTTCTGAAAGCAAGTTTTCCATGGATAGGATACTCTAAATGTCAAAACACACTGGCTTCTACTGTTCTCTGGTTTTGTGCTATCGCCACTCAGGTGGCAGAAGAAACAATTAAAAATATAGCTTTATATTTTTGGCATGGTGATCTGTTTTAACTTAAGGAGGAGAATGCTTTGAGACGTCTCTTTCGGACTGGCTGATAGTTTGTGCTAATGATGCCAGTACATTAATAGTAAGGTACTAGGTAGCATAGTCCAAGCAGTGAGATACACCAGGCTGAAATGAGACAGAGATAGATAGGAATGTTTGGCTAAACTGCTTTCAGGGTAAGTTTCTGTAAGGGCAGATTCTTCCAAACGGTGAGTCAACATTTCAGAAATTGCCTCAAACAGAATTTTTGAGAGCTTAAGTGGGTAATTTATGGTCACCTAGCAGTCAAATACCTGAATTTGGGAGTAGAAATGGCTCTTACTGAGTCAGTCTGCTTAGACTTCTTGCCATGGAAGAGATATTTCCCCTTAACCCCTTGAAAACACAATTTTCAAAGATTTGAGATGCTGTTGAATCTTTCTGTAATGTGACAAATACTGAACTTAATGGCTGGTATGAACAAAAATTTCTTGAACAGCTGGCTGTAGTTTAGTCTTTTTGTTGTGCTTGAATTGTTCAGGTAGTGTAAGGTAAAACTTACTAGCCATAATCTTCAGGTGACAGTGGCTGGTCTCTTTTCCCTTTAATTTATTTTAGAGGGACCATGTTATTCTGCACCTAGAATAGTTAATACTGTGAAATTGCAGAAGGTTCTATTTTTAATGAGTACAGTGAGGCTTTTTGGAGGAGTTTTTCTTTTCCTTTCTAACCTTCAAAGGTAAAAAAGTAAGAATTCGTAGGTTATGCTGACAGAACTGTTAGCGTGTTCACCTGCTGTCCTTGCTGGTGGTGGTTGCTTCAGTGGAGTATCTTTCTGGTTCAGCTTTTAATGTCATAAGGTAAATCAAACTCTTCCACCCAGCCTCAAAAAAACAAACCCAAACAGTGTAAGACAAAAGTGGCACCCTTCTTTCAACCTGAACAATTTTCTACACTCTTTGGTATAATGATGACAATTTGAATTCTTAATTTAGCTTACAGCAAAGCTCTCCTGAGCTACGTATGTTTTAGCAAACTTGGGTGTCAAATCTTCTGATTTCAGTGGAAGACTTGGTGGCAGTCTGATTATGTCTACAAATGGTCATTGCTTTAAGAAACGTCATAGACACACGTACTACTTTAACGCTATTTAGTTTTCTTGATCTTGCAAAGTTAGATGCAAGCAAAATTTTAGATAGCACAGGTTTAAATGAAGCCTTAAGTACAAATTTGTTCTCGTATTGGGTAAACTAGAAGTACCTGGTTAGTATGCTAGAACAAGGTCTGATACCTGTTTTGAGTAACTTGGCTAATAGGGTGGGAATGAGGAATCCTTTTAACAAGGCTTAAGATGTATTTATTTTTTTCCCTGAAATCTCCTGATGAAGCTAATACTTTACAAACTGTGAAGATTTGAATATAGTGTTGAGTGGGAATTTGCTGTTGCTCCAACAATGGCAGGCTGACACTGGTGTAGCTAGCATGCACAGCCCACACATGTAGGAGGCTGTAATTTAGAACTGGTTTCAGACGTAAGCAAAGTGCAGGTCATCAGAAGTGCAGTTGTAATGATGCATGTTAATGCATCAGTAGTAGTGATGCCATTGCATTAGCTGTGCATAGTACTGTATTTCTTTCCACCTGTGCAAATTATAAAAAAGGTGGAAGTAAGCCATTCCAGTTGTGGATTTGCTGCTGATGATCTCACGGCCGCTAGTGAATAAAATCTGTAATCTTATTTTACTGCAGGTAAAACTACTAATCTTTCTCCCAGAAAGACCCATCTTCCCTTCTGTGGTGCTCCAAGAACAAGGCACTTGTTTTCAGCACTAAGAGGATTTCTCATAAAGGAAATGAGAGGCCTGTTTGTTTTATGTTGGGAAGTCTTCTATCATCAGTTTCTCCTATCATGAGCTTCTCAGGCAGCTTTTGTAGGAAAAAAACCCGCCTAGTTTCATGATCATGCAGGACTACCTTTGGTGTCTCACCATTAAGTTTTCTAGAAAATGGAATCGAATCCAAAACCAGAGTGATCAGGCTCACACTGAATCATCTGGCACTAATTTCCTTACCCTGGGGGATGACAGAATATTACTGTTCCCCTTAACTTGAAAAATGGGGAAGTCCTAGCCATGCTGTGTAGGAGGCTAGCCAGCCATCATCAAAGTAAAGCTCCGCTATTTATGCACCCAGAGGAATCTTTCTAAAGTTTCATTTGTACATCTGTTGATGGTGTGCTTAAAGTCCCTTAGGCTGAACAGTGGCCCTACATGACCGTTGTGTTAAAATTAACATGAGTTAAACTTCAAGGGAATCTTTGAAGTGGTCACTAAGTGCTTTTAGTGTTTCAAAGGCATGTTGTACTATACACCCATGCTTCTGTGTTTTTAAACATATGGCTATGAAAAAGTTCTTCAAGGCTTCTGTTGTACCCAAGTCTTGGTTTGGTTTTTAATTTGTGTATTTACACTGACCAGTATAGCTTACAGTCTCCCTTATGCAGTGACCAATAAAAGCCTGTTGGCACAGCAGTCAAATCTGACCAAAAGCCTTTTGGAAAGAGCTGAAATTTGTGCTTAATCCATGAGGAGTGCTGGAAACTGAGCTTCTGGTGTTTTCTCAATTTGTACTGAAATTGAGCTTCCCAAAGAAGATGATATGGACATCTGATGCTGTTCTTGGAGGGCAGAGTTTGCCATGTCCTGTGTATGAATGTATGAAGCCATGGAAAACAGCTGGCCCTTCTGTGATGTTTCCATGCCAAACTGTCCAGCATACTGGCACTAGATAATGGGCAGCTTTTTCAAAGTACAGTGTTTTCTGTATTTTCTTGAAAAGAAAATCTAGGTTCTTGCTTCTTTCCCTGCAGTAGGAGCTTAAAGGTGCTAGTTTTACAGATTATTTACTGGACAGCTTTCAATGAGGTCACTTCCCTGTTTTCCAATCACTGCTGTAACCTAATAATCCTGAACTCTTAAAAGCCTGTGCACTGCAAGCTTTTGACTCCAGACACATAGTTCCAATTCCTGTTTTGTAAAGGCCAGGCCTTGTTTTAATGGGTTTTCAGATGCATGTCATCGTGCAGCGCTCCCTCACAATTGCCATTATTTCCCTTACACCCTGATGATGTTCTTGGCTCATCTTTGGGGTGAGAGGATGTCCATTGATGCTCGCCCACTGCATGATAGTTGCTGAATGAAGTGTTGTTGCAGCTAGCGCAATGTTGCTAGAGCCTGTCCAGATGGTCCATGCTGCAAGATGGTTATGAGGGGATTTTGTGTATGAAATTTCTACTGTGCCATGGAGGCAGAAAACAGCTGAAGTCAGATAGTTCTGCCTCTTCACAACTTGGACCCTTACAATTAAAAACTAGATTTGGTCACCCTATCATTTATTTGAGCAGGTCTTAATCTAAACAGCAGAGGGCAGTTCTGCACACACGTTCTGTGCAAGCTCATCCTGCAAAATCCTAATCTTTATAATCTTCCTGACTGGTGAGGTGATGCAATGCAGCATTTTGTCCAGAAAAATTTGGCACAGTGTATAAGACGAGATCAGTGGGGCAGCAGTGGCATGTGTTTCTACTGATACCTAATTCTGGCTTTTTCAGTCCTGTGGTTTTGGTTTGTTATGATGACATGATTAGAAGGATTTCCCTTTTCTTTCTATCCCTTAACACAAACCAGGTATGTAGATAAACCAGCTGCATTGTATGACTTAAACTCTGCAACAAAATGCAACTGAATCTCATTCCCAGGCATGCAGGAGAAGAGTTTTCCCCTGCCAAGCTGTAATTTTTCTGGATGAGTTCTGCTAGCCGGGGTGAAAGGAGAGCACTTGTTAACTGCAGTAGGGGTAGAAAAGAAATCTGCATCTTGAGACTCTGCCTGGAGTTGGACTCTGGCTGTGATGGCAAGTGTGAGAAGGGCCAACCAAAAAAAAAACAAACAAAAAAAAACGGGCAAGATGCTATAGGTTGGTGACAGCATGCAGTTTTGTTGCTGGTAGAATTTCAGCTTAAGGTGGCAAAATCTACTCACACTGAAGCTGAATTGTAGCCTACAATCCTGTAGCTGAGGTGAAGTGAGCTGGTGGGGTCTCTCTCGTGCCTTGGAGGCAGCGATTTGTATCGTAGTCGCATCCTGGCTTGAGATCAAATCTTAACTACTCCTGCACCTCAGGAGGAGTTTTTCTCTGCTTCCTGGGCTCTGTTTGCAGGGGGAAAGGGTATGTTTATGCCATACAAGTAAATGGAAGTTTTCAGCCTTTGTAGCTGTCGATCAGTATTTTTCCAAATATTTTCCTTGTTAGTAAGACATTCTTCAAAGTCTGCTTAAAACATGGCAAGTATCTAGAGAAAGAGAGATGTTTAAGTAAAAGGTGCTGTCTCTGCAAACCATGCTTCTCCTTCCATAGGTCAATCTGGATATGTTGCACCCTGTAAGATAGCCTGGGAGATACAGAAATTTGCTGTAACAAACCAATCTTTTTGCCTGTGTTGGCATGTATGTAAAAGCGCATTTCCTGGAGCTCTGAAACAACTTGGTTAGCATCTTTTGTTGTATTTAATATTATTTAATGAGAATAAATGTACATTCAGCTTTGATGATTAAAATGACAATGATTATTGCATGAATTTGTTAATTATAATGCAATGACTAATTAAATGGAGAAATGGAGAAAAAGGATTCTTGAGCAAGCATGTTCTTTGAGAAAATCTCTTCTGGTGTTTTAAATTGATAGTACATGCTTAATCAATTCATAGCAGTATCTCATTATTGGTGGGAACAGTCTGGTTTTGATGGAAATTTACTTTCACCACACATTGACCTGGTATAATGTAATTGCTTGGTCCTGCAAGTTACTGCAATGAAGCCTACCAACTCCTAGAATTATTAATTTATAGTTTTTGCCTATATAAAGAAGAGAAGCCCCATCTGACCCCAGGTTGCAGCCTTCATGTTTATTGAGTTCTAGTTCAGGTGTTTGCTATAATGACACTCAGCTGAATTTGCATGATAATGAGGGTTTGCTATTTGATTTACATTTCATTTGCTTTTATCTCTCCATCTGAAGTTTTGAGCTTTAACATCAGGTCCCTTGGCTTATGTGAGAAGTTGTCTGACAGAGCTAAGGGCCCTTTTTTGCTTCGCTGTAGGGATGTTATCTACTGGCCATTGGCACTGGCAGAATTCTTAGCATGAAATTATTATTATTACTTCTGTATCAGCAGAAATGTGTGTGGCACTCTGAAGAATCTGTCAAGATGAAGTCTCTGCTTCTGCAAGCTCACAGCCTGTGGTCCTGATCCTGTAATTTACTCTGCATTGTCCTTTCCTCATGGAAACCAAAGCAGTCAAGAGCAGGCCATTGGGACAGTGACACAGGAAGGGAGAAGGTAAGGTTTAGGATAGTATGATTGTTTTGGTAGTTATTGGGTGGGTGTTTTGTTTATCTGAATTATAGATGAAGCCATAAAGCTTGCTTCTTTTCTACATCACATTATTTTTAGACTGGTTGGCTAATCAGTGCTAATTACTCGTATTGTCAGGAAAAATCAGACCTTAACCAACCATAGACCTGTTTATAAATCATGAAACCTACCAAAAGGAAAAAAGTATTAAAGCCACTCTATAATTGAAAAGATTGGAAGCACAACCCACCTCCAACTGAAATCAAGTAACACAAACTGTAGAGCACTGGCTTAATCACTCTACTGGCAGTCCTGCAGTTCATAAGTGGCTTCTGCATTGTAAATGTAAGAAGCAATCTTTCAGAAGTCTGGCTTGCTGTTTGATAGCAACTTTAAAAGGAACTCTGACTGTTCTGTCAAAACTTAGTAATCAGCCTGCACCATAGTGCCTGAAATTTGGTGACACCATCATGCAAATAGGAAAACTGGGACATAGGTATTAAGTAGGCATAAATAAGGCAAACATCTTAGCAATCCAGTGAGTCAGCGTCCATCTAGATGTTGGATTGCAAACTGAATACATGACAACCTGATAAAATGGTTGAAAACTGGAGAGGTACTTTACTGAGAGAAAGTTGTAGCCCAGTTGTGGACAGCTGACCCCATCTTAAAAACAGTGCAGTCTTCTAAAGCTTGCTTCTGACGCTCAAAAGTCCTCGTGGTTAGAGCAGATGTTACCTGTTGGCCAGGATGGCTCCATCCTCCTTTTTCTGCTTTGGAGCTAGTATCTGGAAAGGAGAGGAGGATATGCCTGGAAGGAGCTGGCTATGTGGTAGCCATATATCCAGAAGGTCTGGTCATCAAACTGGTGTGTCCTGCCACCCTCAAGAACCAACAGACTGTCCGGTTCTTAGTGGGAGTTTGAGCTAACCACTAGGGCACCTTGGCTTCTCTGGGCAGCCGTGGAATTAAGTGCTGGTAAGTTAAATTGGTTTTCCAAAGGGCACAGAAACCCTGGGATGGATTCTATTGATATTGGGGCAGTGCACTCCCCGTGCTTTTTCTCATAAAATGTGAAGCAGGGAAAACAATTGGCTTCTGTGTAGAATCTCTCCCTTCATTTCGGTTGTTTCCAGGATGGTGTTTGTTATGAGACTCTGCCAAGGTCAGGAGCAGTGTTTTCTCTGCTGGATTGCCCTCAAAATATTGCAGCAGCAGGCCTGATTGATAATATTTGTCATTAGACTGTAGATCTTTTCACAGATTAATGTCTCCTACCTTGGGCAGCACATTTTCAATGAAACAGTGATCTCACCCTGATTTCAAAGAACAAAATTAAGAAACAGATTGCAGTCTGACAGAACCAGCAATGGCTCAGACTCGGGATCCTTCATGGCCTTTGCTTTTTTTTAATCTTACCATTCAAATTCTGCCTCCCCAACTCCTGGTAATGTTTGCAGGTGTTGTGTGCTTGGTCTTGCAGGGTGACAACATAAGCTTTGTTGTTGATTGATGCAGCAGGGATTTTGTAAATTCAAAGTATTTGTAAGTCATCATAGTATTCATAGTCACCAAAGTATTTCTAGAGCTTTTGAAGAAATGGTGCTGTAAGACTGATTCACTGGAGCAGCATAGATTATCTTCATTTTGGGGAACTTAAATGCATTTTCTTTTCTTCTTGGAAGACCGCAGTATTTTTGCTGATACCAAAGAGTATCACCGTTGTTGACGTGGCTGTTTAGGGCACATGCAGTACAGCTGTGCTCTTGTGAAGCTGCAAAGGACTCAGGGACCAAAGACGTGGAGCTAATGATTAGCTAGACATACCGTTCTTTGCACCAGGGCCAAATGCAGTCTGCTGCAAATCACCTTTCATTGCCCATAAGGTGTGAGAGCAGTCATTTATTTCCAGTGGGAAGTGCAAGAACAGAAAGTACTTTGCCATGAGGCAGAGCTTTGTGGACAGTCTTGGATGCCTGATGCAAGGCTTCTTCCACTGCTTCCCAAAATGATAGTCTTTTCTGGCAGACTTCAGGCACTGGGAGTGTAAAAACACTGGCTAAATAGAAATCTGCTGCAGCCAGGACCTTCCAATTTAACATCTTTCAATGAATGCCAGAATTCACATACACCAAAGCTCTTTTTTCTTTTTAAATCACTATGTGAAGGTCATACAAAATAATTCATTCACTGCCCTTTGCTGGATGTCTTCCAAAGGTGGAGTGCCTGCCTTTTGCTAAGGGGCTTAGCATTTTGGCTTTTCTTTTTTTCAATGTTGAAAGGTTAACATTTGTATTCTTTTCAGAATACAAAGGAAATGTGTCATCGCAGAGGCCCATAGAGTTAAATTTTCAGGGGTGGCACTGCAGATGGCATCTGGGCACACAGGTGCCAAGGCTTGGTCCGACAGGATTGGGAACAGGGCATCAGCTCTAGATTCCAGCCTGTCTCATTGGGACAAGGTAGTGCTCGCTGTTCCTGCCAGCCCATCATGTTGCAGTAGGCATCCATATGACAGTTGCAGAACATGCTGAGGCTGCAGTAGCTTTGTGTACAGCAGCAATGAAGGATGGGAATCTGTGGGCCTCGGTGTAAACACCAGCTTTCCCCAGCAAAGCCAAGTTTGTCTTAAACTTCCTTTTGGTGGAATTTTTCCCTTTTCCCCTTGCCTTCCTACACCTATCCTTTATAGACCAAGGGGGTCTGCAGTTGTCAAGCTTCATTGTAAAGCACCGAAAGGAAACTGGGCCCCATGTCCAGGTAGCGTGCCCAGAAAGGCACCAGGCGAGGTGAAGGCATGGAAGCCTGCGGAGACCCATCTGTTTTGGCTTCCCACGGCCGATGCCACTAGATGGCAATGTGGTACTCCTGCAGCTGGGACTCCCCTTTTCTTTCCTGTAAAATTTCTTGCTTTTTCTGTATTTATTTCTGCCAAACTGATGATTGCACCCACCACCCCGGCAAGAGAACAGAACAAAATCATTTCATAGAACATTACAGCTGTTGTGCCTTTTTCTTTTCTTTCTCTTTCCTTTTTTCCCCCCAGTTCTTTGTCCCACAGCAGGGTGCAGAGGTTTAAAAACCTTCTTTCTTAATCGCTCTCCTTCTAAAAACAGAGAAAACACAGCCTCTTGGGAGCAATTAGCTGTGAGAAAAGCATTTCTCAAACAATTGCCAGGAAATATTGTCTTGACCGATATTCCTGATGTAACACTGTCGTTCTCAGTACTGTTATTCTAAGGTACGTGACTGCAAAACAGCAGGGTACAGATCTGTAATGTACAGTCTGCAGCTTACCACCTACCTTACCTTTTTATATCCATTTACTTTCAGTTTGTGTCCTCCCCACACCCCCTGTAGCTATGCTGTTTAGGAGAGTGAAGAATTATTTGTGACTCTCCTCTTGTGACTAGTGTATCAGGCCAAGGCTGTGACAAGACATGGCTGAAAATTAAGGTTATGGCTCTGCTGCCCTGGTTCCTGATTGAAATTCAGTGGCAGTGTGCTGCAGAAGAGGTCAGGCTGCACGCTTACAGCGATCCCTTCTAGCCTTAAAACCTGGCAGCCTGAGAGTACGTGAGGTTGGTGAAGCCTGAATTTCAGTGGGAGCAGCTGGAGAGCAGGTATATGTGAAGCAGGCAGCAGAGGTACACTGAGACCAGGGTCTCGACCCTGAAAGTTCTCTCCCCATCGTTGTACGCATGGAAGATGCACCGGGCTGTAGGGTGAGGAGAGGTTGGAAGAATGGTGGTAAACTTCAAACGCTAAAAGCCAGTGTTAGCAGTGGCTAGGAACCACTGCTAGCTAGCCAGCTAGCTAGATGTACATGCACGCATGCCCATTCACATGCACAGTCATAGCCAGTTGTATTGTGTCGTTCAAATTTTGTCCCTCCTTACATAAATTCATGGAGATCTGAGAAACGAGCCTCACTGTGGGACAGGGTGTGAACTGAAGCACCTTCTGGAAGACAGACAGCAGTGTAATCCTTTCATTCAACCCTGTCTGCAGCTGCTTTTTATAAACTTGGCACAAATACGTATTCAGTGAGGCCAGGCCTGTGTAGCTGGAAAATATTTTCCACCATCCAAAAAAACAGAAGATTGGAAAAAGAGCCCAGAAATTGTGCATAACATGGAATGGCCTCGTTTGTGGTTTTTTTCCATGACTTCCTCGGCTCATTTTTCTGCTGCCAATTTTAGAAGCCCATAAGTCATACTTGTTAAACTTTCTCAGTTAAAATGTAACTCTAAGAACAAAGTCATATGATATGTTGCAGCCAAATAATCCTTCCAGAGCCTCTGAGGGGAGAAAAGCTACCCTGATCTGGCCAGCTGGCGGACCTGCATGGGCTCCTGTCCCAGGAGAGGCAGGGCTGAGGGGGCAGATTCACAGTGTGAGGCCTGGCTGCACCGCCAACCGGGTGAAGGCTTCCTCGTGGACTTCAGCAGGCATTTCTCCCTGCTTTTGCTAGGGTAGTCAGGCCCGTGGTGGGTTATGTTGCAGGACAGTCATTAAAGAAATTTCAGGTCCTCTTCTAGAATGACTTTAAGCAGGAGGCGAAGCAGCGGAGGGAGCAAGAGGAGGGAGCATGGAGGCTGGCAGGTCTGGCAATGGAGGGCTGAGATGCTGCTGTAGGAAGGTGCTGCTGCCATCAGGGTGAAGGAGCTGAGGGGTGAGGAGACAGCAGGTTGCCAAGAATGAAAGTGAATTTACTGGAGGGTTTGAAGAAGGGACATCCTCACTTCAGTGCATTGTTAAGCGTTGAATCGATATGGAAGTACTCACATGCCAGGAGAAATATTTTTGTTTGCCAGTTATGATCTCTTTTATAAGGTGATTGTACTTACACCAGGCCCCAGATGGCTGTCTTGAAGTGCCATCCCTTGTCCAGGGTCTGCTCTCTCCCCTCCCACAGAACAAATCCCCGGTCACTGCTGTGGCGGGGTCACTCTAAATTTATGCTGGGGCAGTAGCTGAGAGCGGGACTTGGCTGTCGGCCCTGCCAGCCATGGTGCTCCAGCCTGTCTCCTACAAGGCACAGCCCGTGCACCCCAGGCTGGCAGTCCCAGCCTGGGCCCCTGCAACCTGCTGGCTTGGGAAAAAGACAGGGAATACTGCTCTACCCCCAGGGCTGCCTTGGGCAGCCTCTGTGCCGAGGGTGTGTGAGTCCGGCAGGGTGTGAGGGAGCAGAGGCAGGTGAGAGGAGGGACTGGAGCCATGAGGGGCTTCTGGCTCTGCTCACCCTTCCAGCCCTGCCTCCCCCTCGTGCTGGGGGCAGAGCAACATGGCGAATCTCCCTCTGGGAAAAAAACATAAAAATAAGAAATTACCTATGGGTTTTTTCCCCTAAATATCAGCTTTTTGAGTTTGGTTCTGGCCCTTGGTGTAAACCGGGAGAGCGTCTGGAGGAAGTTGGGGAATCGCGCTGCTGCTGAGCGGCTGCCAGGAGCGGCAGGCCCCAGAGACCGCCTTTCTGCGGCAGGGTGAAACGCCCTTGCGAAGCCTGTGTGGTCTTCACGGGAAGGGAGGAACTAAGCAAACCCACTGGAAACCGGCGAGGGTGTTGTAATGTTTTTTGGACAGCGGGTTTCAAAAACTAGGGACTGCCTCTCTCTCCCCCTCTCTCTCTCCCTTGGCGGCCGCTTCCCCTGCCATGACATTGAGGGAGGTGGTGGTGACTGATGTAACCGCGGCCAGGGAGAGTCACTTGCCCAATGCGTGGAGGCTGGCCAACGGCCAGAGAAATTTGCTAAGGCTGGGTTTTCTCACAGTGGGCTCCCTGTCCCTGTGTGCATACCTGTAACTGGGCCAGGTGCTTGGCACGGCCGCCTTGTCAGCCAAGTACATGAGGTGGCGGAGCTACCCAAGGCAGGAGGAAGAGAAGAAGTAAAGGAAGAAAACTGTGTTTTTGTCCCACGTGAATGCAGACTCCATAACGTCCCTAAGCACACGGTGCTTGTGTCACCATATCGTAATTAATAACGATGCTGGTTCACTGAAGCCAGCTGTTCTTTGTGCTAATGGTGGGAGGCGTGGGGGAGAGGGTGAGGAGAGGCCTAGTAATTTTTTTGCTGGATCACCACCTTTAAGTTATTGTGATAGACCTTTAAAAGGATCTCTTTGTATGAACTGGAATATAATGCTCAGCTGGGCTCTTAAATTCTGGCTCTGTTGAGAAGAGAGATCCTTTCATATCGATTGTCATTTCATATGCAGTTCAGGCACCGACTTGTGGAAAATCTGGGCCAAGAGAGATATCATTAGATATTTATGGGGGTTTGGTTGGCTCAGCAGTCAGTTTTTCCATTGTCATGCCATGACAGTAGTGCATTACATACACCCTCAGGAGACATCCTTCTGCTTCCACAACAATAAAGGACTTTTTTCTTTTTCTGACTCATCTTCAGCTTGAAAAAAAAACCAACAACCACCACCAGTAAATATAATTAGCAACAGGCAGATATACTGTACATAGCTCAGAGCCCATTGGGATAGTTCCTGTTAAAATGTATGCTCGTGGTTGCTCACCCCATGCTTAGACCTCCAGCTGCATTCCTGATTATACTTAGATGTTTTAACATAGCCTGGTGATGTTGTAGGCTGAGGAGCCATATCTAGTTTGGATGAAGAGGAGGAATATATTTAATGCTGGGATTGTCTTTCATGCACATACAGGAGCTTTGGCCAGACTTGCAGCTCACAAGGCAGGGGAGTACAAATGGCTGCACTGCTCCAGATGCGAGGTCCACTTAGCTCTTTATCCTGCCTCTAACAGGGGTCAGCAGCAGATGCTGTGGGAAGGAGGACAAGAAACAAAGCAAGTCTAGACTGATCCTGCCCCAGTGTGCCCTCTTGGCTCCCAGCGCAGCTATTGTCACCCACCAAAGGATGGGGGAAGAGGCAACTACTGCCTTAGTCCTACTGTTCCTCAGCCTTCTTGGGCCCCCACTTGCACAGTGGCCCCTGTTTGCTTTGCTTCCCAGATGTGGCTCCACATGGGATGGAAAGCAGACCCAGGTCTTCCCTGCTTTGCTTTGGATCCACATGGTCACATGAGGATTTCTGGATTAAATGTGTCCTGGCCCCCTCAGTATTTCCCTTATGTAAGCATGATGGAGCCGGGAGCAGGTGGCGTGCAGCTGGGCTCTGCTCTCTGCCAGGTGGGTGTTCCCTTATACCGCAAGCTGAAGTCCCCGCCATCCCAGTTAGGGGCTGCTGCCCGTCCCGTGTGTGCCATTGGAGCACTGCAAAGCCGGGACCCAGCCTTTGGGTCCATATTTCACCTGGGGATGAAGGCTGACACCAGTCACATGGCTGTGAGCAGGCCAACTGGGAGATTAGTACGGCTTTGTTTATTTATTTATTTTAACCTGTGACTAAGATGGGGGAGTATTTGTATGGGAGCCGCTCCTCCCAGAAAAGTGCTGTTTATATTTCAGTCTCCTGAGCAGAGTCAGTCGGGTCTGAAGTGCTCATAACCCAGCAGTGGTATGTGGGCTCTGCTGGCATGTCCTTACATAACCTGGTGTTCACGCTGCCGGACAGTGTGTGGGCTGGTTGCTTGCTCATCCCGAGCACAAATGGCCAGAAGTTTTCCTCTGTATTCCTGATTGCTGAGCTCAGAGGGGTGGAGGAGAGGAAGAGCAAGCTTTCATCTGAAGGTGGCCAGGCATTGCATAGGGCTGTACCTGGGGTTCTACTGAGAAAAACGTGATGGTGTGGGTGGGGTGACAGCTCTATAGCCACAGATAATATTGCAGGGCTCACCTGTGCAGCATGTGTTTTGCACAGTCACTAGTAACACTGGTGTGTGTGCAAGCAAGTCAGTACCTGCTGCCATGTGATCAAAAGGAGAGATGCTTTTAGAAACATGCGAGGGTGGCATGAAAAAACAAGTCAGCTGAAGTATCCTTAGCTTGTAGGGCACCCGTGGGCTAGCAGACACAAGTGAAACAGCACACAGAAACTCCTCAAATATCAAGCTGGTGTTTATTTCCATTATCTCTACCTAATTCCACCTGTGTAAGCTACTTACTTCTTTGAGATCTTGTCAATTCAAGACCCTGGCTGTAGACACACCTAATCTCTGGGGCAGAGCCAGCTCTGCCAGCTTTCATGGAAAATGATTTCCCAAAGCGAGGGTCTTATTCCCTATGGCAGGGCAGAGGGAAATGCAGAGAACTAGCCAAGAAGCATTTAAAGCATAGGGCTTTAAATAGCACCTGACTAGGTGGCTAGTGAACTAATGATTTGTGGGGAAATAGGATTTTGTATTCTTAAGCTAAAGGAAGTTTGGAGAATCCTGTCCCCATATGTCATCAGTTGCTAAAACAAGTCTCCTGGAAATGTAAAAAGTCTGTCTCTCTCCCCTCCTTGCCCTATAGCAATATAAGTAGCACAATTTCATCTGAGTTTTGTGATAAATAAATGAGTAATCCTGCCTCCAAGGCTGTCTGGGGCTTCCACACCACATCCTTGCTCCAGCTTGTACCACAGTACAGTATTTTACAGTGTCTGGGATGGAGAAAGTCTGTGTAGTGAGCTGTATGTAGTATGTTTGCTGGTCTGTGAGGTAAGAAATGGGGCAAGACTCCTCTCAAGCCATCAGTCTTGGGCATTTTCTGTTTTAGCACTCCCTAATTCTTCAGTGAATTGCCTGGACAGCTAATGACGGGGGTGAGGCCTGTTGGCCTTTGGACAGCAAACTAAAACCTGGTTTTTTTTCTGAGCCATTTGTGAACAAGGCATGGGCCAAAACTTCTTTTAAGCTGTCATGGCAAAAGCTAGAAAACAGGAAGAAACCAATGCCAGCTCAAGTGCAGTGTATGCTGAGAGTGGTGCTCTCATTTCCAGCAGGGAGGGCTTTGACTTCCTAAACTGGCAGCTCAGCCATGGCAGTGCAGCAGAAACCCTCCCGAGAAAGGGGACTGTGGAAATTTCCCTTGTGTTGCTGGTACCTTCTGGTCAGGGCCAGCAGCTGTGGGACTGCAGGGAAAGTTTGTGTGGTGCTTGCTCATGTGTTTAGTGAAGGGTCTGCAGGCTCCAAGCTGTCTGTGCCCTTGTGTTCGTGAGCTTCTTAAACTCTTCAGTGGAAAGTAACTGGGGGAGAGGAAAAGCAGCTTGCTAACCAGGTTGAGGTTGGTCTTTCGTTGGTGAAGAAAGACCTAGATGTTGGTGCTCAGAGGCACTGGCTGGGCCAGGTTTGATCTTGGGAACACCTATGTAAAGATAGGGTATTTCCCAAGGAAGCAACTGTGTAAAATTGGTGTGAACGAGGCCAGGCTCATGGGGTTCTGTTCTCCAAATATGAGTTTTGTATTGAGGTCAGCAGGAGGCAAAGGTGTGTCCGTCCTTGGGTGGATGTTTTTTTGCCACTGCTTGGGCACAATGGCGAACCTCAGGGAAACCTTCCTGAATGAACTGACTACCTGCACCTTGTCTGATTTACATCCCCCTGGCTTGTGCTGATGCATAGCCTGGCATTGGCAAGCTTTCTCACTGCTTCCATTTGGTTAAAAAATGCAAAGTGTCTTTCAGAGAGAAGGAGTGGGGTTAGGGAAAGGAAGCAGTGTGAGGCTTAGTTTGCATTACTGAATCATGCTGGGCTTGCTTTGGCAATTCCCTCCCTCTAGGCCCAGAGTTTCAGCAGTTTCAGGTTTCAGCCCAGCGTGGCATCAATAAGTCCATTCTTCCAGGAAGGTCAGACCTACTTTCATTCCATCCCTCCCCTTCTCCTTAGGAGAGTAAGGCTGTTTAATGGCAACAAGGGTAAAGGGTACAGCCTGAGCAGGGGGAAGCACCTTTGCCGTTTCTTGTCCTTCTGCAAGCAGGCAGGGACAGCTGTCTCCTTTCCCCACATAACCACTCACGTGTCCAGCTGCCCCTATGAGGGTTCGGCTGCCTGTACCTTGAATAGAGGTTGCAAGTGCTTGGGACCTCCCAGGACCAGCCCTCAGCTTAGTTTTCACTGGTCCTACCAGCTCAGGAGGAGCTCTGTACAGTTGGGATAGATTTTGGAGGATGTGCTTTTACTGACAGTACCTAAGGAAAATTTGAGGTGTTGGATGACAGCTTATTTGTGTCTTAAAGCTGCTCTGTGTTACTGAAGGACAATTATGGAAATGAATAAATAAATGGACCAAAATAAAATTCAGGAAAGAAAACAGCTCAATGCGAAAGTTATGAATGTAGCCATCAGCCTGGTTTCGTTCATTTTGGGCTGGATGACAGGCGCAGGCACAGAATTCAGTGACATTCAAACCTTTCTCTACAGGTGAAGGGACACGAAATGGGATCTAATTTGTTCTTCATGGGGCATCACTTTTTGGCTTTTTTTTTTTTTTGCAAGAAACTACAGTTAATCTATGTCAATGTCATCATGTCATCAAAGATACATTCTTGTTACTCTCACAACTGTGACCTTGTATCCAGCTGAAAGAGTTATAGTGGGTAACCAGTGAGATGCTCAGCTTACATCCACAGGGCAGATTTTCCAAGCTGCAACTATGCTGGCAGGGCTACCTGCCATGCTGTCTGACCACATCGGTGCCAAGTGATTCTGGGAAAATGCGGGCAGTGATGCCACAGACCAGAAACGATGGAGGTGAATTCCTGGAAGATGCCTGCCAAGAGCAGCAGCCCATGGTGCGGCATACCGTGGGATGCACTACTGCAGGGACAACTGAAACGTGGGAGGAGGGGTCAGACCAGTCACGCTGGCACATTGCAGTGTCCTGTCCGCACAGCAGACAGCAAACTTACTGAACCAGTCACAGAAAATTGGCTGCCTTGGCCAGGAGGAAACAGCTTAGCTGTCACAGCTTTCACTCAGAATTAGCTATGAGCTGGCCAGGCATAAATTGCTTTTAGAGTTTGTCCTGCCAGCTGCATTACCACCAAAGCAAAATTGTCTGAGGAACAAGGCTCGGGTTCACATGCTTAAACCCTACCTGTCATAAGGTTGCTAAACTTTTCCCTAGGGCTGATACTACAATATTTACTGTATTGGCATGCTGTCTTTTCTGTTCGACTGCTGCATGATCGTATTATAACATGTCCTGTTGTCAAGGACTAAACTGAGATCAAACTACCTGAGGAGGTAACTATGGCCTTGATCTCTCCATGGTGAAACCAGAGTAAACTACTGGATGTCAAATGAGCTATTCCCTGTTTAATTCAGATTAAACAAGCTTAGAATCTGGCCTTCAGATCATGTTATTTCTCTAATCCAACTGGGTCATATTTATAAATTCATGTAGTGGTCAAAATGATCCAATAAATGCCAGCACACAATCCTAGCACTTGCAAAACATTGAATGTATATATTGGCACTTTTCCTATTTGCTGACTGCAGGACAAATAGGTTTCGTATTGGGACATCAAAGTCTGTTTCAGCAACTGGATGCATGACAAAGCCATGTTATAATCTGGGTACTGATTACGGCATTGAAACATGTTGGCTCAGCATGTGGTAGATTTGGATGCGTAGATAGATCAACTTTTTAGTGGCCTGTGGCTTGATTTCAGCATGGAGAAGGTTGTCAGCATATTTGTGCTAATGAAGGAAACGGCATGGGAAACTCCTTTCCACTGTAGATAGAGCCAGAGCTCAGGAAATGTCATTGCGCCTCAGTGTTTTTTGTAACAGCCAGTTTGTCTTGAAGCAGAGAAGCAGCTTTGTGTCTTAACTGTATTTCTAAACTGTGCTGAAGCTTGTTTGGGTCATGTCCAAGTCTTGTGTTTTTACCTCTTTCTGGAGGATGGATTGAATGGTTAGGTCACAAACACATTAGGAGAGTGTTTTAGCTGTATTTGGGGCTGGCAGTGCAGGCTTAGAGTCTCTGCCTTGATTTGGTTTATTTGTAATGTTGACAGTAACAAAACACCAAGAAATAAACACAAGTTTGTGCTCATGCTTTGCTCAAAGAACTTCCTTGCTGCTGAAAGTAATGCTTTTGCCCAACAGTAACTCTTTTTTTTTTTTCATTCAGGCAGTGTTTTGGATATGTTATGCTACTTTTAACATATTCCCATGTTCAAGTTCCTGAGAAGGCAGGCTGAAACGTTGCCAAGTCCTTTCTGTTACACTGAGTCAGCTGCTGTGATTTTACCTTTGCTCTTGGTCAAAGTATCACACTCTATTATCTTTCTGTTCTTTTTATTAACAAAAGAAATTGCAATACAAGTGTTAGTTCCATATGCCTACATTTCCTCCTACTTCAATGACAAAACCAGCACATTACTTTTATTATTAATAAGACAGGTACACCTAGAAACACTTGATGTTTTCCCAAGGGTTCACA
The DNA here is from genome assembly GCA_026212715.1 of Elanus axillaris. Lineage (NCBI taxonomy): Eukaryota > Metazoa > Chordata > Aves > Accipitriformes > Accipitridae > Elanus > Elanus axillaris. Next base: position 9,264,671 of record JANZLQ010000052.1, read on the forward strand.
GCCCAAACGTAAAGGACAAACAAAAGTGGGAGAAATTAAGTGTCTTTATTTGCATTTATGAACAGGGAACTGAGGTAACCACAATTAAATGGGCACTTAATTGCTTCTTATTGAAAGAACAAACAAAGAAGTCTTCAGCAAGGCTAAAAATAGACCCAGGACCAGCAGGTCTCTGATCTGCAGACAGCTCTGAACATAGTTCTGCTCACCGGCCCCAGCAATGCCCAGTCCGTGTGTCCCTCCACCTGAGCTCAGGCCAGCAGCCCGGGTCTTTGCCAGCACCTTCATTAGGTCAGCACGGTTCTCCTATTCCCAGTGCAAGGTGCTCCCAGAGCTGCTGGCCTTCTGCCCCCTCTGCTCTAATAAGAATTCTTGCTGAATTGACATCTGCAGTGAGGGCTTATGGTGACTGCTTGTATTGACCATTGAAGGCCTCCAGAATGGCAGCTGCAGAAAAACACTGCTGTGTGTAGGAGGTCATGGCAGACCTTCCCCAAGTGCCAGTCCATGGGAAGAGTTTTGCAGCTCTTACAAGTTGAAGGTGGAGTCAGCTGTAACCTGACTCACCTACCCTGGCATTTTGAAGTCTGGTGAAACATGATGCATAATGACACTTACTCTGCCTTTGCAAGTAGCAGGCTGCCTTTATGCCAAAGTGTCTCATTGGTGAACCTCACCTCAGTGCGGAGTGCTTATTCACATGTAACCACGAAAATGAGGGCTGGCTAAATAATGCCTCCGACTGAAAGGATCCACTGAAGCTCATTATAATGATCTTAATGACTTCCAATTCAGCTGTGTCTGTGATACCAGAGTGCAAAGGTAATTATGGAAGTGCTAAATACTATTATTATTTGATATTAGTGACAGGGTGGGGGTAAGACCTGGTGAGTCCTTCCCCCGTCTGGCCTAGAGAGGAATGAGGGTTGCCCCCTTCCCTCCACCCCTCACAAGGCCTGGGAAGGAAGGACTGTGCAGGCAAGGTGGAGCCAGGACTCTGCTCCTTCTTCCAGCTGCAGCAACCTTGGCTGTTACTTTGCATCCATGGTGTCAGGAGGTGGCTCCTTTGCACAGCAGGAGCTTTGGTGCACATGCAGCATAATGGGAGAAAGGTGAAATGCCTCCCCACCAGCCTTCCTGCCACCCTCTTGGCAGCACAGGATGTAAACATGGCGTCTCTCTCTGTCCCCAGCTGGTTTTGCAGGTGTCTCCTTCAGTTTACTCTGTCTCTCCTCTGGTCCTCTGGTACTACCTGACGTTGCTGGATTTTCCCTTCAGGCTCTCTCCTTACCTGTTGGATCTCAGCTGGGCATCACCAGCACAAGTGCTCTTTGGCTTGCACGGGATTTCTGTTCTGTGTTGGCAGCTCAGACTCTGAGGACAAGGAGGGGGGCATTCAAACCTGGCTTTTTAGGCATCTCGGATCAGATGACCTGCTGAGGTCCCTTCCAGCCTGAATTGTTCTGTGATTTGGAGGCCCTGGCTCACTACTGACATTGTTCTAGCCCGGGAAAGTGCTAACCCTTTGACCCATGAGGAGTTTTTAGGGAAACAGTGATAACTTACATGGTTAACAGTTTGCTGCCTGACATGTGTAGGGCCCAACAGGCTACATGATCTGTAGGAACCCTCCATGCTGCTGGGGTCTGTACAGCAAAGCTGCAAGCACCAGCCTTGCAGGCCCTCCTGGGTCATGGGTGAAATGGTGAGAGCACATTCGGTTCGCTCTGCTCACTGACTGTGCCAGCCTGCACTAGGAGTAACCTGCGCGGCGATGATTCAGACTCAAATGATTACTTGACCCAAAGGAAGGCTTGATGATACATTGAGGCTGGGACACACCACCAGTGATTATAAGATGATTCACTGCCTGTGCTCTGCCATTCAAAACATCCTCTGTATTGCACGGGCAGGGCCATTCATGGAGGCTGCAATGAGGGAGTGATATCTGCACCTTTAGTTGCCACCTTCTCACTGACCCTTTCAGCCGCTGCCTCGCATGGCGCCTGTCTCCCTCTGCTCATGCTGATACTGGAGAGGTTTGCTGGCAGGGAGGCAGCTCCCTGACACTGCCATGCAACTACGGCCAGGCACCTCCTGCTGAAAACATCCATCCTCACCCTAAGAGGGTTTGGCCAAAAGTGTAGTGCCACCAGGCATCCCAGTGTCCCCCCCAGCGCCATCCTGTGCAATGTGGAAGCACGTTGTTGGACTTTAATGCTAAACTGAGGGGCAGTTGGGAACTCAAGGTCCTTTAATTCTCTGTGCTCCAGCCTGTAATTTGCACATCATTCTTCAAAACTCTCATAAATTCTTTGCACTGTCTGAAATGTGGAGCTCACACAGCCCAGACTGCTTCTGTGTTTCTTTTCTAGAGGGGCACATAGTCTGCTGTCTCTTTTCATTTCTCATGCTGCTGTCTATACTTTCCTTCTTCCTGTTCCGCCCATCTTTTTGTCTTCCTCTCCTCTCCTCCATATTTTCTCCTGCCAGATACATGCTCTCATGTGGTTTCACCAAAATGGTCTGAGTGCACTGACTGCACTTTCCAAAGCGCTGGTATTACTGCATGCGAAGCAGGGAAGTCCTCAGCACCTGGGAAGTACAATTTTTCCTGACCCAGGAACTGATACTGCTTGTGGCAGTTTGCTGGAGGCACTGGTAAGATCTGAGGCATGGGAAGTTTACTCGTGTTGGCCAGGACTCACAAACGTGTTGGGGCTATAACACACATGGTTTGTATTGCGCTTTCCCTGAAGCTAAGTTGAGCAACATGTTAGTTAACAAGTTAGGCATTACTCAGAGCTCCCAAACCTCGTGTTTTGCCAGTGTCAAAGTTGCAAACTTGTAGTACAACGCTCCCAACATTTTCTGTGTAGTGTAGTGGCCAAGCTCCAGCGGAGTTGTGCTCCATCCTCTTCATCTTACGGTTCTGCCTGGACTTTTTTCAAATTTAAGTCTTCAGCTGTCACGTGCTCTTGCCAGCTAGCCTATATGTCTGAATAACTAGGTGAATTATCTCTGGAAAATAATCTTTGTGATGAATTTAGCCCTTTCTTCCTATGAGTGAACTGTCTTCAAACTGTCTTTCAAATGTATTTTATGTGCAGTAGTATTATTTGTGCTTTGTCTGTGTGCTAGCTATGGATTCTTGTGTGCTCTTGGATATAACTGTGGTTTGAAGTACCCACTGCTGGTTATTCATAGCACACATTTAGTCATTTAACAAACATGGTATTAGTTCTGCTCTCGAAGTGGATGACTAATACTCTTATAAATAGGAGGAATGTGATCTGAAAGGTCACGTGAATGTTCCCAGTGTGAACATATCCCCAAACTATGAGACTTCTCATTCCAGGAGCACGCTTGCAAAAAAGAAAATGCTCATTATTATGAAGTAGAAAAGGGCTTCAAAACACATTCAAGCAATTTATCTGCTATAACTCAAACAATTTGCAATTATTTGTTGAGTTTTGCATTGCAAAAGGTTTTTGCAATGTTTGCTTTTCTGTGCAATCTCTCCTGACCTGCTTGGGAAGATAGGAACTGCCTTGTTGGAACAGTTCTGATCTCTCTCCTGTGCCAGTGCCCTCCCTTGGAACATAACAGGACCTGAATGTTTCTTAAGTAGATATAACTTTCTTCCTAACCTCTTTCACATCCCATTGGAAAGCAAGACAATGCCTAACACTGGATTCCAAAGGAAATGAGAAGGGTGCACAGTACAGGTTTCTGCACAGTCTGTAAACCAACAGCTTTCCTCAGCTCAGTACTGTGGAGAGAAGATGCTGTACTGCCCAGGTGGTGGAGGAGGAATGGGAGGTGCTGCCTCTGAGGTGGGGTGGTTGCAGCCTCCTGAGAGGTCGGGTTTCTCTGTTGGAGAATGCTGGAGGTAAAATGCAGCAGATGAGCTATGCAAGCACCCTCATCTTTTCATTTTTTTTAATTTTCATTTTTATAAATTAAATGAAAACAAAACAACTGAATGCTGCTGCTCTCCTGCCATTGCAAGGTTTGGTTTATATTCCCAGGAATACAAGGCTAAGGAAGGGAGGACCGGTGGCCTCAGGACATCCAGCTTCATTTCATGGCTGTGCCACAGACTCGCTGAGGGTATGTCTGTAGCATACGCTTAGCCTGGGTTTGAGCCCAGTCTATCTTCATGCTTTGCCAGTTTGGGCAATTAAAGCCCTCGGCTGGCCTGCAGCACCCCCTTGGTCAAGTCTGAGGCCTTCCTTGGCTGGAGCAGTGAGGGGAGGGCCATCATGCTGGGGCTGGGCCAGGAGGGTCCTATGGAGGCCATATGTGAGGGGTTGGGCTGCTGCCACTGCTATGATGCCAGCCTGGTGAGGCACCTCTTCTGCCTGCTGCAGTGTGAAGTCAATATGAAGCCCTTCCAGTGGAGAAGCAGGTGACTGAGCAAAGCAGGGTGAGATGCTCCTGGGGGCAGGTACAACTCCCAGCTGGGAATTGGCACTGGCTGCATCAGCACTTCTCTGCTCAGCCCCTTCAGTGTCAGATGCGATGGTTTAAGCCACCTGTAGCAGAAGTTAGTTTGACTTTGCACTGGAACAAAGTGGAGGAGAGGACTTGCGTGGCTGGATCGGAGATGTGTCCTGATCAAAACAGAGGCAGGTATGTTGGGTCGCTGGCCAAAGCCTGAGGCACAAGCCTGGGTGGCATGGAGCTATGTCTGTGCTAATAAACCGGGCAGGGGCAGGAGCTGTGCTCTGCTTTGTGGCTGAGTAACGCTGTCTGGCCATAGTGGGACAGATAAACCTTCTTGCCCTCCAAAACCATGTGGCCACATACAGACCACCTTTTGGTCACGGTCCTGGCCCATGCTAACTCCTGGACTGTGCTTGGGAATGGTTTGGGAGAGTGCTGGTTGGCCTGGGCCAAAACTGTAGTCGGGACTGCACTAAGAGCTGGATGGATGGATGGATGGATGGATGGATGGATGGATGGATGGATGGATGGATGGATGGATGGTTGAGGTCCCCAACTCATGCCCTGATTCACTGGCTTGATTTTCTGCTCTAGATGCTGCCAGTCTGGCTGGTGTCAGCCAAGATACCTAATGTATGATATAAGAAAGAGAGGACTCTTCCAGCTTCATTTCTAGCCTCTGTCCCTTCATGCCCTCTCTCACATGGGGGTGAGAGTGCATACTTACCTACAGAGTAGTGAGACTGCCAGAATTGGATACATTGGGAAACTGGGGTGTGGTACAGGTGAAAGTCCAAATTCACTGCAGTGGTTTATAGAAATTTGATTCAGTGAAGAGCTGGGCCTGTGGTATACACATGCCAGAAAGATGGTATTCCCAGTTCAGAAAACTATTTTAATTTGGTCCATCCTTATTATACAGTTACAGACATGCATTAGCATTAAAACATGTGGGCTAAAATAAAAGCAGTCAGTTGTGTCCTATATTCTCCTCCTGCCAGCCTTTGTCTTGACTTTAGGTTGCAGATTAGAAAGGACAGCTGAGGCTTTGGGTCCCCCCAAGCAGTCTATACACAGTCAAGTAGTCCCAGAGATTTGATAGACTATATGTGATGTTTCTTTCTGAGCATCAGACATGTTTCCTAACTTCAGCAGTCTCAGAGGTTTGATTTCAGTGGAAGATAGTATATATAAATGATACTTGATTGGGAAGTGCATATGCAGGGCTTATGAAACAGTGTGCGTGTCTGCATGTGCGTGCATTAAAATAACAGGGCAAAGGTGACTGCAATATATTATTTACCTGCTGGCTCAGATTTATCTGCCTGCCTTAGTGACTTGTGGCTCATGTCTCTGATTTTGTTCCCAGAGAAAATTTCGGTGTGAAGAACTGTGTTTGAGGGTGCTCCCCTACAGCTTGCGTTGTGGGGCTGAGTGGTACATTTAAACTGAAATTAAATGTTCCACTTGGGTTATTTTGGGTGTGCCGACATTTGCATGCTTGTGAGTGCATCTGGATTTCTCCTCTCCCTTGGTCAGTAGCAGAAGCATTTTTTTTTATTAATGGCAAGTAGCTGGTAGTGGTGGGAGCAGGTCTTGTTTGTAGCTACTGGCCAGCTGACAATGGACAGTGATAAAAACACAGAAAAAGGTGGGAAAAAAGGAACGGATATTGTAATTACACCTGATAAGGATCAGCATGACACTACATGTGCTATATATATAGTTGAAACCTACATACATAAACATACAAAACATTCAAGACGTGCAATCAGGTTCTTCCACAGAACAGGCACAATAACATAAAGAAACAAAAAAGGATTTTTTTTATACTGTGATGCTGGCAGTCAGAGCCTTCCCTCTGACTGTGCCTGAGAGAACAATGTGTTAAGTGTGAGCAGAATAAATGATCTGTTTGTAACCAGCATGGCAGACACCTGTGTGGCACCTCACTGCAGCACCTTCCTATGCCAGTTGGGTGTCAGGGGCAGGCATCACAACTAGTCAAAAGCAAACCCAGTTGCAGTAGATCTTGAGCAAGATCCTCAGAGGTGACTGTTGGACAAATGCACCTATGTGTTCAAGATAGATCTTTTTTTCAGTGCTGTTCAAATCTTGCTCTCTACACTTGGACAAACGCAGATGTGGTTTTGCATGTTGCAGGGCAGTTGCAATTCTCAACAGGAGCCATTTTGCAAAGGAGGAAGGAGCAGCACCTACCCTACTCCCGAGCTGCCATCTCTCTCCTGGGGTTTGAGAAAACCAGAAAGCAAGCTCCCAAAGCTTTCTTCTTTTCCATGGTGACACAACAAAACAAAACAGGATTTCCTTTGAAGCAGTAATGGGACAGGCTTTGCAGCATTCTTACAAGGGTGAATTTAGATGCCAGAGAGTGGAATTTCCAAATGCATTTCCCTTCCTACACCTTTTCTTTTTCATCTCCATAAATCTGTGTCAGTTTTTAAAGAACCTGTTTTGGGGGGGAGAGAAAGGGGACAGAACAAGTGATGAGCTATTCAGAGCTGAAAGAAGAGATTCATGCTGCCAGAGGTAAGACTGTAGAAAAATGTGTCAGTGTAGCAGATGAGAGTTCTCCTCTCTTAATGCCTCTCCCGAAGCATCAAGGTGTACGTGTTTCTCAAAGGGGCTCTACATCTCAGAGGTAGTCTATGAACTGCATGTTGAAATGGTTGCCATGGCAGTAACTAAGTTAGAAAACGTGATTAGCCAGAGTTGGCCTAAATAGCTGAAGGGAAGCAAAAAAAGAAAGAAAGGGGGAAAAAAAAGGCCAAGGACTTTCTGTTATTTCTAGTACAGATCCATCAGCATTAGACCGTGCTGGGAAGGGGAGGTGGCGCTGATGGAGAGGAGCATGCTCCGCACCCCAGCCCCAGCTGGGGTACCACCAGCAACACACGCTGCCGGGGGACCTTCGCCCCTTGCAACACATCAGCATGGCAGCTGCACTCCAGGGAGGGGCTGTTAGTGCAGACCAGTCCTTCTTGTGTTGATTTGGTGAAATGGCACTTGTCCAGTGTGGGAGGTGAGGCCAGGGCACTGCTCAGCCTTCAGTGACCCAGAGAGCATGGTCACAGCACTCTCCTGGCTGATGTGGGGCATAGCCATGTTAGAAAGTGGGGGGGGGACTGGTCTGCAGAGAGGTTGCAAAGCTTGCCCCAAGTGACAGAGAGGGCTGCTAGACCAGGGTGGGGTGTTAATTGGTGAACTCCCTGTCGCTAGAGCTGTTCCTATTCTTCTAGCCCTTTAACCTACTTGAAGCATGCCTCTGAAAGGTATCCCATCTTCATCTGGAGCCTGAGAATTGGAGAATGCAGGCCCTTTTTGTTAATTCATTGCAGTGGTTAATCACACTTGCTTGTTAAAAAAAAATAATTGCACCTCATATCTAATTTAAATGTGTATGGTATTAGTGTTCAGCCTCTGGTGCATGCTGTGTTCCTCTGCTATAATTAAAAAAAAAATAATCACTTCTTGAGACCCTGTGGGTTTTTATTGTGAAGGTTTCTTATGCACTAGAGTCACTTTCAAGCTTGTTTTTGAAGAACTGAAGAAGCAGAATACTTTCTCTTAAAGAAAGGTTTTCTTTTAGCTCTTCTCAGGGAAAAGTGGGAGACTGGGAGACTAAGGTGAAGATGTCTCAGTACAAGGTCTGGATGGAAAAACATCCTCTCTAAGAGCTGTGGAGTGCCACATTAGGGGCCAGACTCCCAGTGTAAAATCAACAGAAGAGATTTATGCAAGCTGTGAGTATACAGGTAGGTGTTCGCAGGAGCAGAACCCGTTAGCCCAATTTTCTTCTCTCATAGCTTTCTAAAATAGCAAAGTTTAATTTACATTAGCCTGGAGTGCTTCTGCTTCTTAGTCTGTTGATTGAGATAAGATGAATCTACCCAGGCTAATCCATAACATTTGACCACTTACCAAGGATATTGTTCTCCCCTCCTGTCCTAAGGGATCTGTAGATTCCTCCTTTAAGAGGAATACAAACCAGCAGTACTTACTGTGGTTAATGGGTGTCTGTTTTGGCTGGCAGAGCTGGGGTGAGAGAGATCATATAGCCTGCACTTCAGGAGGAAGAAAAGAAAAACCCACAAGACACCTATCTGCCATGCTTAGCAGGTTGGCTTTTGCCGTTATTTGCAGGAATCTCTTCCACTTCTTGCACCTCCTAAATCCTTGTCATCCAGGTTTGAGAGCTGGGACAATCTTCTTTGGCACCAAGTTAACGATGCATTTTTTAGCATGAGCAGCCATTCATATTTTACATTAGTGTTCCTCTCTGTTCCTTTCAAGCAATAATCATAAATATCAGCTTTCATTCCTAGAGTGCCTTTCATCCCAGGGGCTCCCAAAGCACTTTCCAAGCTTAACAAGCTTATTGTAGAGTACTCCTTTAGAAAGGGTGAAACTTGCTTCCTATTAAAGTCTGATTTGGGGAAGAAAAAACCCAAATTATAACATCTTCAATACATGAGGGAGCCTTTGCAGATGTTATTTACTGTACATGTTCCCTTACCAAAAAGACTGCTTCTTGCTTCTCCATCCCCCCATCTCACCCAGCTTAATCCAGCAGTGCTCAGTTACCTGCAGGGAGAAGAGTGCAAGTAATGAGAGATGATTGTCCCTTGTGATCCGAGGAAGTGCTTTTTACTGGAATCCTACTGTTGCCCTCAACAGTTTCTTCTGGCAACTCCATTTCTATCCAGTCTATTTTTTCTTTGTCGGGGCAAACATCCTAGGGCAAAGTTGAATGTCCTGTGGCTTTAGCCAGAGAGGTCACCATCTGTGGTTGGGCTATGCTAAGGATCATGTGAGAAACTGTAGTCCTCTTCAGGACAAAGTCAGCTGGCCTAATTTAAGTCACATTCTCCTGCAATCAAAGCAAAGCCGGTTACTTTGCACTGAAATGAATTGCAACCTTTCAAATGGTCCTTTATTTGGCTCATCTGTGGGAGCAGTAAGCCCAGAAGAGAAGATTGCTGCTGGTAATTTCTGAACTGAAGAATTTGTTTCCTAATGAATCATATGATTAATTTTAGGGCAGCTTGAATCTGACCAGTGTCAATTTGTTTTCACTGATTTCAGGAGGACTCAGTGTGGTGGGACCTGTCCATCTCATGATGCACACAGAGCTTTCTTCCATGCCAGCTGTGTGGGAAAGTGGTCTCTCCTCTGCTTGGCTGAGAGAGGCCCAGGTGAGGCACATGAACTCCCATTGCTTCTCCAAGGGCACACGGAGAGCCTGTGGTAGAAGGGGGAACAAAAGCCCTATCTCTGGTTCAGTGCTTCAACTGCAGAAATGTAATTTATCAATATAGATAGCTTTTGATGAAAGATACATCAAAGCATAATTTTGGCTGCTGCCTTCAGAGGTAGTACTAAATCTCCTGGGGGAATGCAAGCAGTGAGATATGATCCAAGTATCAAAATCCCCATCTTCTCACTGCCTCTCCTCCTCTCTCACACTGGTGGGATTCACAGGGAAGCCCTTTCTTGGGGTTGTTATGTCATCTATTCCCATCAGTAGATTTGGGTTCAGAAATGCACTTTCGTTCTTTTCCAGCAAAACACTGCCTATTTCAACACTAACTCTGAAGATCTGTAAATTGGCAAAGGATCCAGAAAGAATAATGAACCAGCAGGTACTGTTTACATTGGCCACCTTGTATAAGTGCTGATATTAGCATTTCTGAAAGGATTTGTTCATCACTGAACAAAGGTTTGTGCCTGTGAATAACAGCTTGCTTGGGAGGGCCTGTATGCCTCCTTTCCTCTATCAACAAAGCTTAGAAATGTCAAGAGGTGGTTTTGCAATGGATGTTAACGCATACCTATTATTTCAGGATGAGAATAAGCCACTGAAAATAGTCCATGCCTATTTCTGATGGTGTAATGAAAGCACCAGTAAATGTAAAGAAAAATCTTATTTATTTACATGTGTCTCATTTATTTATTTAGAGACCTGAATATATATATATATTGAAAGTGGTTCTCAGGCTTTTTTTAAGACTAAAATCCTGCGATAGAATCTCAACCCATTATTATTTCTCATGTCATGGAAAATCAAGCAGACCTGCACTAGAAGGAACAATAGCTGTTGAAAACATTTTGCCGTTTCCAGACTATGACCTCTTTTGGGGATGTCAGCAAAGTAAACATACTTTTATGAAGAACCGCTACATCTTCCTTATATCCTGCTGTTTGTCACACTTGTTGCAATTTGCCTTGAATTAGTTGCCTTCACACCGAGGTACATGATGCTGTTTTGTTTAAAAAAAAGAAGTTTGTGTGTTCTGCACTGGCCCAGCTGGCATGCCATGAGGCATGGCTCAGAGGTGGAACAGGTCCTCTGCATGGCCAGCAGCCAGCATTTGTTCCATCCTCATTCTGCAGGTCAGGAGTCCCTCAGCAATGGAGGACACATAACAACAGCATTTGCATGGGGGGCAAAAATGTTCAGTCTCTGGGGGATGCCTGCATTTTGGCTAGGATTCCTTGGGATTCTGTAGGATGAAGATCAAGCTTTTTTTCAGGCATGTTATTATGTTATAACCTCTAATATACCATTTTTCTTCTAAACTTTTGACTGCTATACTTGTAGGCTGGAAGCAGCTGAGGGTTAGGGCTCTTCCTGGGCACTCACACAGCTCCTGGCACAGTATGGCTTCAGTTCTGGCAGGGGACTTAGGCCATTGCTGCAATCCGAATGCATGTTTTAAAAAAAACCAACAAACCAACCTGAAATGTCTGGAACCTGCTTGCAAGTGCCCCTTTCATGTGAAAGATGATGCTTTGTGAGCACTGTGTTTATAAAGCCGAGGAAGAAAGCAAGCATGAATGAAATGAGAGACCAAGGACCAGCCCGCTGCCTTCCATGGGAAGTCCTCTCGGAGGGGTGCAAGCCTCTCAGATTTCCCTGGTGGAATTTCTTCTCAGCCATTTAAATTGTTGGGCAGGGGAAGCTGGGACGATGGCTGATGAGGAACCATGAAGGTCATCCCCCCACCCAGAGAGCTAACACTCCCTGCCTCTCGAGGCCATGATTTCAGCATGCGCTCTTTTGCACAGAGCCAGCAGAAATAATGCTAGGAATCTCTAAAGGGGTGAGCGGGTACATAAAAGGCCAGTGGTGCACATAAGGGATTTCATCGTAAGCGGTTGGAGATGCCTGCTCTGCAAGAGGCAAACACTCCTCTGCACAGAACCAGGATAATTTCTCTTCAGTCCAGGGCAGATTGCCAGCAGTCTCAAATGTAATCCTTGAGGTATTACTTCCAAAGATGAAACAAGGGTATTATGGGCACTGCCACTGAGGCAGGTAATCTTTAAATATAGCTGCAAATTGCCTGGTTTAATGCTAACAAACCCTAATGGTGAGGAAGACAAGACAGGTAGCAGCACTGATATAGCATAATATAATGCGATGGCTGATACAAATGTGACTCATTCTAGCCAGAGGCTTAAGTATAGGAAGTCGGATAAAAGATATAAAAACAAATCTGATTTTTTTTTTTCCTTCCCAGTGAAGGTCACCACCAGGAATAGCATGGGAAATAATTAATAGAGGAAGAAATGTTCCCCTTCAAATTAGAAGTATTGTCTTGCTTCACAGTTTTGTTCTCCTCTTTGGGCTCCTGTAACAAACACCGGCTAACATGCAGGGCCTTTCTCCCTGAAGCCACTGGCGGATATCCCACCTGGTGGGTAGGGAATGCGAGGGACTGGCTGTGCAACACTCACGGTGTTTGTTAATGGATGTCCGCCTCACTGGCAGTCTCCCCACCAGCAATGCACTCAATGGGCCTGGGCAACGGCAGTGGCTCTGTGCAGCCAATTTTCCTGGTCAACACAGAGGCGTGGTGCCAGGGCTGTGTGTGAGAGGCCGTGCAGCCTGCTGCTGCAGGGGGATTTCACCCCTTTCGCTCTGCTCCTGAGTCCTGGGGAGGTGGGTCCTCCTTCCAGCCCCAGCACAGGTCCTGCTCCCTCAGTCCCTACGCTTTGCATGGGAGGACATGGATGACACAGCGACCGTTGTGCTTGCAGTGGCACGGGCTGTTCTCTGCTCATCCCGTGGAGACCTGGGAGGCTTTGGGCTGCTCCTTTGCTCCCCATGACCAGCACTGCACTTACACAGGTGCAAAGGCAAGGGGAAGCCACGCAGCTGTGCCTGCAGTGCAGTGGCTATGCAATGCTACCCAGGGCTGGAGCCATCCACAATGCAGCCCGTCTGCTGCACTGGAATGTGATGCTGCAATTTAATTCCCTTTCGCCAGAGTGCTCTTTGAGTGGGGATGGGTGAGGAGAGGAGCGAGTGCCTCTGCTTCATGTCATCACCGTGCAGGCTGGAAACCAGGCAGCTGCGGAGGGTTGGGGGCAAGGGGCTGCTGCTCCCCAGGGCACTGGTTTGTTTTCTTCCAGGTGGCCGTAGCAGGGAGGAGTGCTGATGGGAAGCTCTGAGCTTCACACTCCTGACTATAATCTCCTGCATGCGGCTCTGTCTCTTCTGCCATGAAGGACTGGTCACCTTTTCCATTCTTGTCTCTGTGTGGCTGTGCTCTGAACATCCCAGGTTATCTGTGCACAAACCAGCTGCTTCTCCCACTACTCAGCTCTTGACAGCTCACCAGGCCTTCATCGCTGCTCAGCACCTGCATGCCAGGGTCATTAAGGCAGCTAGCATGGTGTTAAGATACATTCATTCTCAGAGGGCTTTTCTTTTGGGAGCCCAGGAGGTGAGAGTTCAGATCCTCCCTCCCTCAGCAGGCTCCTGACCCTGCAGTGGACTTTCAGAGGTAGGAGCACTGCAGAAGTCCTGAGTGGCCTGGAGCTCCCATATAACACAGGAAAAACCTATTACAGGAAAGCTGCTAATAGCAGAGGTAAGCTCTTACCCGCATTTTCCACTGGTATTACAGACTCTGGAGAATCAGCTTGTTTCGGCCAGGTTCCCAAACTGCTTTTTGGTGTTTATCCAAAACAAGCCTGTGCATTGAGGTTTCCGACCCCAAAATTGTCTAACCAAATGAAAGGAATGACCTCAGTTACACAGATGCTCCTCCATCTGGTCCTACAACTAGAGTGGGGCCAGGACACAACCCCAGCTTGACTCCTCTCTTTTCCCCAAAAAGGAGCTATTTGAGGATGTTGGAGCTCTGTCCAGATCTGACTTTCACAGCTGACCCCTCTCGATGTAGCAAGCAAAATCCTAATGCAGAAAGCTTTAAAGCAGTTCAGAAATGTGGCTGTGCATAAATGTTGGGCATTTGGCTGGTAGTGCTCATAATGCTGTTCAGTCTGGAGTATTTGGGGAGCAAAGATCAATCCCACAAGGGCGATCTGTCACTTGCATGTCTTCATGTTGACTTTAATTTTGGCATTTTCATTCTGCTTGCTTTCTCACTTTTGAAGGCATGTGTGTTGCTCTTCTAGCCATATCCTTATGGTCGTGAGATTTGGGGTCACACATTCTCTTATCTGGGGTTTTCACAGCTGCTGCTCCTTGAAATGGTTGCAAGCGATGCTGAGTTGGGTGGGATGACCTGTTGCTCTCAGATTTATTTCTTTATAGCATCTCTTTCAAGAAAGACTGTAAGACATATAATTCAAATACCTCTAGACCACCATAGTGTTATCAAACTCAAATGTTATGACTCCTTGTGAATGCGGGGTTTGTGAGCTGTTTTACCATAGCTTTTATTCTCTTTTTGGTGAAAGGGGAAGTTACGTAATTCAAGCTTTTCCTTCTTCCTTCTCTTTTTTGCTCTCAAATTTACCATATTTGCAGAGAGACTGTGGCTGTGTTAGCAGCTGGTGTGGTGCAGCGGGAGCAGATCCACAGAGGTGGCTGTTTGGTGCCGAGGACTTGGTCCGTCAGGGGATTTACATCAGACTGCCTCCATTCTGGTTCCCAGGGACCAGATGCTCATTACAGGTTGGAGCACAGGAGGTGCACTCCTGGAGTCCATCTCCTGGTTTCCTTTCACTCAAAGGGAATCCAGTTAAAAAAATTGCTGCTAGACATAAATCAAAACATGGCAAGTGGTCCAAGTGGGAGATTTGCCTCATAAACTCACTCCTGATGCAAACAAAAACAGGCACATAGAAAGATCGGTCAAGAGACCAATCCCTGAGACATCGTTTTACCCTAAGGTCCCACATGGTTCGAATGTGTGGCAGACAGGTCAGTTCTTTGGCTCGTGAAACAGCTGTTTACCTTGGCTGAGCAGCTCTCTTATTCTTTCTTGGACATAGCCGCTAATATGTTCTTCCCTCCTTGTACAGTTCCCCAACCTTCCCCTTTTCCAAACCCTCACTAGGCATATACATACATACATACATATATATTATATATGTGTGTGTGTGCATGGGCAGTTGTGTCTGCTGCTGGGATTTCCTCCCAAACAATACCTGTTGTGCTGGCCACAGCGGTTCTCTTGGTTCCCATGCTCAGAGCAGTTTGAGTTTCCTGCTGGCTCAGCAGCAAGACTTTCAGGGCTTTTTATACTTATTCTTCTTCGGGAGCCAAGCGGAGGACCGCAGTTTGCCTGTGAATAGTGAGCTGGCTGGGCAGGCAGCAGGAAACTTGCATACTAAACCGTGTGAACTTTGAGGAGGGGAGGAATGGGGCCAGGGGCCACTGGCTGGGCTTCGTGAGGTGTTTGCTGCAGCCCTCTGCCTTATAAACTTATCATCTCGGCATAAGGATGCTCCCTGCCAAAGGACTGAAAATTTCTGTAAAATGGGAAAGAAGCGAGAGAACTGGAAATGGCATTATAGAAGAAACATGGGGAGGGCCTGGAGAGCATAGAAGAATGAGAAGGCTTGGGTTTTAATTATTCATGTGAAAACTTGTGCATTGGTTCCCTGCACGGAGCGATGCCACAGCACCTTATGCTGCACTGCTGGGCTCGTGGGTCTGCTTTCTCACCCCCTCACTGCCCCAGCAGTGGCCCTACTGTCGTCTCTGGGTAGGAGCAGCTTTTCTGTATTGTCCAGGCAAAATCAAAAGCACAGAAATGAAAACACACTTCTCTCTTCCTCCCTGCACTCCCTCCCTCTACTGCTTTCTGTTGCTGTCAGCTAAAATTAATAAATAAGCAGGTTCCCATTCTCAAGGACCAGACATCGTGGTGTGGCTATGAAAGAGGGGTTTGATGAGCAGCACCGTGAGACACAGGCGCCTGCTTGTCAGTCACAGGTGAAGCTGTCCCTGGAGCAGGGAGAGAGGTGTTTTGGCAGGTGCCATGGCTCTGCTGCAAGTGCAAGCGTGCTGGGAGCATCCTTGGAAAGAAGGCAGGAGGTGAGAGGAAGGGTGAAAGGACAGGCTGAGCCCATCTGCCCGCAGACCAGCTACCTGCCTCCTGCTTGCATCTGCACAAACAAACGAGGAAGAGGCTTTGCCTTTGCTTTGAAAATGTGGTGGCAGAGGATCGCGTGTGCTGTGCAGATGCTTTCTGAGCAAGAGTGGCCTGATGTGGCCGTGGTGCCGTGGCAGGTGTTGGCAGGATGGCCCCGTGCAGGGAGAGCTGCCGCACTGGCCTGGCAGGCTCTGCTGGAGGGATGGGGGGGCTGCGGGGCAGGAACAAGGACAGTGCGTGTGTGTAGGATATATTTTTAGGATGATGGCATGATGGAGAGAGCCAGCGGGGGGTGGAAATGCTCAGCAGAGGGACGGACTGGGAAATGGGGTAATGCTCGGCTGGTTTAGTCATGCCATAGCATCATTGCAAAGTGATGCAACCTTCCTGGCCTGATCTGAAATAACAACAACCCACAGCTCTCCCTCTGTTTGGCAGCACCCTTCTCTGAGAGTTTTCTAAGGTGCCCATTACTCCAGGCTCTAAATCATCCACAAATACATAGTAAGTCCAAGAAGCCAGGGCCCCTGCTCCCCTGGCCATCTCAGCAGCACTGTGCGTCTAGCTCCCAACCGAGCAAGGCGACATGTCTGCTTGGCACCTGCATCCCACGGGTGTCCCCCCAGGATGAGTAGCTTTGCCTGGAGGTCCCCAAGTGCTGGGGAGATGGGGAGATATGGCTCCAGGTCCCACAGTAGGCTCGGGGGGAGCCAGTGGAGGTCCCAGGGACAGCGACCCGTCAAGCTCTGGTAAACAGTCTCTGTCTAGGCAGCTTGTGGCAGAGCACAGGCACCTCCAAAAGTAGCCAGCGCCTTCACCATGGTCTTCTTAGAAAGTGCGAAAGGAGTCCCGAATTTGGGGAATTTACTATCAGATTTGTGCAATTTCTGTTCATCTCCACTCTGGTTCAGCAGAAGCTCTGTTTAAATTACATGTAATTGATTACTTTGGTGCTTCTGTCTGTTTTTAAGGCTATCCAACATTTCTTATAAAACCAAATGTTTAGTTGCCTGTAAACCCCTGAAAACTTTAACTGTTTATCATTTAGCTGTTTTTTTCTGTGCTGGGTATCTGTCTCAGGCTGAATGCATCTGGGAAGCTTCAGCAAAAAATGCTTTTGCTTGCTTACAAGAAAGAGATGAGAAACAATTTTTTTTCTTCATATTCAAACAAGTTCTTGTGTCCTTAAAGTGATCTGTTGAGAAACTCTAGCACTTTCTGCCTTTGGAGGAGAGGCTTGAAATTTGGCAGATGTCAGGAATGCGCCTTTGGTTGTTCTTCATGGGGGAAAAAATGTTGAACTAAGAAACCTTAGGAAAAAAAAAGCCTCAGATCTCAGACACTCAACAGAAACTTCTTAAGAGTTAGAAGCTGAATTCTCTGAAGGCACTTGCTCAGCGGAGACTTGTTGAAGTCTGGCAGCTAAATCACAGATGAGAGTGTGGCAGGCACACTGCAGCCTCCTGCTTCAGGTGCAGAGCAGCAGCTCTTTGAAATTGTTTTTCTGTACTGACAGGGTCGCTGTGGTACTGGGGACCAGAGCCTGGAGATGCTCTCAGATGTGCTTCCTTGCTGATACTTAGGCAAACATGTGGGAAGGCTGATGTTTACTAGGGCTAGGACCTGGAAGAGGGAGGGAGGGAGGTGAGTCCTACTGCAGTGCAAAGGCTGAGGACCACCCCCCCCCCCCCCCATAGAGGGGGACTGATGTCAGATGTGGAGCTGGACATGGGAGCAGGACCAAGGCAGAAGATAGTTTGGAGGAGCAGGAGGAGTCACGTTTGGGAGTATCCCCACCATATCTTACCTCCTGCAGAACCTGGGATGCAGCAGACCCAGAGATTTCTGCTGCGCAGTAGTTGTCTGTTGTCAGCAAATATTTGGGGAAGACATTGGCACAGGCTGTGACTCATTCCTGCCTGCTCCCTCCGCAGAGGTTGATGGGCTATCAGTATTCCCAGTTATTCTGCTTTTCAAGCACAATGGAATTAACATCAGAGAATAAAAGCCAGTCCTGCCCGTGAGTCATGCGGTGGCCGGGTGATGCCGCATGATGGGATTCCTGCATTTTTGTTTCAGTTTTCAGTCTGCAAATCAAGGAAATGACACAAACCCAACGTAGATTGAAAGTATAGGAAGTTTGCAGAGTTGAGCGCTCAGCAGTTAACACTGCCCTTGCCATCTGAGTGTGGCTCCCATCTGCACAGGCATCGTGATAGTGTTGCTTTTAGCTGCAGGTTTCAAATGCATATGTAAATGTTTTTTTTCCCCCACAACAACTCTACCTCTTTTAATGCCCAGGACGGATGGCTCTCAGCGGGTGAGTGGAGGCTGTGTGGGGAAGGATCCTTGTCCTGCCTCATTGCAGCTGTGCAGGCCAAGAGGATCCCTGCTCCGCCTTCATGCCAGAGCGGACTCCAGCCCTCAGCGGTGGAGACAGCAGCCAGCGTCTGCACACCTGGCCCGCAGCAAGACCAAAACAGATGGAGTATTTGGATAAATTATCTGCCAAACTCAAACAAGCCTCCATCGGGCACATGTAGAGTGAAGTTTTGTATAACTTGTAACTTGACCACAGGTGGGAAAACTTAAGACCCTTGCGAAGGCACATTCCCCTTCCCTGGCTGAGTATCGGTGCCAGCCTCTGAAGACAGAGGTGCTTAATCTCTGGATTTGAACAGAATAAGCTAACATATATCTTGCTAATCTTATTCTAGGAGGCAGTCGAATTATTTTAGCCGAAAATTACCGAAAGAGCCTGCCCGAGGCAGACATCCAGCATGGAGTATTTGAGCTTGAGCAGCTGAGCTTTGGCAAAGCTGTGCGTAGTGGAAAGCAGTCATTAATGGGAAGTGTTAAATGACTTCAACATCAGACAGTGCTCACAGGGGAACATGAGAAACTTTGGCTCTGTGGATGGCCCCACGAGAAAAGTCATACACGTACACATGAAATCCTGCTGCAATGCACTGTTAGCCGATCGCTACAGACAAATACTGACCTCCGTTTGTAGTACAGCATTTGCAGGCTCCAGGGCTGGACTTGCTGTTTTGCAGACTTACCAGTTACTTCATGTTTTGCTGTTGAACCAAATGCTGAGGAAAAATGGTATTTTAGGAATGGTAAAGCATGAAGAGATATACGTCTGATTTCTCTTTCCCGGTGGGAGGAGGCACAGGGGGAGGGGTTGCTGGCCCTGACCCTGCTGTGTGGCAGGTTGCTTTGCGGGAAGGTCTTGTCATTGCAGCTGTGAGTGGTCCTGGGGACTCCTCCCTGCTCGCTTGACAACTTCTACATCGATAGAAGTTCTGGAGGGGGGTTGAGAGGGCCGTGAAGATTAGTGGTGGGAGGCTAGTAGCTCTTACTGCCAGTCTGCATTTTTCTTTTCTGCAGGAAGAGGTGTTTTCATTTCTTGTTACGCTTCATCTAGAGCTGCGTAAACAACACTCTCTCCTTGATGTTGACACCTTCAAATGATTTTATCTCCCTCTTAGGGATTTTTTACCCAAACTGTACTATTTAGTTATTTCATCTTCCCTTTAGTTATTTGATTGTTGTTCATTACTGAATTATTTCCAATATGCCAACGTCTCTTTGTCACATGAGCGCCTGCAATTGCTTTTTCTGTTTAGAGAACAGCTCAGTCCCAGCAGCACGCTGCAGAGAGAAGCCATCTTCCTTCTGCTCTATTATACGATGCTCTTCACCTCTCTGCAGGTCAAAATCAGGCCCTCTTATTTTATAAATCAGCATCTAGTTTGCTACTCACTCCTATCTCTTTTCAGCAGCTGCTACAGATTGTTTTTCCAAATATGTTTCCTTGAATTGCCCAAGTCCCAGGCAGAAGCTGTTAGATGCTGTTTTCCTTCCCGTTCCCCCATCTCAGAAACATTTTTCTCTGAGCTTGAAATCATAAGGAGAAACCGAAGCTTGCACACTCTTCCTCAGTACTAAATCCAAAATGATCCTTTCAAAAAGAAGAAACGCTTTACAGATTTGTCGTTGTCCAGCCCAGGAAACAATTCCTTCGCATTCATATCCACACTGTGCACTCCTGGGGACTGGGCAGGCTGACAGGGGCAGTTTGGTTGCATGGAAAGGAAGGGGCACTAAAACTGAGCAAGGCTGTTCTGGAGAAGGATGGGCCAGAGCTGTCTCAGTCCAGCCCTTGGTTATTCTGGGCACTAATGCATTCTATGGAAACTCGGGCAGAGGTTTTAAGAGCTGATTGTTTGGACAGGTAAAAGCTTTGGAATGATATATGCATTTTGTATGTGCAGGCGATGCTTCATTTTTATATTCAAAGTGCATCAGGACATGAAAGGAGCCAATTTCAACCTAGTCTGCAAATGACACCTAAGCCCAGCCTGTCAAACATGCGTTACCTGAAGGGCATTTACTAGGATGTCTGTGCAGATTTCATTTTTCTCAAGAACCCTTTTTCTTCCCTGCAGGATTAGAGGTGGAAATGGAATAGGTTTTGGACCTAACCTCACAATCAGGGAAAGGAGAGAGGCAAAGGGCTTTGTCCGGGTAGCTCCCCAGTACCATTGCATTAAACCAGCAGTGAATTGGAAGCTTCTCCAAAGCTGTGGGAGCCAAATGTCCCACCCTGTTTGCCTGTGGCTGCCGGGTTAATTTTTCTCCTTTTGAGGTCTGAACCCTTCAAAGCTTTGTTTTGTATG
>JANZLQ010000052.1:9285282-9360511 GCA_026212715.1 Elanus axillaris
GGTAAAAAACCCCTAGCTACAGCCTATGGAGAGACCTGGAAACCATTTGGTGCAGAAAGATCACAGGACTCTGGGAATGAATGCAGACTTCTTTTTAACTGAAAAGAATACATACATTTAAAGAGCAGAACATGCAAATACATTCATAATGGCTGCTATCAGGAATTGCTGGCAGTTTCTCTGAGCAGAAAAGTCCTTGTCTTGGAGATTTCTGCTATCCCTCAGGCTTCTGTCCATTTCTATGTTGTTACTTGCAGTGTTTAAGCCCCATTAAGTTTAAGTGCATAAATTTTGTTTGGCTATTCAACCCCAGCCACTTTTGGGAAGGATTTGGCCAGAATCCCTGAACCTAAAATAATCAAACGTCTGTCTTTCTGTTAAAAAGGCTGCCATTTATCTGACAAGCAGTGTAAAACAGAATAGGTAGCTCAGTACAAGCATCATCTAAGAAACCTGTTGTTGCAGAACCAGGCAAGTGGCTTGCACATGAGCAGATAAGGTACCTTTACCAATACCCAGGTTGTTGCACGGCATGTCAGTATCTTCAGTTTCATAACACGTATTACTTTTATTATCAGCCTCTTGGTTTCTACCACTCTCTTTAGAAATATTGCAGCCACAACTTCTAACCTTTACAAGCTCGTCCAAGGAGCATGGCCTTTCAGACACTCCTTTCATGAGTATTTGTTGTGCTCCAGGTGAGGAGGTCTTTGTTTCAGGATTGTTCTGGGCATGAGAAATAAAAATCAAAATGGAGATGGTGGCCAGCACAAAGAACCAACCAAAGTAATTTTAATGAATTTCTTTCCATACTTGCCAATCCACCCTCCCCTGCAGGAAAAACAACTCTCAGACGAATAAAGCATATGGCACAGAAGATGGAGCGCTGATGCCAAGTTTGTCTTTGCCTTAGCAGAATTCACTGTAAAATGCTGAATCTGCAGATCTTCTCCTGGAATATGTTCTTCAAGAGAAAGGGGAAGGCATATTCCCCCCACCTTTTTACCTGGGCTTGTGCGCTCTCACTGTTTAAATCCTCAGTGAGTAGGACATTATTGTGGCTGCAGTGCTGGGCAGACACACGGTACTACATTCAAACTAGCTGCTGTGAATAGCAGTGCAGGTGGCAGCAGCAAAGAAAACCCATCAGTGAGGTGGACTAAATATTTGAGAAGGATCTGGAGCCCACACTAACCTGCCTTCTGTGTGCATGTGTGCTAACTAGCTGTGATGACTGCTGTTTTGGCAAGCAGGCATGCCTGCTGCCATGTGGTTAGACACCCTGTTCCTGGCCATGGTTTGTTATCCAGTTGATGTTTATGTTGCTGGAAATATATGAGGAGATGGTTGTATTTGAGCTGTCCAGAAGTGAGACGTTCAGTCTAAGTCCCTCCATCATGACTTGCTCTACAGTGAGTGGACAGACAGCCACCCCCACAGGTTATTTATCCTAAAATAGGCGTGGAACACTGTGAGAAGGTGCCTCTCTCTCCATAAGCTCAGAGAAAACCCTTAGTGCCAGCTCAGCCTGTGACCAGCCGTTACAGGTCTGTCTGCTCCCAGCTCAGCCCCATCAAGTGAGGCTCTGGGAGGACGCATTGCTGCTGGGTCCTGATGTGGCACAAGTAAATAGGACCTCGCCACCAACATGCTCAGCTCTCTTCTGAAGGACGTAGGATGCTGGAGGAACTGTAATTTAAGTGCCTCTTAGCAGTACGCCTCTCCACGGTTGGGTGACAGCTGAAGAGGAGGTTTGAGTGTCTAAATTAAGAAGTTAGGCATCTAAGGCCTTTATTGGACCTATCTCTACAGCGACTGAAGCTGTGCAGACTTATATAAAAGAAAAAAAATCCCCTGATGGGTTACTTTCATCTTCCAGACAGCCATGGAAATGTTTGCATTGTGTACTCTCACAGACGTGTTTCTTCTGTAGGCACTCTCAGACCTGAGAGATGAGGCCATCATTTTACCTGGACATGTGCCATGGAGATGGACCATGGCTTAGGCAAGGGGTGCTGCTCTCCCAGGACCTCTTGCAGTACTTTGGCTGGGAGATGTTTCATAAGGTGGGAGGTGAAGTCCCCACCTTCGGACCCATGTGTCAGGAAAACTTCCTGGTGTGGGTAAGCGATGCCTCTCTTTCCAGAAAGTAGAAGATACCAGACAGGGTGATGAAATTAATGGGCTGGGGAGCTCCTTTGTTTAAATGAATGTTGGGAGAGGCAGGAGGAGGCTTGATTTTTCACATGGTTAATGTTCCCAATCCTCTTTTTAGTCCTCTCATGGCAACCTGTGTACTTTGCAGTTCAAAGTCACATGAATCTCTGCTCAGCAGAAATGTAAATGTTTTGATAAAACTGTTCTTAATGAATTTGATTCATTTAATAAACTTGATTAACCGCAGAGCTTTATGGTCTTTAATTGGGAAGGATTTACTCTAAATTACCATTTTTTGTAATTTTGTAAAGAACGTGGTGGCACGCAGGATCTTGCTGCCTTGGCAGTGGCGTGGGAGGTGCCTGTCTCTGGCACCCAGCTGTTCCCTTGCAGCTTCACATGTTTCAGAGCCCTGGAGACCTTCGGGTGCTGAGCCTGCCCGCGAGGCCAGGCAGATGCTGGGCAAGTGCCAGGGTGGACATGCAGCTGGAAGCGTCTCAATAGACCTTATTTCTTTTCTCTTGTGTTTGCATCTCCTAGATGATTAATCTCCCCTTCCAGTAAGAATTCAGCATGCCTCTTCTTCTGACAAGTCCCACAAGAAAGGAAGCACGGTCATCCACAACAGCCCTCTCCTTGTTTTGTTCATAACCAGCTTCAGCCTGCACTGGGTTTTCAAAGGCTGGCTGAACGAAGTCCCTAGGTTTACCAGTAGAAAGAGAAAAAAAGGTTTGATCAGAAAATCTCAGCTTGGGTACACGTCACAACTGGTCTTTCCTCTCTTCCACTTAACATGGCAGACTGACAGGCTGTAAAATACGTCCAGCTGGAAAGAAGATCATTTTGTCTTACTCTGCCCAGCCTCATTTTTCAGAGCTGAATGTCCAGTCGTATACCTGTGTGAAACCTCCACGGCCCTTGGGGCTTATTGCAGCAATATTTTTTTTTTTTAATAGGCAGTTTATTGTCCACATTACATTTTTCTGTGCCTTTTGGTCAATATCCCAGACTAGAGAAACCGAGGAGAGACTGAAAACAAATGAACTCTCCCCTCAAATTTAGAGTCTCCCCAAAGCACCCGAGCAACTGGAGCATCAACACAGTCTCTGCACCAGCGGGTTTGCTCTTTGCTCAGTGAGCACCATTCTCCCATTTGCACTGCCGTGCTGCAGAGCTGCAGCTCAGCAGGTCTCGGGGGTCTTGTCATCAAAATGCATGGGCTGAGCAACATGGTTTTGCAGCTCTCTTCAGACAGCTTTGCACTTTTACTCCTGCCTGACTCTGAAGTGGAATGGCCCCTGAGAAAACAGTGTATTTCATAAGAAAGGAATGTTTTTCATCCTTTCCTAGCACCTCCGTGGTCCTTCTGCATGTACAGCTCTCACAGGGTGGTGTGGTGCGGGAGGAGACATTTCTAACAGCAAACAACCTGGTTCCTCTTTTACCTTTGACATTTCTACACGATATGAAAAGCTCTCCGTCATTCCCCAAAAGTTAGTATTTGATACTTTATTTGCTTTTTTCTTTTTTTTTTTTTCACAGACTAAACATTCACATGTCATATCCTGTAGGAGCAGTTGTTTTAATGGATGCGCTGCCAACAAAGACAGTTGGGTTTAAGTGGCTGATCCTTTGCAACCATAACTGCTTTTAATAAAAGGTTTTGTCTTCATAAGGCCAAAATCTTTTGAAAGAAATACTGCAAATGTTTTTGGATTGGATGTGAAATGTTGTATAAGTTCTGTTGTAACAAGGTGGAAAATCTGTCCTTTCCTTATTAATAGACTATATATCAGAACGGGGACAGTTAAAGCCTAAATGGTTTTATATACTATGAATTCATCAGACTTTTAAATCCCCAGCAAGGGGAATATTTAAAAACAGAAGAAATGTGTAAAAATACTAAATATGAAACTAAAGAAATATTTGTGTGTGTTTGATGGGCTTAGTTTTGTTTTGTTTTGTTTTAACCTGGATTTAGCTTTTCTTTTCAACTCCTCTTCTCTGAAGTTGCTTGCACTTCAGGGCTGTGCATCCTGACACGCGGAGGGCTCTGGCAGGAGCAGGCAGGGACACGGGAGCCCTGAATGACTCTTCACAAAGGCAGAGATTCAGAGCTGTCTGTCCTTCAGAATTATTTCAGTTCATGCTGCAGCCGCTGTGGCGTGTGGTTGAGGCTGAGGAGGCCACAGCTTATTGGTGCAGTCAGAGGAAATGGCGAAAAGCTTCATCAGTGTTCAGGATGCAGCATGGTTTGGGCGGCTTGGAAAAAGAAAGTCATGTTGCTGGTTACTGGATCAAAGGAGAAAGCAGCTACATGTTGCAGATTACCTCCTGGGAGAAGCAGCAGATGACTGACAACTTTTAAATTGCTCTTTCACTGGGCCCTGTGAACTGCACAGGGAGACTGGAGCTGCACTGGAGGCTGTTGCATCACAGATCATGCTCTCAGCAGAGCTTTGCAGAAAAAAAATGAAAGTAAATGGTGTTATTTTCAGCCTGAACAGTGAGCAAGTTCTCAGTATCTAAATGAGAGCCCTTGAAGTAAGCTCCAGGTGTTGCAGGAAGTGGTGGAGGTGACTCAGTAAATGTCACTTCCCTCCAAGTCAGTTCTGAAGTGGTGTCCAAAAATAACATTTCATGGGCATCTGGCTGTTTGAGATGTCTCTGCTTTTTCATGAAACACAAAACTAGTGCTACCTGGCACCTTCCT
Organism: Elanus axillaris; assembly: GCA_026212715.1. Lineage (NCBI taxonomy): Eukaryota > Metazoa > Chordata > Aves > Accipitriformes > Accipitridae > Elanus > Elanus axillaris. The sequence continues at coordinate 9,290,153 of JANZLQ010000052.1, forward strand.
GATTTTACACCACCTTTCTTGTCACAAGTGTTTGCCTTTATCTGCCTGTCTTTGTTCTTCCCTGTAAAGCCAAAAATATGACAAGTTAAGTCCCGTAGGTCTCTAAAAACAAGCATTAACCCATTTCATTATCATTCCATTGCTTTGATGCATTTTCTTAAATATTTATGCCCCTTGACTGACTGATATTTCCTCCATTGTTTTTAGTCCAAGATATTTTTCTTTGCAACTTGCCCTGTTCAAGCATTGATGGGGGCGACTAAACAGCTGCCAGGTTCAAGCAGGCAGAGTCATGCAATGGAAAAGAAAAACCTTTTGTGTCTAACGGTGCAGACTTTCACATGCCGGTGTGTGTTATATGCAGGCAGTGGGAGAGGGCAGCTGAACCCTAGAACCTCTGAGATGGGGTTGAGGGCAGCCAGCTCACCCCAGCTCACCTCCTGAGCGGTAAGCAAGTAGCTGGTTACTGTCATGCCGGGCTGTGGTCTTTACAGCTCTCCACGTGCCCATAGGTGTGCTGGTGGGAGGGATGCTTCATGCTCAGCCTGTGGCTTGGTGATGTGGGAACTTCAGCAGCAATGCCAATGTGGGATCTTATTAATCTGTGGCCCAAGAGTTGACCCCTTCCCTGGGGGAAAGGGGAAATGTCTTACCCCACAGCAGAGGGGGTCAGCAAGGGTAGAAAAGTCCACCTCTTTACATTACATTGGACACTGAGAGGTCCCAGGAAGAAAGGGGAAGGGAGTTTGGAGTACAAAGAAGTCCTAAAGGTTGTGTTAGGTAGAAGAAAGAGTATGAGCATCATTCCAAATCTTCTCTCCCTGAATGAAGACTTAGGAAACCAGGTGACGTGTTGACGGGGCCTCAGTCAGAGAAACATCATCTATTTCTGTGTGGGCACTGCAGGCTCTGGGTGCCAGCCAGGCAGAGGCATCAGGATCCTTGCTATTCTTCATGGACAAGTCTGATAAATTTCTGTAACCGCCATCTAGTTCAGATTTTTGTAAACTAGCACTTCTGTTTTTATCTGAGCCTCATCTGAGAGTGATTTTAAGGCAGTTTTCTAATCATGGGGTGTTCACTCTTGCAGCTACAGCAATGCTTTAGATGAGGTACGGGTACCTCCTTAAAGTTAACCCTAATGCACTACTACAAGGAGACCTCTCAACCCCAAACCACCCCAGCCCCGAAGGAGTTTTCTTGCAGCAGTGGGTTTGGTGCTGGGTCCTGGAGACAGCCTTGGACACACTGTTAGCTGCTTTGGCTGGTGGAGATGGACAACGCTCCCAGAGGCTTGCCACGGCCGCTGCGCAGGCTGCCTGCCCACAGCCCAGCCCTCCTGGCTGGCACGCAGCAAACTGCATCTCATGCTGGCAGTGAAATCATCACAGAGCCCCTTGCCTTAGCATGAACCGTCACCTCCTGCTTTCACAATGACGAGATTTCGTATCCTTCTTACAGCAGCTCTTTTCTGGAGCTGCCTGCGCTGCAGGACATCTCATCCAACCGCCTTCTCCTGGTGGAGGCTGGGGCTGATCTGGGTCCTCCTGCCGCAGCATGTCAACCCCCATGGCCAGGCCTTTGTGCACCTGTGGGGCAAGGGCTCATGTTTAAGGAGCAACTCCCTCCTCCATTGCCACGTCCTGCAGGAGCACAATGTGGGCTGGGAACAGAGATGGAGACGGGGTGGAAGGGAAAGCCCAGTGCTGTCCTACGGGATCCCAGTGCACACAGGCAGGGACCCTCCCTCTGTGTCCATCCTCCTCTGCATCACTGGCAAGCTCATTGTCCTAAACACATGCTCCCTCTCCTTCCCCTTCTCAGCCAGTGCCCTCTGTACTTGTGCCTCATGTCAGGGTGCCTGGATCCACCTGGGCTACTTGTACAAGTCAGTATCTGGTGAGCAGTGGTGCTGGGGCTCTTCCACTTCCATCCACTTCCATACAGGGCAAATGGATGAGCTGGAAATGCCTGCATTACCAGCTCAGTCCAGGCTGGGGATGCCCTTTGGATCAAAGCTCTTTGTTGCTCCCACGCGCTCTATTTCTGTCCACCTTGTGGGGTGGCCTCAGAGTGTGTAGGCTGGGTTCCGGTGGAGGAGACTAAACTGGAAGATGCTCTCCAGGAGCACCCTATCTGCTTCCCAGATCAGTCCATAGGGCCAGACTGCAGCTCATCTAAAATGTGTTACATGGATGCCATATCCTCAGCCTCAAGTGCTTTGCCCTACGGATCTGGTCCTATTGGGCTGCATGACTTGCTCTTGTAGCCACAGCTACAAGATAAGTGAGCAAACATGAGCTCTCTTGGTAGTGGCCACGGTCCAGCCTTCTGGGACGTTATGGTACACTGAAATTGGTACCAGGCAATTTTGACACACCGAAGTGTGAACTGTAGCAGTCCAGCAGTGCTGGCAGAAACCCACAGTGCCCAGACAAGGCAGATGATAGGTGGGATGGGAACCACTGCAGTTGTCCCAAAGTGAGACCTTGAGGTCTTTGTCTTCAGTTCTCTGCTGCAAATGGGGAGTCGCAATATTTCTGTACCTGACAGGGTACGATGGGGGTCAGAGGGATCTTGCAGTCCTTGAAAGACCTGGGAACACTGCAGTGAGGGGCACTGCAGAAGCACTTGGGTGGCAGCAGCCCCTCAGCCATGTCCCCAAGCCATGCCTGCAGTCCCCAGATGGGATGCAGAGTTATGGGAGGGCAGGCAAAAGGCACAGAGGCCAAGGGATAGATTTTGTTTCTGAGCACTCGTACATCAGAGGTGGTGGAGTTTTTGTCTGCAGGTCTTTTAAACCCCGTAAGTACAGAAAATGTGGGTTGTTTTACTTGTCATTTATACTGAGGGGATTATGTGTCTATGTCCCCATTATGCATTACATTTCCCAGCACAGAGAGCAAGCTCTCAGGGCTTCTGTTGTTCTGCTTCAAAAATTCCTACATTTTGTTGACTTAGATGAAGGAACCCTTTGGAGAATGATGTCACCTGTGCCTCAAATACTTAAAGTTTTTGATCATGAGTTTTGGATGGCTTCAGGGTCAGGCTTGCTGATTTACAAAGCATATGCACCTGCTCTTCAAAACTTGTCAAATATGGAAGCAATTTGTGTATGGTTGGGAGACGTGCTCACATGCTTGAAGTTTTGGGTTTTTCGCTGTGTTTTTGCAATTTCTGAGACCCTGGGGCTTTTTACTATTTCTTTCAAGCAGACCCAAACAGCTTATGAGGAGCACAAGGCTTTGGCCCTTTGAGTGCAGGAGCAGGTAGCTCCGAGAAGCAGTCAGCCCTAAAAGCAGCTTCTTGTGTGGAACCTTCTGTTTTCTCTGGGAAGGAGCCAGCATAAAACACCCTGCCTGTCCCTGCAAGCCCATCCGAGACCACAGAAAAAAACCCCAAACCTATTGTATTAACAGGATCGCATTTGTACCCTTTCCAAGCAGTGATGGCAGCTGTTGTCATAGGAAGAGGACAGCCGAGTTTGCAGGTCCGGCAGCCCCCTGAGCAGCAGGGGCAGGCTGTGCCTCTCTGACCTTTACAGTGGGCTCAGCCCTGATGAGCCGGTCAGCCCAGCTCCCTCTCTGCTGAGGCTGCAAAGCGGGCAGAGCCGAAATGTCCAGGCAGATTTCTCTGAAAAGGTCAAAGTAGCGGAGCTGGGTGGTGCTGGCAAGGGAATGGCAGAGAAGGGATTTCGGGCTCATTCCTGGGAAAAGGGCTGTAGGATGGGAGCTCACCCTGGCCCCTGGTTCTGGTTGTGGGGGGAACCCGACTGCCGCCCGCCCTGGCGGTGGGATCTGGGGGTCTGGAGGGGCACCCCAGCATGCCGCATGGCTCGCTTGGGGTCTGGCAGCCACGGTTCCTGCCAGGGCAGGCAGCCATTGCAGGGCTGATTCAGAGCCGCTCAGCAGGGCAGCAGCCTTCTCATGGGGAAGTGCAAATAGCCCCTCAGCAGGCAGGCGCAGGTGGATGGGAGAAGGGGTGGGGGACATACCGGGACCCGGGCTGGCACAGCAGCACGGGTGGAAGGGCACACCAGACCACCAGTTATGCCAGTGCTCAACACTGGGAGGTGCCCTGGGAAGTGGTGTGGGGCCGGTTGTCCTTGCGCTGGCTCAGGGTTTACATCAATTCCCCCAAAACCCATGAGCCCTTGGATGCGCTGGCCCCCATCAGGTGGCTGTGAACCATCCCCCAGTGTTTCTGCTGGTGTGAGCAGAGCTGTAGGCTGTGGGCAATATGGCTGTGCCTGCTGCCCTCCTGACAGGTACGATGCTACTTGGGAGGACTTTGCATAGTTTCTCGAAGGGAAAGATTTGCAAGACGGAAAAGAGGAAATGCAAATTTCTTCTTTTTTTTTTTTTTTTTTGCTAGGGAAGCCACAGCCTTACGAAGTCACCATTCATTTTAGCAGCCAAGGCAGCTGCACACATCAGATTTGGTGACCGGATGCTGCGGTCCAGTTATGTGTGTAGTCAATGCAAAGCTTGGAAAATAATAAACACAAGCTTCCCTGAGCAGGGCACGTCCGTTATTGCATGCACGCTGTAATTCAGGAACTAGCAGATGTCTGAGCTTCGTGCCCAGCTTGACCGAGACACAAGAAGGGAACTGGTTCAGGGTTTGTGCACAGCTGCACTGATCAGATGACTCTCTCAGCTGAACCTGCCCCCAAACCAGCCCTGTTTTATCATAGCAGGGACTCTGACCTTTGTTTGGTCACAAAAATACCATCTCGGAAAGCTCTCTGAAGGCTTTGTAAAGGAGGAGAGTGGTGGTAATAATAGTTCAGGGGCATCCCTGTAAAGCACCCTTTGCCAGCCTTCTGAGATGTGCAGCCCTCTCCCTCCACATGCCTGTCACCAGGGCTGGTCAGAGGCAATCATAAAAGACGTTTTCAAGGGGCTGGCTCATGGAATGGTTAACATTTTTGCTTGCATTTGTCTGGAGGTGACAGGGTGTTGCTCTGCCTGGTGGTCTTCTTCCCACCTTCAGGCAAGTGGTGCAGCCTTGCCCACAGTGTGGGTGGCTCAGACTCACGACCAGCCCATGGCTGTTTGGTGGCTGGGGTGACAGGAGCTGGCCACTGCTGTTGTATCCTGTGCCATGAAACCAGTGTGTGTTGGCAACTTCAGCCCAAGCTGAGCAAGCCAGGCAAGCCAGGCTATGTTTCTCACCGTCAGGACCTCCTTACCTGGAACTTAAAACCTGGGCTCAAGCTCTGCTCTGAGGTGGTGGGGTGGCCAAAGGCTGCCTGAAGATAGCTCCGCAGTTCGGTGTGGCTAGGACTCAACCACATCTCCAAACATAGCTGAAAAAGAGAACAGGAGAAGCCTGTGGATTTCCTTTCAACCTCATCTGCCATGGCTAGGCACATCATGCTGCAGACTGTTGCAGCCACAGCTGAGCTGTTAAAATGCTCAGTTGGAGCCTGAAGCCATGTAGGCAAGGCTCTGAGTGCCCTTCCTATGCTTTGGTGAGACCCTGGAAGAAAGCAGGCTACTGCCTGGGCTGTGCCTCTTGGGCGTGAAAATGGGAGAGTGTTTTGTTTTAAATGAAGGTGCTGCTTAGTAGAGTTACGTATTCACCAACGTTCCTTTTCTTTCAAAGTCCAGAGGGTAATTGTCTTTGTCTACTGTGTAAAGCGATAGGGACTTCCCGTTTGCAGGAAGAAGGGAGCATAGGTTGGTAGCTAGAACTCAGGAGTGGCAACTTGGAGATACGAGCTCCATTAACTTGTTGGCACTGCCATGCTGAGTCGTAATTACAGATTGCTATTAATTCCTTCCGCTATTTTTCTCCAAAACGCACTGATGAATGTTGTGAATGAATCGTGAAAGACATGGTTGTCAAAGGGACCTCAGCAGGCAACTCTGCAGAAAAGGCTAACATTGTGCAACACTTATCTGTAAAAATCAGTGACTCGTTCCCTGAAGGCGAGCATGCTTGGAGGTGCTCTGTTTGCAGCAAAGCCCAGTCTGTAGCTATGGCCCCAAGGGAATCGTAGCTACTGCTGCCAAATACGACTTGGTTCAAGACCTTTTCCTCAACCTTTATAGCAGAATGTTAAGTTTCATAGCTTAACTTTAAACAAGAAGCACAAAATGCCCCTCAGAACAGCAGGCAGAATGCCGCCAAATCGCATGGGTGACCATAAGGAACTCAGGAGATCGGAGTATGGAAGGACGAGAGGAATGTGCCAAAGTTGGTGATCACATAATTTGTTTGCAGTGAGTCATGGTCTTCCACTTTCACACATTCCCCTGAGCCTCCTGCGCAGCCATGTACTGTCTGTCTTTGCAGTGTTTTGTGAAACGACCATGTCTCTTGGCTTTCCTGGACAGACCTCTTTTCCCTTGCTTGCCCTGGTGATCCTGCAACGCGACAATGCCTGCAGTATCGTTTCATTAACACATCTGATTTTTAATGCTTCAGTGATATTTATTTAAGTCCTGTGGCCACACTGGGGACAAAATTGCTCCTTTTACCAAGAGGAGCCTAATAGAAAGGGCATTTCATGATAGGAACAGAAGTTTGGGAAGAGGGGAAAAGTCAAATGAGTGCAAACACTGATCAAAGCGGTTCTCTTGCTCAAAACGAATACTAAGAAAACTTGCTCAGTGGGTCATGATGAGCTCATTCAGTCCACTCGATTACTGGAAAAATTTTCCACTTTGAGAAGTATGCATGTGTCTCTGTTGAGTCAGAACCTGGCACAGTGGCTTCAGTACACATTTTTGTTACAAAAAAGTCCCCTTTGTCTTTTGCAACCCCCCAAAATTTCTGGCCTGAACACTTTCTGTGTTTCATGTTTTTTACATAGAAAGTGTAGGCACTGTAGTGTTATGTTTCGCCTGGAAGGTGGTATCTTTGGGCCTAGGGTGGGTCCATTTTCCTACCTGCAACACTTCAGTGTTGTGCATCCTTTTATTTGCTGCCCAACCGCCTTTTATTCAGTATACAAATAACGGTGTATGAAAAGGTTGCAAGTGTACACCTGCTTATGCTCATATGCAGAAACTGCATTTTAAAGAGTTTGCTGAAAGCATAGCAAAATTTTTCTGCTGAACTTCTTGGCATATTTTCAATGCAAAGCTGGCAGCTATTGTATAATGCCTCCAGCCTACAGTACGGGGGCCTCAGAGAAAATGATGTGTTCAGTGAGACTGAGAAAACACAGTCACAGACACCACAGAGCTATGCTGGCTGGGATGGGCACAGCAGTTGTGGGGAGGGTCATGGTCAAATACACTATTTCAAGTCAAATCTGAGATGAGGATGTGTTCTTAGCCACAGGAAAAGTGTTGTCTTAGTCAGAATGGTTAATCATGCAACACGAAGAGAAATACATACTGTAAGTCCTCATGATTTCTGTTTCCAACAGCTTTTTGCCTCCTCTGAAATGACTTGCATATATTTTGGTGCTGCTCATTCGCAATATGGAAGCATCTGCGCTCTGGCTTTGTTGATGGAAAGCTGGAGGTTCTCCGGGTGGTATGAGCCATGCTTCTGTCACAGAGTTAACCTCCATGTGCCTCTTTTCGGGATGCAGGCAGACAGAGAGAAAGAGAGGAAAAAAAATATCCTGCTGACGTCAATGAAGACCACACTGTACTGGATAATATTACTGTGTACCTCAACCGCCCACTCCCTTTAATTTACTAGAAACTAAGCAAGCTGTTTTGAAACCCATCGCTTCCAGCGTGTTTGCACTGTTCTCCCTCGACCAAAGGCTATTAATTGTCAGGAGCTTGAAAGCTACCTGATTCCTTGTTCAAAGCACTGAGACAGAGGGGATTTCCATGAGTAATAATTTCAGTCTGTGCCTGTGCAGCGCACCGTAGGCTAGAGTAAATTGATCCAGCTGCTTGCAAGACTAGATGGAAAAGTGCCCGGGGGGGCCGGGAGCACATCACCAGATGGAGCTGGATGCTGTTGTCATCACATGGGGCTCCCCAGCTGCTGGGCATGCTCAGGCTCGACTTCCACCATGAGCAGGGAGCGCTCAGCCTTCCTGTCTGTGCTGACTTGCAGTGTGAGGCAAATTCGCCAACGCATGTTGCAACATCTTCTCTTGTAATAAAAAGGATAATTTTAGATTAGCCAGAACTGTCGTCTTTTTTTTTTCTTTTCTCTTTTCCTCCCTGCTTAATGTCCTCACCACGCTGACCCCAGTATTTTGTGCTTGTGTTTTGCTCAGCAGCAATCTTCTCTGTGACTGAGACTATAAAAACTTCCAAGAGGCCAGCTACCTCTACAAATAATAAAAATTGGCAGGATTAACCTGTAACCCGAGGCGACGAAAATACAGATTCCACTAGCCAGATGGCAGAGTTCAAAGATCCACTCACTTCCTGGCGGAGGTTGCACAAGTTAATTTTTATCCTTGTTAAAAAGAAATAAGAAGTGAAAACATAGCAATAAAATGTGTGCTGCTTGCTATCTCTGGTTTTAATCACATTTATTTTATTTCTTTGTGTTTTGTTATTAAAGATGTTAGGAAAATACATTCTTTCTCTCTTCTGGAGATGTTTAAATCCTGCTTGGGTTTTTGTGTTATTTTGCTGGGGTGTTTGTATGATTGATTCCGTTTAGTCTATTGGAAGAAGAGCACTATATAGGAAGAACTAATTAACATAGCAGGAATCCAATTCACTTTTTTTATGAAATGAACAATTCAGTTCGGGTTGCAGGGAAAAGAGATGGCACCCTGGATTCAGTGGCCACTTCCTTACGGGAGAGCCCGGAGCTGGCAGCGCGACAGCAGCCACCCGGTGCAAGCTGGGCAAGAGCCAAGTGTGTTCAGAGGGTCTGGGGGCTGCCTGAGCCTGAGCTCTCCGGCCATTTCACAGAGAGAGAGAGATCCCCATTGTAAATAAGGTGCAAAGCCATTAACGAGGTTGCCCGAGCACGGGCTGCGCAGTGGTGGGGCAGGGGCAGTGGGAAAAAGCATGCCCTGAGCGCTGGAACTGCATGCTGGGGATAAGAAGGGCACAGAGGCTTCCCCTCCGAGCTGCACAGCAGCTTGCTTGGCAGGAGAAAGTCATTTTACAGAGGGGGACACTGGAGCAGGGAAGCGGGATGTGGTTTCTGCAGGGAGTGGCAGGAACAGGACTGGTGCAGAGACGTCCTGCTCCGTGCCCCGTGCACCCACCACGCTCCCCAGGCAGGGCTGGCCAGCCAGCCCTTTTCGCAAACAACAAATCCACTCCATCTCTTTACCTTCCTGCTTAGTCCCCTCTGACAAAACCAACGTATATGGACGGTGTTGCAGCACAGGCACCTTACTGCACCTCTACCAAATCAGCGGTAGTAAATTTACTGGAGAGAGAGAGGATCGGGGCATGCTAATCTGAGAGCAGCTCTCGCTTCTTCTTTCTCTGGGCCTGACCATATGACTTTCTTCATGAGCGAAGTGTTAACTGTGGGAAGAAAGGCTGCAAAGTGTGAGGTTTAGATAAGTGCCTGTGTGCCTTGCTATCATGTGGCTGTCATGAAGTGTACACAAAGGTAAATGGCTCAGCCAGCAGATTGCAGAATCAGGAGTGGAAGAATAAAGTTCATGGGTTGTTTTTGTGACAGTTTGTCCTCCCTTGCTGGCTGGGCCACTAATGAGAACAGAAGTTGAGCTGCTGGCAGAGTTTTGGAGCAGGCTGCAGGTACCCTTCAGGAGAGCAGCACTGGGAGTTCCAGGCAGGGAGTTTATGATTAATTTTGCAGGCATTTATTGTGCAATGTGAGATGGCCACCGGCCAGCTCAGAAGTTAAGCCAGAAGATGACTGTCAAATGAAACTGTTACGTTTGGCAGATCTTTCCAAAGCTGCTGTGCAAAACAGGCATACTGAAGCTGATCTCTGGATTTTCCAGACTCTCCCGTACAGCATATTCTTGTACGGCAGTCTTCTTCTTTTCCCCTTTTCGGCAGAAGAATTAGGTTTGACTTGCAGGCCACATGGATTTTAGGTCAGTATTTATACTACAGGCAGTCCTCTCCGTGCCTTACATTTACCAGCAAACCTCTCCTTCTGGTAATTCCTCCTTTAATGATCTTACAAGGAACCAGGTCTGCATCACTACGCTTTCTGAAAACAAAACTGTGTTTTCTTTGAAAAGCCTATTTAGCCCAGATGAAGGTGAGGAGGAGATGAAAAGGCTGGTGGTGTGAAGTGAGCCCTGCCCGTGCAAGCAGATTGCAATAGAAATTTCCCTCTTGTGTGGCTTACCCCAAGCTAAGGTCAGTGAGTTAACTCTGTTTGGACACTGTCTGGCATGAATACTTCAACGATAAAGCTTAATGTGTAACCGAGGGCTTTTTTTTCTTCTCTGTCAGCAGTTGGCAAGAAGATACTGTAAATAAGGCTCCCTGTGAGTAAATAGATATGTGTGGAGAGGGGAGGGGAGCACCGCAGTAAGCAGTTTTGAAATTCATGCCAGCGTTGCTTCAAGTGATAAGGTTATTTGAGTAACCTGCAAACCATACGGATGCACAGGTTTCAAAAACAGGAAAGCGTCTTGTTTAAAAACCTTCTGAGGCAACCCGAGGGCTTAGAAAAGAAACTGACTTTGCGGTTAAGTTATTGTACTTCCTTATTGATATCAGGATTGAGGTGGTGCAAGGCCTGACGGGACGGCGGTGCTGCGGGCGGCGAGCGGGGAGGCTGTGATGACCACGTTTGCACCCGGTCAAGGGGCTTTCTGGAGGGATGAGGAATCTCAGAGTTTCCTTTTTCATTTCCTCTTTGGAAGTATCGGGAGGCTTTTTTTCTCACTCTCTTTTTCAGTAATGTAGTAAGAAGTAAGTAAATAATCCAAGGTGTCTGAGGTCCTCAGAGGATACTCTGTTCCTGAGTTTGCCCCGTCCCCGGCTCCCGTGGGCTGTGGCCCTGCCGCAGGCTTTGCCGGGACAGCCGGTGCTGTGCTGGATGCCTGGCTCTTGTTACTGCCAGCCCAGCACCCAAACGGGTGCCTTTGGGAAGGCAGGGCACAACGCTTTTCTGAGGGGTTTAAACGTGGACATGCAGAATTTGCTGATGCTTTGGAAAGCCTGATGGCTACATTTCTCCATAGATAAACCAAAGCCACATACTTTCTGTTTGACCTTTGTTTTGGATTAAGAAAAATCAGCCCGCGAGATCTGAAGTTAAGTTTCCACGGGAGAGAGAAATGCATATGCCTGGGCGCACGTGACTCTCAACGCACACGTGCCTTGCTGAACACAGTGTGACCCCTGCTTGCATTGGCAGCACGCTCCTTGGGGATTTACAGAGCTGGTACCTAGAAAACACAAGCCTTTCTTACCTGGAATGACATAGCTGACACAGCTTCAACACACTCTGTTATTATTTATTAAACAGAAGTCAAAGCGCAAAGCTGGGATGCAGGCTTTCTCTTTCCCATTGTGCATGGTTTCCAGCGGAGGTTGTGCTTGTTCCTATTGGGTTTGGGTACATCTGTTCTTCAAGCACTTGGGGCTGGACAAAGGGATGGCTCTTCTCCTCATGGAAGCAGATGGGATATTGCAGTCCCACCCTGGCTTCTCCTCCCTACCCACCTTACCTTCCAGGATGTCCACCTCAGCTGTTTTCCTTACTGGTGGCAGCTACGGTGCCAGCCACATTGGAGTTACAGCAGCCATGGCTTTGGCCCATCAGGTCCTGTATTTTGATTGCTCTTCAACTGAAATGTCAATGGCTTCTCAGTCAGCTTACAGCAAAGAAAATGTTTGAAAAACTTTAGGAAATTAATTTAACTTGACTTGGAGCAAAGTTTTTGGCTAGAATTTCAGGCTCCAGCCAACACGGCAGACTTTTGCCAACTCATTGCCTTGGTCCTAGCAGCCAGCAATGAAAGGAGAGAAAAAAAGAAAGAAAAAAATCCCCTCCGTTGCCCCTTAGATTTAATTGTGCTTTTTTGTAAGCCTCATAAATCCTGCCCAAATCACGTCATCAAGCCACAGGGAAACTGAAACCTTGCCCAAGGCAGGAGCCAGCAGGGCTGTTCAAGCTAGAAGGGTTACATTCAGGGACGAGTTCAATGCACTGCAATCCTGTTTTGAATGGGAATGTGCTTGTCTGTGTGTGTGTGTGAGAGAATGGCACCTAGATGCGGGAGATGGTCCTGCCTTTTTCCTCTTTGGATGTCAGAAAACCTACAAGAGGAAGAGCGGCACGAGTGGAGGCAAAGCAGACATCCTCACTGCCGCCCCCCGAGAGCCTTTCAAGTGCTTTTCCTCTTGCGGTGCAGAGAGGGGGAGCAGGAAGGGAGTTGACGGGGACTCGCACCGAATGGGCCTGTCCAAGCACTTTATTTTTTCCTTTGGGCATCAGACAGACAGAGGGAGGAGGAGTAAAAAGTAAAGACGTCTAAACTGAACTCCTGAGGGTTTTCTTCCCCATCTTTCTTGTGGTGCTTTGTTATAATTTTTTTTGCATGTAACTCCCCGCCAGAAAGAGAAAAGAGAGTTTCAGCTTGGAGGCAGAGCCTCCTTGCTGCCTCCGGTGCGGTCCCTCGGTCGTAGCTCTCCCGGACACGGGGTGGGTGATGCCCAGCTGAGAGACCAGCTGCATCTCCCCAGGGGAAACCAGGGTCTCCCCAGCTCTGGCCCGGCCAGCCAAAACATCACCATCCATATTTAATGGGAGGGGGTGTGCGCAAAAGGGCCTGCAAGGTTTTGGTGAGCGCATTTTTTAGCTCTTCACCAGTGGGGCTGAGTACAAGGTTTGGCCCAAAGCAGCGGCTGGCACTGTGCAGGGCCACAGTTGCTTGCCCATGAAAGAGGGGTGCCACGTCGTGCCCTGCTGTGCATCTCCCTTCGCCTCCGCGGCAGGCAGCCCTGAAGTGCTCCCGCACACCCTCGTCTCTCCGGAAGGGATAAAGCTAATGGCAGCAGGCTTTGATGGGGGCTGAGCTATCGGCAGCAGTGTTTAGTCACCCATCTACAGACTGCAGCAGAAGCTGATAACGTTTGCTTATTTTTATTTGGCTTTTTTTTCCCCCCACCTCCCGTAGTAAAATATGTGTAAGAGCACAAAGGGATAAGGCTCCCTCCTGCCAAGCGTTGAGCTGAGCTCCCTCAGCTCTGCAAAGGCCTGGCACCCTGACCTTTGCCTTCGGTCGGGCTTTTTTCAGACTCATCATTATTTTGGCTGCATTTATGCTGCAGAGGAATGCAGGTGTTTCCTCTGTTCCCACCAGCGTGCCCATGCTCTGATTTCTGAAAGGCCGGGGAGGCTGCTCATGCGTGTCCTGTCGTGCTCAAGGAGGCATTTGAGGAAAATGTGGATGCAGTTCAGGCAAATGACGAGGGAAACGACGCATTTGCATGCACTTGCATGTAAGTGTAATTTAGGCAGGCAACGTGCCGAGCTTGCTTGAAAATCTGGCCCATGTTTTCCCATTTGTGGGTTGCTTTTTTAAGCTAAGAAAAGGCAAACAACTTATTCCTCCATTTGCTCTGTAATAACCTGAGCTGGTTCCCTTGGAAAGCTTACTTGTTCTCCTTGGCTGCTGAAGTGGATGCCGAATTTTGAGCATCCTGAGAAGAGATGGTGTGCATATGGGGTTCTTTGTTGCTGAAGCTTTTGTTGGATGATTATGAGACTCATTTATATAGCTGTTTATGTATTAAAATTGTTGGGTTGCCGGGAGCTACGGATAAGCGCTCCTTGTTTGACATATCTCTAAATAAATATAGAGGCACATTATTAATGGATACAGCTTTAAAAGCAAACACCAAGAGATGCACTTACAATAAAGGGAGGAAAAACCAAGGTTACATCATGTTGCTAGAAGCCAATTGCTTTGTTTTCTAAAACATTTCTCTGTAGGACACAGATGATTTTTTGACTCATTCAGTGTTTGAGCATCCAAAAAGTCTCACGGTTGTTCCAAAATTCTTTCAGCAGCATCCCAAATGGCATTAACAGACGGTTACAGTATTTTACTGTCCAGCGTATCCTTTTTCCCCAATGGACTCATGTTTGATAGGGAGGTTTTGGAAGGAATATTTTTGTATTTCTGGAAAACTGTGTCCCTGCTGAGGGAGGAATCAGCATTCTGGGGCTTTTCAAAGCACATCATTTTGCAGTCTTGAGAAGAACGGCTGTCCCTGGGCTTGTCCACGTGTGGGAGTGCAAGCGTACCTATGGGTGAACACTGTGGGTCACCAGGAGAAGATGGAAGCCTACTGCTCCCACTGTCATGCTGCTAATCCTTTAGGTTCCTAGCTACGGCTGTCACATGGAAAAGTCTCCTAAATGCATAGCTGGTTGCCTAACTGGCAGTTACGAACTGGCTTGTGCACTCTCTGCCCCCATTCTCTGTATAGCTGTATTCCCCTCACTGTGCTGCCTCATCCTCCTCCTCCTCCTCTCCCTCCTCTTCCTCCCCAGCCTGCTCAGACTTGGAGCCAGAAGCTCCCACCCAGCTCTTGCTCACAGCCCTGCCGTTCGCTCCTCAGCCCCACCAGGAACTGGCTGTTATTTGTTTTGGACCTGAAGGGCACAGATTCAAGCAGGGCTGTGACCGAGGACAGGTTGTCCTGCCTCCACATGGGGAGCTGGACCAGGGGTTCACAACTGCAGGTCAGGTTGAGAGCTGACAGCTGGTGCCCCTCTGCTCTTGCTGCAGAAAGATTGATGCTTTTGCTGCCATTCATGCTCTTAGCCAACAACCTGCAGTTCTGGATGGAGGAACCACTGCCAGCTGCCTCTTCCAGGGGCCAGCCGTCTCTCTGCTCAGACCTCCAGGCTCAGCAAAACCCATGGGAAGACATTTGAGACATGGGACTGAAAAGTGCCTGCCCATCTTCCTCACGGAGCTGCAGCAATGCTCCCAGGGCTGGGGGTGTATCTTGCCTTGGTAAGTTTGACAGCCGCATCCCTGCGCACACCTCAGTGATGCTGTTGTGCCAGCAAAAGCCTGCAACACAAACCTGGCTGTAGGCTGCAGTTTTTGTGAGCACAGACTAGCTTTCCACTGCATGTCTGCTGTGCCTTGGGGGCAGGCTGGGACCCCCAGCCCTCCCAGCACAGCTGAGTGCAAGGATGCTAACGCTGGCCCAAGGGGGGATGTATGCCTGGATGAGACCCCTCCTGCTCCTCACCAGCTTTGGTCTCAGTCGTTACTGCTCATCCGATTAAAAAATAAATATACCGTGCTTGGAAAACCATTGAAGGAGCAGCTTGGCCAGGTGAAGCAGCGAGACCCCTCAGCATGGGTCTGCAGGAGGTGTGTTAGCTATTTGAGCTATTTGAGCCCCCAGAGGGGCGGTGAGGCTCCTCTGGCTCCTTCCTGGGACACACAAGCCCCCAGGCTGAGGGCTGGTGGCTCTCGGGAGGGTGGAAGCGGGGCAGGCCTCATTATTGCCTGCTTAACTGGCCCCTTCAAGTGGCTAGCCTCTTCCCTATGCGGTTGTTTTTATAGCGATCTCATCTGTAGATGGGTGAATTGTTCTCTTCCTTGCCTGGCGCTGCTCCTGCAGGCTAGGAGGGTTTTGGCTGGGGTGCTCCTGTTTGTTTGCTCTAGGAAAGTGGTGTGCATTCACCTACTGTGGAAAGGGTGCAGGCACGGCAGCCGGCGTGCCTCTCATCCCTGCAGTAGCCACTTTTGGAGCCAGGTGTTTGCAAGGGCTCCTCAGACCACTGCCGTTTTCTGGAAGCACGTCTCTCAGCATTGCCTGGGTTGCTGCCACAAGCAGGGATGGTTCCCCAGCCTGACTCTTTGCTCCATGAATAACCTCCCCAAGAAGTGTATCCTTGCAGCTGGGCAGCTGCAGGAGCATCACCGACCCAGCTGGACGTGGGCAGCCCCCGGGAGCAGCCCTGGCTGTGGTGTCTGTGCTTCGCTGGGTGAAAGTCACCGTTCCCGCTTCTGCCACCCTCGAAGCAGCGATACAGTGTCCAAGCAGCGGCTTCTCCCTGCAGGGTCAGGGTGGTCCCATGGGCTGGGGACCACGCACAGTGGTGCAACACATGGCAGAAGGGAAAGGTGGGAAGAGTGAAAGAAGACAAAGGTTTAACGAAAAGTGCAGTTACAGTGTTAGATGTGGCCAGCATTGCCCCAAATCTTACTCCATTTCACTCACCTGTGTTGCAGGGATGTGGCAAGATGGCAAAGGGGGGCTGGCCTGGGCTCTTGTGGGACGGGAGGTGTGTGTGTGTGACTCAGATTCCAAAAACCTGTGACATTGGCAGGAGGGCACGACACCTCTGGCAGCAGTCTGCCATCAGAACGAGAACTCCCATGGCACCTCTAACCCAGCTCAGGGAGGCATTATCACCAGCATCCTGGCCAGGCTCTGGGGGCTTTTGCAATCCACCACCTCTGACCAGCTAAAATTCGGTTGTCCTGAATGACTCCTTGCCCCACTGCTGTGAGCAGCCCTCTCTCAAACCACGGTGGGGTGACTCTCCCGAGGAAAGGGAACAGAGCTGGCTTTCATCCACGTGCTGATAAACATCAGCTGCATCCCTCTAGGCAGGCAGCCCCTTGCCACCTTTGTCCCTGTGCGCTTTGTCGCGTGCGCCGGGGTGCTTGCGGTGTGAGGCACTCACTCCTTGCGCTCCTCAAACGGGCAAGCAAAATCGCATGGTATCAAGCTGAAATATATTAACTTTTGGTTAACTTGCAGACTTCCACTTCATGGAGGAGCTTTTGGAAGTGATGAAGGAGACAGAAGTGTTGGAAAATATGGAGAGAGAATAAAAGGGCAGGCTGGGCTGATCAAACTCCAGCCAAAAAAAATCTCCAAAGCAGCAAACCAGAGATGGATAAAGAACTGCCAGTGAGTCAGGGGGAAGGAATGGCAGCATTGTCTCTTGTTTAAGCAAAGAATCTCTAATGGAAGAAGATGAAGTGCCAGGGAACTAATATCCCTCTGCAGCAATTGTTTGATCCCTCCCTTCCCCTCCAAAAAAGCAAGTTGCTGCTGGCTAGCTAACAAGTAAAAAAACCCAGTCCAAAACCTAATCTAGTCTCTCGTGCCAATACGCGCATCTGTCGGTGTGTCAGTGTTGATCCTCCTTCAGTACATGCCACATGCTCGTTTCTTTACACAAGATGGGCTGGAAGGGCCATTAACTAGATTAGAAATTCTAAGGCACAATTAAAAAACATGCTGCTTCTTTGCTTTAATCTTCTCTCCTTTAGCTTCCAGGCTTGTTTTCTCCCTGGCCTGACACAGTCCTAAGTTGTTTGGCGGTGGTAGGGTATCATTACACAACTGGGGCTGCTTTCTAAACTGTGTAACATCATGCATTACCTTGGCAGCAACACGCAGGTCCATGAGGCTCTCCAAAAAAGGAGTAACCCCACCAACTGGCAAAACAATAGCTGCATTTATGACCTTTGGGGGAGAGGATTTGAACATTGAAGCTATGCAACCAAGGAGCAGCATGGTGACTCGTGAAATCCTTTTCTGTGCAGTTTACTGTCCAGAGTTACCCAGAAAAAAGAGAGGGAAAAAAAAAAAAAGGAAAGGAAACGTTTGTATACTTGTTCATAATGCAGCTATACGTCTGCAGACCTATGGCAGCTGGAAATACATGGGAAAGAGGGCGACTGAAAGGTTACTGACTATCAGTAGTGCTCAGCAAGGCAGGACTCATGCCCTAGCAGCCTAGACGAGGGGCCCCGTGCCAGCAGCCAGGATGGCTGCATCTTCCCCATTCCCACACAGACCATTTCTCCGGGGAAAGCAGTGATGCTGCAGATAACGCTGTGGTGTGCACAGGAGCAAGAAGGGTCATGCTTTTGCTCCTCCCGCTCTCTTTGCACAGCCAGAGCAGGGATGTGGACTGTCCTCATCCCACCCTGAGCAAGGGATGTCCGGGCAGACCTTGCCCTGTGGGCTCTTGCCCGCCTGGCTGGAACCTGTGCCCCAAGGGCAAGGAGGAGCCCAGGAGGAGCAGCACCATTTGGAGCATTCCTGATGTCCTAAGCAACATCTGATAACACAAGGTGGATTGCAGCCTGCTTTCTAAGACAGGGAATTGCTGCTTAATTGCTACTGCATTGTACAAATGCAGTGGGAATTTTACAGAGGACATAACATGTTCTAAAATGACTTTTTTTTATTCCTTGGGTAAGTGTTTTCCTCATGCAGAACTGCGTTTATTGCTATTATTAATGGCCTCACCGGTCCTTGTGCTAGTTCTGACTCTTTATAGTTACTGTCATTATACAATTTTGAAGGTACGGACTGGATCCTGGCCTACCTGCATTAAAAACAGTAGTTTAGGGATTCAATTTTTCACAGGTTTGGGCATCAGGATATTTTTGCATTCTCTCCTTGCTTATTGTGCAGAAAAGCTCTCATCATCACTGCATGTAGAATATGGCAGGAAAACACTTCCCTGCTGTAGAAAATTAAAGACATTATAATTGCCCCGTTAATCCCTATGGGATTTTAGAAACGAATGCTATAGTGTATTTCTGTGGGACCCTATTTGCCTATCCTTTTTAAATGCTGCAAGATTTTTCCATATGGTTATGTTTAGGATGCATTATGGAGGCCTTTCATCTTCCTCTGAAGCACAGGATGAAATATGGGTCACTGCTAGAATAAAGCAGTAAGGCTTTGTGATCCAGTAGTCTGCTGCATCTGATATGGCAAACCCTGTTCTGCTAGAAAAGCCATCATCCTTTTGGGAACTAAATGGCTTGGCGGGGTTGCTTTAAAACTGGAGCTACACCTATTTGATACTTTTTTTGGATGAAAGAACAAGATCTTTCACTCTCCTTTCTGTAGAGTGCCAGCCAGGTTTAAAATTAATATCAACCAATGTTGAAGAGGGAAGGAAATGAAAGAAACATTTCTTCCTCAGAAACAGCCCTGCTTTCCTGCCTTTTCCATAAGTGCATAGACGTCTGTCAATTTTGGCACCAGAAAACATTAAAAATAAGAATTTTTTTAAATACCGGGAATTCTGCATCTTTAAATGTCGCCCAACAGGAATGCAGAGGCTGTAAAACCAACAAAAGAGAATTGAGCCAGTCAAACAGTTAATATGCTTCTGCAGAGAGTGCTTATTCACCCTTAACAAAACATCTGAAATATCCCGTGTGTTTTTGGAGAAGGCTAGAACAAGGTGAAAGGCACTGCTTCATGCCTCCTGGAGCCTGGAAACTGAGGAGAAGCCCGGAGCTGAGGAACAAGGGTTGAGTTTCCCGCTGTCCCAAATTCACTCCAGCTCCCCAGCAGATTCCAGGAGTCTGGGATAGCAGTTGTGAGATGCCTGTGATCTTTTTTGCTAGAAATACTGAGTACCTATCCTAGTCACTGATTCAGAGCACAATAAGCTGTGGTAAATCAGGCTCTTGGCACTCAGAATACAGACGTTTGAAATGAGTAGAGGCTCTCTCAAGAGATATTTTTCCCAGCTATAAAAAGGGGGAATAGCTACATTACAGGAGGGAAGGTTAAATCATGGAGGTTTTTTGTAAACTGCTTTGGAGAGGAAGCCATTATAGGAGTACAAATTGCTCTTTATTTTTTATTTTATTTATTGCCTCATTTTCAAATAATGAAATTCTGAACGTACCTCCTCGCTAGCTGCTGAAAAATAAGGGAATGCGGGAGGTTTCTTAATGACACTAATAAACCCAGCTGAACATTCTGCCAACGAATATTCTTTTTATTGCAAAAATACCATTTTATTAATACAAATGGTCTTTATAGGATTGCATTGGTTGCCATACAGTTTTATTTAGAAAAATATACAGACTAAATTATTTTGTTCAAAACATTTTCTTTTTATCTGGTTGGAATGGAAAACTTCATTCCAGAATTTCATTTTGTAATGACTTTTTTGGTTTGGACAGTCTAGTTTATATTCCATACTAAAAATATAAAGAATTAAAGTGACATGATTTTAATGGAAGTGCAATATATTAATGTAGGATATAGTTTTATGTGAGTGGAAACTTCAATTTGTGGGAGAAATGCAAAATACTTGTTGTCACTCTGCAGCCTTGCTGCCCTTCTCTGTTAGGGAAGAGATGGAAAGCTTTCTGGAGTGTCCAGAACAGCCCTCTCTGCTTCTTCTGTTCAACCCTCCTCCTTCTTCACACCTTTCTGGGCTAAAAGGTAGCATGTTTTCAACTGCTGGTTATCTTCTTCAGGCTGCAGTACATAGATTTTTCCCTCCTCTCGCCTGTGTGGAGATGAGGGCCGTATGTGACGGGGAGGAGGGTCATTCACCCATTCAGCTGGCAGTGCCGTGGGGGTGAAAAATCCCTCCCTTTCGCTTCTCCCTGCCACTGGCCCCCCTCTGCCTGCCATGCTGAGCTCAGTGGTGCTCTGTATTTTGATCGCTACACGGTGTTTAGTCTGGTGGGTGCTGTGAGTGCCTAGCAGTCATTTTCATCCTGCCATCCCCTTTGGTAGTATGATGCTGGTCAGACAAATTAATTGCTGTGCTTCTTGAGGGGTTTTGCCTGCTGATGCAATGTTACCATTGGGTTTGACTGGTCTCTGTCCCACTGACACAAGATGCTAATCATGATGTACAGTGAGTCCCACAAAGCACAAGGAACGCTCCTGCCTTATTTTGGGGAAGATGGATGTGGAAACATCTGGCCTTGGCAGCTACCATGAACAGAGCAGGAAAAGGGATGGATGAGAAAGGTGGGACCTAAATTCTGTTAATCGACAAGCATTGGAGGGGATATGATGCTCTGAGTGGTCAGATCCCAGACAAAGCCCAGTGCAATGTGCACAATACGTGGCGTACTTATTGCTGAAACCACTGCTGCTCTGTGCTTTTCCAGGAAAAATGGAATACATGAGTCTCCGCAAAACGTGCACTCTGTCAGGCATTGTGTGGACTGGCTTTTTGGGGAGCTCTCTGTGCATTAGCTGGAACAACTCCTCCACTGAACGTACACTCGGCTCCCTTGCTCCTCCGGACCACTCCCTCCTGTCTGGCTCTTAGCACTTCCAGCCTTCAAAATGTTCAAATAACTCAGTTTATCCTTACAGGACCTCTGTGGGAGGGATGGAGGGATGGGTAAATCCTTAGTTTAGCAATTGGGAAACTGAAAAGTAATCCCTCATCCCTAATCTGCAGTGAGGCTTTGGTGTGCCAGGCAGTGCTCAGCCCACGCCGCAAGCACATGTCTGCACATACAGGAGCAAACGCACGCTTCTGTGTGTCCGTATACTGATACATCTGTATATTTGTGCCTCGATCAAGCTATGTGGATACTGCAGGTTCAGACATAACTTGCTTTTGGTTTCCCTCACATAATGCTCACCTGGTATGAGAGTGTGGTGCAAGCTGTTTGGAAGAGATTTATTTCCCTGTTGGGATTGGTCAGTGAGGAGGAGGGACGTACGACACGCAGTGACGTCTCTAGCAGTGCATACATGGACATAGCAAAATGTAACCCATCGGCGGTATGGCGGTACTCAGCAGAGGCACCGACACGTGCCGTAACCGCTTGCACATACCGCAGGGCGCAAGGAGCCAATGGCACCGCTGCCTCGGGGCGCTCCGGGGTGCATCCGCTTCATCTGAGCTGCTGATTTGCTTTTCCTGGAATCGAACTAGAACCCCCAAAGGATGTTGCATGAAACTTGTAAACCAAAGTCAGGCCTCTTTGTCTTGTGATGCTTGTTTTAATTTTACTGTGGGCTGTCAGGAAAATAATTTTGTGATTAAAACTGAAAGCTGCCTTGAAGCAGCTGCCAGGCTGGGGGGTGTCGTGGGGGCTCCGAGGGTGTTAGTTAACTCCAAGTCCTTGGCGCATTGTTTTTCCCTGCTCAGATCCACGTGGAGGATCTATTCCCAGATCTAATCAGGATTTGTGCTTGCAAAGGGGTGAATGCTAGAGCCATGATCTGAGTAGGGGAAGAGAAGGCAGCCCTTGTGTGATTTACCTTCATGCTGCTGTGAGCTGCTGAAACCCTTTATAAGAAAGGGGTGAGTCTGATTTAATGAATTTACCAAAACTCATGGGTTTGTGGTGAAAAGTCAGTACAACAGGTCTTTGTGAGCTGTGGATTTACGACATGTAAATAAGTTAGTGTGCTAATTGTGGCCGGTGTTACAGGTAGCAGGCTGTTAACAAAAGCCTCGCAGGGCGATTTATGTGGGTTATTTCGCACATGCTTGCGTGAAATACGTTTATAGATGCTCTGCCTCCCTTCCCCGCAGCTGCAAGGGTAGGAGCAAGGAGCAGCATTCAGCGTAGGCTGGCCCATGCTTCCTCCCCTGGGGTGCTGAGCTCCAGCAATCAAGAATCATTAAACCGGGGGAGGAAAAATGGCTTTTGGCTGCGCCCAAGCCCTCCCGTCAGTGTTGCCCTGCAATCTTTATGCTGAATGGAAACGGTTTCCTCTCCCCCGGCCCTGAGCTTACAGACTGGGTTTCCTGCCTTCCTGTTAGTGCCTCCACCTACCCAGACAGCTCTGACACTTCAGGCTTACTGATTAGCTATTTTCTACCACAGCTCTCTCAGCAAAGGTTTTACACAGCGGCGTAACAGCTGACTAAGCAGCGAGCCTGTGAGCGAGAGAAATGAATGTAGAGCTTTTTTTTTATCCGGCAACCTGACAAGGCTCCATCTCAAAATGTTAAGGCATTTCTCCATGCAAGCAGCCTGTTTGGTGGATGGGCTGATGTTCAGCCTTGCTCTGGGAGCTGTGAGGCAAGCCCTGCTGGGCCCCCCGACCAGGTAAAAAGGAAGGGGGATGTTTCAAGTACAGTACCTAGAAGAGAAAGACACAGGCAATTTGCATAGTGAAACGACAACGGGAAGATGTGCTGAATGTGCGACTCAGCTTTGAAAACAGTTATCATATGCAAAAGCAGTTAAACAGAGGAGAAATGTTATAGAGAGACACTTTGTGCACCAGAAATATGAAAGTACAAAGCAATTTTCATATCAGAGAGCCTGTCATTTCAGAATGTCCCAGAATGGGGCATTTTGGGGCACCACAGCTGAGCTAGAACCAGCCAGCCAGCTCTGACCTGAATTTTTTTTTTTATATATATGTCTGTGTGTATATATGTATTCCCTCCCGTGTGCTGAATTCCCTCCATAGCGAGGGTAGTACAGCCATTCAGAGCACATTTCCATGGTGTGTTCAGTTTTCATGCTCACTTTTGCAAATCACTTCCAATGTATCTCAAGAAACAAACTAACTCAGTCTTCAGGTAGTGATGGATGTACCTTAAAACATTCAAAGCACTTCAAAAGGTCTGATATCTTTGGTCTGATCCTTAGCCAAACTATGTCTAGCCTTGTTGGAGTCTCTGTTTTATTCAGACACTAGTGGCAAAAACATCTGTTAACTTCCATTTTAGCACTGTTAAGCTACTGTCATCTATCCTAAATGGGTCTTCAATCTTACCGCCCAGGGCAGGTGGGGAAAAAAACTGGGGCATAGTCCTTTGCAGATTTTAGGAACTGGGAAAATTTATGGGACCTGGTTTCCGAGGTGAGGTTGTCTGATTAAGTGCCCCCTTACCCAGTGGCTGGTATTGGAGGGCAGAGGGGTCAGGGCACCGGCAGGATGTTAACAC
Organism: Elanus axillaris; assembly: GCA_026212715.1. Classification (NCBI taxonomy): domain Eukaryota; kingdom Metazoa; phylum Chordata; class Aves; order Accipitriformes; family Accipitridae; genus Elanus; species Elanus axillaris. The sequence continues at coordinate 9,313,682 of JANZLQ010000052.1, forward strand.
TGGCCCACCAAAGAGACACACTCCTGGACAGGGGCTGCTAATGCTGGGTGGGCACATTCTCTCCTCCTGCCTGGAGAGAAGTGAGTAAGAGGAGAGGAATGGACAATTATTAACAAGGCTGGTTCAATGGCAGAATGGAGCAAGGTTAAAAAGAAAGTCCAGGGCTGGCCTGTGTGCCCAAAGATGAAAGGACCTGGAGGGAAAGGTGACATCATCTGAGAGAGCTCATGCAGGGAGCTGGTCATTTCTTGTGCTTTGCCTTTTAAGAACAGCAGCGGCACGTTTCTATGCATATCTGCTGCTGTCTGCGTGCTTACCGGTACCCTGTTGGTGCTGAACAGCTAACCTGCAGAGCAAAAATTCTGAAATACCCCTTGATATTGGGAAGAGGTGGCACTGCTGTCATTCAGGAGGGAACTTGGGGTGATTCTGTTGCCTGTGAAGAGTGTTGGGAAGGCAACTCTGCAAAATTGAAACCTTTATTCCTTATACTAGGTATAACGCACATGGCCAGGGGAAGGTTTACCTTCGGAGTGTGGGGAACTGGGAATGATCCTGAGTACGAGAGTTGCTATTGAATGGGTCAATAATCCCACTGATGTGATGGTGCCTTTCACGGCATGCCTGGAAACCACTGCTGAATGTAATGAAGCATTGACACTTCAGTGAATCGATTTGTCTGAATGCCATGCCAAGCAGATGAGAAGCCTTTGTCAGCCAGTTTGGGTCAAGTCCGTCATCTGATCCCCGACCTATAGCTTGTGGGAGTGGAGTACAATGGATGAAGTCATCAGAAAAGTGCAAAGGTCTTGTGTCCTTGGGGGGAGAAGTGGATGTGCAAGAAGAACAATATATTCAAAATAAATCAATAAATCTAAGATGCCAGCCCTGGGCAGATGAGTTTCTGTGCTGATTCTGGTGCCCATGCAGCAGTGCAGCAGAGCAGGATTTGGCTGGGTGCCTGGGGGGGGCTTTCATGCCGTAGGTTTGAAATGTACAGTCACCAGTGGAGCACTGGAGGAGAATTAGCATGCAGTGCTGCGTGCCTTTGCTCCCCTGACCCAGAGGACAAAAGCCTGCAGAGTGAGAAGGATTTTTCAAAGTGGTGTGGCAGGCAAGCAGAAAAAAAAGAAGGAGATTGCAGTATTACAGCTATTTGTTGTATGTAAGTGTCTCTTTTTTGCTGTGTTCAGATTCTGTTTTCCCCAGGCCTTCCTCTGATTTCTTCATCTCAGCAGATGTGGGTCAGGCTCATCAGTACGTTCAAGAGGGAGATCTCAAGTACTGCATCTGGGTAAGATGCCTTCAGTCAAATGTCACAGCCGCCTCACTCCAGTAAGGGGCATCACTGCTTTGACAAGCATGGGAAGTCCCAGATCCTAATGCCAGCATTGCTGGGCAGTGTGGTGGATTTTCAGCTTTTCCCTTTCCCTCTCTCTGTCTCCACATTGATCCCAGGATTTGTGAGACGTTGGAGAGGCTGGATGTTCTTGTCTCTGCGGTTTGGACAAGAGAAGGAACAGGACTCATCTGGCTCAGAAACTCAAGATATTATTACATATTGCTAGGCTTTCCAGCGGGGCATGCTGACCACTGCACGCACCAAAAAACCTTGGTTGCTTTTTCTGGCATGACATTTCAGCTCCATGCCTTAACATGTTTGCATGGTGACACGGGGCAGCATTTTGAAAAGTGAGAATGCAGAGATATGCAGAGGCCATTAATGGGAGAGTTCACTTGAAGAGCTGGAAAATTAAATGAGGAGAATCCGAGTGATTTAGGAGTGTAGGGACACCAAGATGCCAAGGCTATGGATAGATAAATGGAGAAATGGAGCATCAATTTGGAGTAAATTGCAGTGTAACAGGTCTGTGCACTCACGTATTACAGGATTTTAAAAGCCAATCAAGTTTAACCCTTACACCTCAGGGCTAGACCTGTCACTGTTGTTGCTGGACTGAGTAGCTCTCACAGGTTGCAGTATGTTTGTGGCTTTTTAAAGATGGGACAGTTTTAGGTCTTGCCACAGGCTGATCCATTTTTGGCTTCTGGATCCTTGTGTGGGAGCAGAAGAAATGAAGACAGGAGCCAAGAAGAGTCTGGAGAGTGAAAGCCCAGAGATGGGCAAGTGGGAACAGGAGGTGAGAGGTGTCTGTGGGTCTTCGTGGTGGTAGAGAGCAATTCAGGGCAATAGGAGAGAAACCACAAGGCTGTGGTGAGATGACATTGTCAAATTGATGAGACGCGTCCAGGCCATGAATAGAAAAGCCATGACTGAACCCAGTGCCTGCCCAGCTTTGGCACACTGTGCCAGCCCCAAGCTGCTTTGTGGAGGTAGCTTTGGCTTGTGTTGTACCAGCGGTGCTGTGGTGTGCCTGTGGCCTGGCTGACCAGCCCTCCCACCGCTATCTCCTGGGGTTTGTTCAGCCTGTGCCACCTCTCCATGGGTCAATATCCTTGTAGGTGAGGCCACAGCCTGCTCTGCCCATGGAGGTGCTTGCCAGATTTCATAGAAACATAGAATCATAGAATAGTTTGGGTTGGAAGGGAAATTAAAGGTCACCTAGTCCAACCCCCACTGCAATGAGCAGGGATATCTTCAACAAGATCAGGTTCCTCAGAGCCCCGTCCAACCTGACCTTGAATGTTTCCAGGGATGGGGCATCTACCACCTCTCTGGGCAACCTGTGCCAGTGTTTCACCACCCTCATGGTAAAAAATTTCCTCTTTATATGTAGTCTAAATCTACCCTCTTTTAGTTTAAAACCATTACTTCTTGTCCTATCACAACAGGCCCTGCTAACAAGTTTGTCCCCTTCTTTCCTGTAGGCCCCCTTTAAGTACTGGAAGGCTGCTATAAGGTCTCCCAGGAGCCTTCTCTTCTCCAGGCTAAGCAACTCCAAGTCTCTCAGTTTATCATCATAGGAGAGGTGCTCCAGCCCTCTGATAACCAGGCCCTCCTCTGGACCCACTCCAACAGGTCCATGTCTTTCCTGTGCTGAGGACCCTGGAGCTGAGCACAGTACTGCAGGTGGGGTCTCACCAGAGCAGAGTAGAGGGGGAGAATCCCCTCCCTTGACCTGCTGGCCACCCTGCTTTTGATGCCACCCAGGATACAGTTAGCTTTCTGGGCTGCGAGCGCACATTGCTGGCTCATCTCCAGCTTTTCATCCACTAGTACACCCAAGTCCTTCTCCTCAGGGCTGCTCTCAATCCCTTCATCTCCCAGCCTGTATTGATACTGGGGGTTGCCCCGACCCAGGTGCAAGACCTTGCACTTGTCCTTGTTGGACCTCATGAGGTTCACATGGACCCACTTCTCGAGCTTGTCCAGGTCTTTCTGGATGGCATCCTGTCCCTCGGGCATGTCAACCATACCACTTGGCTTGGTGTCATCTGCAGTCTTGATGAAGGTGCACTTGATCTCACTATGTCATCGATGAAGATATTGAACAGTACTGGTCCCAGTATGGACCCCTGAGGGACACCACTTGTCACCACTCTCCATCTGGACATTGAGCCGTTGACCACTACCCTCTGAACATGACCATCCAACCAATTCCTCATCCACCAAACAGTCCACCCATCAAATCCATGTTGCTCCAGTCTAGAGAGAAGGATATTGTGGGGCACCATGTCAAAGGCCTTACAGAAAGACAGATAGGTGACATCCATAGCTCTTCCGTTGTCCACAGATGTAGTCACTCCATCATAGAAGGCCACTAGGTTGGTCAGGCAGGACTTGCCCTTGGTGAAGCCGTGCTGGCTTTCTCGAATCACCCCCTTGTCTTTCACATGCCTTAGCATAGCTTCTAGGAGGATCTGTTTCATGATCTTCCCAGGCACAGAAGTGAGGCTGGCAGGTCAGTAGTTCCCAGGGTCCTCCTTTCTAGGCTTTTTAAAAATGGGTGCAATGTTTCCCTTTTTCCAGTCACCAGGGACTTCACCTGACTGCCATGACTTTTCAAATATCATGGAGAGTGGCTTCACAATTACATCAGCCAGTTCCCTCAGGATTCTGGGATGCATCTCATCAGGTCCCATAGACTTCTGTATGTTCAGGTGCCTCAGGTGGTCATGAACCTGATCTTCTTTTACAGTGGGAGGGACATTGCTCCCCCACTCCCCATCTTGTGGTCCACCCACTCAAGAAGTGTGGGAAAAGAAGTTGCCAGTGAAGACCGAAACAAAAAGTTTTTGAATACCTCAACCTTCTCCTTGTCCATTGTTACCAGTTTGCCAGAATGTGCAGGTGGAAGATTGTGTCTCTGAGCTTCTGTTGGGCCAAATTTATGTTGTCAAATGACTTGGCAGTCACCAGATCTGATCCACCAGAGGACCCCCTGCAGAGGGGGAGCTGCTGGTCTGGGACTCACTCCCCCATGGCCTCCAGCAGCCTGGGGATTCACCACCTCTCTGGTCATGCCCTATAGCCCAGATTCCCTCCAGGGGAGGTTGCCTGAGGTATTGGCTGGGGAGGGAGCTTCTCCATTCAATCTGAAGTTTCAGTTGTTGTTGGGAGCACTGCGGGAACAAGGGAATTGAAGTAGGATGAGCCGTTGCTGTTTCTCGCTGTTAATACCAGTGACACTGTAATTTTCGTGGCTGTAAAGATGCCCGGAGCAGAGGGTGGGCCCCCATGGAATTAGCGGCAGTTTAATATTTTTTTTCACAATGAAAGGAACAAATGGTCTTTCCAGCAAGCAACCTTCGCTTCTGTTGCCATGGTCTGTCTTCCTCCCAGGAAAGCACTCGCTTTGGAAAGGCTCGGCAGCCCTGCAGAGTGTGAAGGGCTGCTCACAAAAAAGACACACGCACACACAAAAAAACCTGAACCAAAACACCCTGAAGTGAAAAGCAGCTGCTGGAAGTAAGAGCTAGGCTAATGTGGAGATGAAAGCATTTATGCAGAGCAGAGGTGGAGAATATTGGCTCCGCCGAGTGGGTGGAAGTGTCCTCATGAATGAGCAGCACAATGCGGGGCTGCCTTGAATAACAAAGAGGGAAGGAGGGCGTTAGGATTTGATAGTACAGACTTCGGAAAAAATGAGAAGCTAAGAGAAGGAAATCATGGCTAATTTGAAACTGCCTTGGAGAAGCAGGTGGGAGGAAGACCTTGAACATTTGCTACACTGTGACTTGAAAGTAAGGAAATAGAAAAACAAGGGTTGGAAGGCAGAGCAAGGGAGGGCTCATCTCCTGCTCACTCTTTAAAATGAACAATACTGACTCTTGTAGAGAACATTAGGGATTTTCTGAGAAAATGCAGCGCTCTTGGAGTGAACTGTCCTAAGGGAATGGCTGAAGAAAGAGGATGAAGCCAGTGGCTCCCAGAGAAATGATGATGATATGATGAGTCAGAGATACTTTCGGTTGCACTGAAATATTTACTCTTCGTCTGCCTGTATCCTCAAAGCCCACATCAAGAAACGAGGGCAACCCTTCTTTGACAGGTTAGAGTTACGCTATCAGGTGGTGTGCTAAGGGGATAAATAACAGCAGCCAGAGGAGCTTTATCAGCTCTTCCTGCTGTTACTTACTTTGGACCAAATTCTTATTGACTTGGTTGGGTGTGTGCTGGGGTGACCTAGTGCAGAGCCTGGACACCCCTCCCCAGTGTGCCTGCATTTCCTTTTTTTGCATGCTTAACTTGACAGAGGTGACAACTCCATTATACAAGGCGCATGTGACAGTGGCACTGTGCCCCTCTTGAAAAGTTGCCCGGGTCTGTATCTCACATTTTATACAATGGGATAGAGGGCCATCCAGAAAAAACAGGCGCAAGCAGCCAATACAATCAGTTTCAATATATTCTCCTCTTCTTAAAAAAACCTGAACATCTCTCCAAAATAATCAGAGCTGTTAAATAGCACTTATTCTGTGCAGAGGAAGTACGGCACGATGGGACTGCTGGCCCATGCCAAAGAAAACACTTGGACTTGCTTGGCCTCTAACAATGGATCAAACCAAAGGAAACTGGAGGCTGTGGTGCCTATGGGCTGTGCTGGAGGGAGCGGGGGAAGCGGGACCGGTGGCGGTCCCAGGGGAGGACGAGTGTGCAGCAGTCATGCCAGTGCCGTGCATCTGGAGCGTTTGCCAGCTTGCTCTGCCCCAGATGGTGTCTCCCAGCAGCCAAGCCCAATTCAGGTCATGCAAGCAGAGCACCCGTCATTGTGCAGCAGGTTCGTGGTGATCAATCAAATCACAGTGATTTCACTGAGGGAAGAATTTAGATTTTATTTGCAAGAGTAAATACGTCTCTTTTTTTTTCTTTCTTCTCTGCTATACCAAATATTACCAGCTCATATTTGACAAATAGTATTTCTGAAATGCTGTTCATGATCCCAACATCAGCACCAAATAAAGGTATAGCACTATGTATGTAAAGCTTTAAAGCTTGGAGTACAAGGATGAACTGAAGAAATTCTTTAAGGATGGTATCTGATCAATACCATATTCTGCCTCCACCTTTCCCATGTGGTATTAATAAGTCTGTTTCTAACCAGAGTGCCTCTGTCCCACTTGGCCACATTCCACTCTCACAGGTATGTAGATCTTTAGACATCTATGCTCAGATGTCTGCTCAATAGTATTAGTATTTAGCAGCCCAGACCAGGTGCCAACTTGGCCCAGGGTGGGAAGGCAGGGAGGCAAGCAGCCTGCTTACCGCAGGCTGCTGGATGGAGACTGCTGGTCCTGTAGGGCCAAATTATATATTCTTTGCTGCAACAACACAGAATCATGGCACTTATGCAGAGACCCATGACAAATATGTCATGCATCATGCAGAGAGCCATCACATGACAAATACAGTACTTGCATGGAAAGGTATCAGTTTTAAAAAGAGTGGTATTTGGCCTATACACTTTATATTAGCTGTGCATGCCTAGTGATGGAAGGGGAGGGCTTCAACTGTATCAGAGGTTTTATATGTGAAAAGAGATTTAACAAAGGTCTCTAAGCTCACAGTCATTTTCTTGCACTTTTCATGGAGTGGGAAGTAAAAAATGTAGATTTGATTAGTGTTGCTGGATCTGTTCTGATAAAAGACCTTTGCTATGTCTTCCCATCCTCACGTGAGGAGACATTTTAGCCCCTATGTTTCTTTTTTCTACCTCTGCAAATGAAACAGATCTTTCCCTCCTATAGGTCTGTCTGTAAAGGTATTTATCCTTGACCTTCAGGTGCCCTCAGTCATCCTCAGTCTCCAGCGCTGCTGTTCCTGTCTATGGCTGTGCATGGGGCAGCCTCGCTCCCCACTGCCAGCCCCCCGTGCAGTGTGGGTCAGCTGCAGCCGGGCTCCCTCATTCCACTAGCTGCTCTCCTGGACTGCATGAGATCCCCATGCGATGGCCTCCATGCAAGAGGAACATAACACGGTGCTTAGTTAGAAAGCTTATAGGAACTGATAAGGAATGAGGTGGTCTCCCTGTGATTGCCCCTGCTTGCAGGGAGCAGGGTGAGGATGTGGCGCTGAGAGGATCGGCATCATGCCAGGACAGGGCTTCTTGTGTCCCAGACCTGCTGCACAGGCGAGTCCCTGATGCCCTGGAGGTAGGAGCAGGATGGGAGAAATGGCTGAAACGCCAACTGCTGACAGCCTTGTTTTGGTCAATGTCCTGCTGAAGTCAATGGGATATTGCTCCAGGAAAAACTGGATAAGGATCTGGGGATTTGGCAGTGGGAGAGGTTCTGTCTTCTCGCTGTTTATTCTCCAAGTGGAGCCCTAACCCGCTGTTTGTGACTTCATGATCATTTCCAGAGCCTGTGCTAATGATGTCATACCCGGGGGATTCTGGCTTCAGGTGGGAAATTAACAGCAGGAGCAGATGAACTCTTTAATAAACAAAGTTCCTGTTTTCATGCAAATGTCTTTAGAAATAAGGAATGAGGGGAGTGAGAAATACAGAAATTTATGGTATAGAAGCGACGCTGTTTGGAAACAGACTTTTTATGAGTTTTCCAAGAGGCGCCAGCTGCTCTTTAATGTTTTCATTTAAGAGTTTTATGTATGAAAGCTCTAGCTTGTGTAAACAGCAAGGCTGAGAAAGTTGCAGGGGTTTTTGTTAATGGTGAACCTAACAGGCTGGGGATTTGGCTCAGAAAAGATGGTGAGTGTTGATGTTTATTCAGAGTGGCAGTCTTTAACATGGCCAGGTGATGCCTCTGATGTCCCTCTTGTTCTCTGGGCTCTCATGCCCATGACCCTCCCTCTTGTGACCACCCCCAAAGCCTCCCGTGTCCCTCCTTCCTCCTGAAACCTGGGAAAAGGTGGCACAAGCACATGGGGAACCCTTCAGCTGGGCCAGCCCCTTCTCCGCTGTGCCGCAGCTTGTCATCTCTTGGGGAGGCTGGACCTCCTACTCCCCTGAGGAGCAAGCCCCAGGTTAGGAGGTGGCCACGTTTCCCCACCACCCCATCCCTGGCTGTGGAGGCAGGGCTGGGCAGCTTGCTCCTGCAGCAGCATGGCAGAAACGCACGTCAGCCCTCCCATTGCCCTCTCTGCCACGTGCCCTGGAACTCCCTGCCCTCACCAAGAGCCATCGCCGATCAACATTTATTAATCTGCTATTTTTGGGAATGCCTATTGTGCACTCCAATTAATGTAATTGCTTTATTTTGCTGGAAAGAGTGCCAGAGCCCATGCCACAAATAGCTTTGTGCGCATTCTTCTGGTGGGCTCCCTTTGTTTGGCAATTAGATCTCCAGGGGTGAAATGTGTGGCATCATATTAGAAAAAATAAATTAAGTCCCTTCAGCAAGGCCAGCAGGCACGAAGCAGGCAGCTGCACACCCAGCACTGCCCAAGAAGGACCTGAGCAATGATCCTTGGTTCTTGCTGCCCTCCGTCTTGCTCTCATGTTTTTCTGCAGCAGCTTTCTCTTTGCTCATCTACAGGAATACTCTGCATCTAGCCTGCCTGTTTTTGAAAAGGTGACTGCTGATGACAGCGAAGATAACAAGAGGGTGGGGTTTTTTTTTTGTCTTTATGAGAACGCCTCCAGTTCTATTAATAAAATCTTGAATCTGACTCGTCCTTCTGAGAACTCCCAGCCCCTCTTCACCCATTCAAATCTGTATTTTTAAGCTGCTGTAGGTGGATTGTCGACAATGGTTGTTATGCAAACTCTGAATGCTGGCTTCAGGAGCTTCTTGGAAACCTGCAATGAGTAATCTTTATGTTTCTGACAGGTTTACAAGGAGGGAGGGGGTGCAGTTTTGCTGAAGATAAGTTGACAAAATAAGTGTCAATTCACGACAAACTAACTGCCAGAAATACTCACATCAAACACTGGAAACAATTAACGAACAATATGACAGAACATCTCTCAGGCTGGAGAGCACACCGAGGACAGAAGCCCTCACTAGTAAACTGATATTTTAACCCTTTTTTTCTTATTTGGGTCAGGAGAAATGATCAGCTCCTTTGTTCTCTGGTGTTACTTGTAGGTTTGGTGGGTTTTTTTTTAATTCATAGACAGTGGCTGTACTTGAAAGATGAGATAGGTATGTTTATTTCTCCAGCTTGTTGCGTGAAGGGAGTGCTGATCACGTGAGACCTGATTAATACCATGAGTTCGTAGAGGTGTGAGATGGCCATCAACATTTGAGCAACTGTGGTCAGTACTAACCTGGACTGCAGAGGCTTCTGAACTCAAAGCTGAAGAAGCAGTCCTGTGGCCCAGTGATCTACCGGTCTGTCAGTAGGCTGACACTTTTGGAAAAAATTTCCCTGAAGAAAAATTTCCCTGAATAGAGAATCAGCTATTGATAGCTCCTTTTGTACATGGTCCACGTCAGAAGTCCAACGTGCAAGCCTTCAGCTGCCGAGCTGAGCAAAATGGGGAGAGAAGGGCTTCTTGGGGAAGAGGACTTGCAGCAACATGAGTAGTACCCGCCCCGGGTTGCAGTGCCTTTGGGTGCCATCTGGTGCAGTTTGCTGTTTGACCCAAAGCTGTCACATCCCACGCTGGCTGGAATTAGGAAGTTTGGCTTTGCGGTACCTGTTTCCTGGCTGTGATGAGCAGCTTGTGTGGCTGCAGAGCATGCCAGCAGCAGATGGGGTAGAGGAGCCAGTGCAGCCCTGTGATGGCCCTCGGGCTTGGGGCTGCTCCTGCCTCTGACACCCAGGGCAAGTTACCCAGGAGTTTGTAACACCATCAACCAAAGGCACAGGCTCATCTCAGTTGACCTTCCAAGGTGCCAAGCTCCTCTTAACGATAGCTCATGCTGCTATCACACTCTCAGCCCTCCTCAAAGCAGACTTGCTTTGGTAGAGGTCTTGAGGTGTCTGTCTGTAGCACAGCTGCACAGATGTGACCTGGGGTCAGCAGTCTCTGAAAGGCATAGTGACATATATTGCTTCATATTGCTGTTCTCTGTAAAGCACCCTGTGTTATTGTCAGCTGTCACACCCAAGTACCCATAACAAGCCACATCTTTGCATCATGCCGGTAGTCACAAGGAGGTAATACCCACGAGTCCACCAGCTGGAAAGCCCCATCTCTGTGCACAAGTATTGCTTATTACTACACCGTAGCTCACAGATCTTCAAAGGCAATCCACTCTGTGAATCGGTGTTTTCTAATACTGAGAGTCCCCACGGTCCTGCCAGTCTGCTAGTTCCATCGCTCCCCTCTCAAGTGAGTCAACAGCCATCTGTGCATGCTGAAAATCAAGTAACTTCTGCTTTAAGAGAGCTTTTTGTCATTTATAATGAATCCCTCTGCATCACACAATGTGGTACCTAGTGATGTCCAAGAAGAAATTGGGAAGAAAGAGTATCATCTGAAGCCACCCACAGCAGCCTGGTATCACCTTTCCCTCTCAGCTGCACTTCAGCAAGCCAGCTGAAACGAGGCAGTTTTCTCTGTGCTTTGTGCCAAACACTATTCTCACTGAAGCAGAGGGAAGTTTTGTTTTTCCCTAAATAGGAATGATTTGGCCTTTGGTGGTGCTCAGCTGGAAAGAATCCAGCACTTTTCTGATCTTGTCAGAGCGGCTGAGATGATCATAAATCAGAAGGGCTGCTCCAGAAATATTTTCCCTGGGTTTGATTCTCCATCCCACCATGCTGGTATAATGAAAAGAAAAATTGGGCCCACCACTGGTTTAATTTTACAGATAACCGCTCTCTTTCCAGGCAATCTTTGTGATTAATTTTTCTCACAGTCTGTCTTTTTTTTGGGAGGTGGGGCGTTTGTTTCATAGGGCCATTCAGGTTTTTTTACCCTCCTCTCCCCTGCCATATGAGGAAGAATAAAGTGAAGAAACAACATTTTCAGAGAAGAAAGACTTGGAAAGAGTAGCTGTTTTCTGGGAGTCTGCTACAGCTGTTAATTTGTGGAAAACCTCAGTGGAAAGTAAGCAATATGGCAGCATTGCTTTACACGAGAATTCAGCAATGGCCTCGTTCCAAACCGTGGCTGATTTAGGTTCTTGGCTTGCACAGCCAAAGCTTCGTGTAGTGTCATGCTTTTTTTTGTAGATAATGTTGATGCAGCTGTGGAAGGCTCTGATGTTCTTTTTTTTTTTAACGTGGAATTGTCGTCATTCAATCAAGCTTAAGCATTGTGGAGCTGTGATGTTGTTTGTCTTTGCTTGTTAGATGTTGGCGGGTGAGCCTGAGACGGGCTGAGATGTTGTTTGGGAAAGAAGAAAAGGCTCCCTCCCTTCTTCCTTGTCTTCTTCACAGAAATGCACAAAGACCCGAACTCCCATCCAGAAAGGCAGTAACGCTGAGAAAATTTGGAGCTGGGCCCCCTTCTGCATCTCCAGGGCATGCACGCTCTTCTCTTCCTGTAGACTTTGTTCCTCTCCAGCATTTGTCATGCATAGTTGGTGGCATATCAAGATTCTGAGCACTGTACTGAGTGCAGTAACCTCTTTTTCTTGGATGGACATTTTGTTTGTGGAGAATACAGCATGGTGCTCAGTTGTCTGGGCAGAAATTAACGTTGAGGAAAATCTCAGCTATGTGACATCTATTAGATCAGAGATTAATTTTCCAGTAAAAATGTCCAATTATTCAAACCTCTCCAGTAGACGGAAGAGCTTTTGACAATCTGTTTTGCTCAAAAAGCCTGCAATTCATTTGGCATGGATTAGATGACCTATTAGAGATTAGAAAATGGGGAAAGGGTTTCTAATTAATGTCAGTCCAGCTGTTAACTTGGGGAGTATCAGTGAGTGGTAGCACAAGGCAACTCCTTCAGATATTTCTGTGATTACAGTTCATGTGTATATTGCAACTTGGACCTGTAGCCTTCTTCACAGAGCGTTGCACAAGTTCCCTGTTCCCAGGTAAAGCATTCGTGTGCACTGGACCACCTGCTGCTTCTTGGCTCTGCCTCCTTTTCCAAGGCAGGCTTTTATGAATGGGTAAGCCCCATTATTTTTTTCCATGCTACCTTGTCACATAATGACTGATTCACTCACCTCCTTATCTCTGGGCCATATGACTTCCTTTGATTGCATCTTCCTCGCCAACTTGACTATGTATCTTGTTTCTTTCCCCAAGGGTGAATTAGGGCAGAATCCTTGAATCCTTAGAGTTTCCCGCAGCATCTGGAAAGAAGAGGAAAACCAGAGGTGTGCCAGAAAAAGGCAGGCAGAGAAAGATGAAAGAATTTGGAGGCGGGAAGTATTTGCTCTTGGAATGAAGCTTCCTCCTGGCTGGCCTAAGGCAGAGCAATTTACTCTTTTCTGTAACATGCAGAATGGCCCAGCCCCTGATCTTAGGAATAAACATTTCAAAGGTGCCTGAGGGGCCCCCTATTTATATTTTTATAAGCTACTTAGTCTCCTTTGAGTCTCAGGCTATATCCCCATTGCCAGTATCGCAGCTAGCTTGAAGTGAGGTGTAGTGTCTTGTGGAGATACCTGGGCTAGGCTGAAGAAGTTTAGCTGCTAGTAGTAGTTTACCCACAGCAGTGCATTTGTCAGAGCATTATACCTGCCTGCTACCATACCTTATCCTGTGCCAAGTCCTGTTTAAAGCTGTCTCTAGCTCACACTTGGGACCATCTGTGCAGCAATGGCTTTTGCTGCAATCCTGGCTTCTTTGCAGCCGCCCGCTGAGGCTCAAGGACCTAAATACCAGAGTCAGGGTAAAGCATGAGGTTTGGGAGCTGGAGTCATGTCAGTGCTTTAAAAACCTTTTGTAGGGCTGAACCCACATTTGCTATTAGCACTGTTAACTGCTTTCCTGTTTTTCTCTGTCCCCTTGAACTCACACTGCAGCCCTAACTGACTATCGTGTTTTGTTTTTAATGACAGAGCAAAGGTGCCAAAATATTTCAGTAGCTCCCCTAGGAACATCTGCAACTTCTTTAGCTAGTATTTTCACAGCTGGTCATAACTTTATTTTATTTTTGAATGCTAATAGTAGCGAACCTGGGATCCTGAAGGAGAACAATAGCTAATTTCCCTTGTATCAGGATTTAGAAGTTACAAAAAGCTATTCCAGCGCCTTTGAATAAATGCCCAGGAACAGAGGTAAGGGGGACTTTGTCGTTTGAAAGACAAAGTTGCTGAGCTCCAGACAGAGCTTAGACCAGCCTTCAGACTTAGGATAAAGTTTGTGTTTGGAGCCACCAGGATCAAAACATACAGACAACTCAAATGACAGAGCTGCTGCTGCTGCTGAGTTTCATGCTGTTGTGTGGCAGGAGAGCCATCTGATCACTGCCTCCAGTGTGGTTTCTGTCATCACTGACGAAAACGGGAAGACTAAAATATCGCACCTCTAATGTGGTACCAAGGTCTAGGCACAGGAATTAAGTCTGGGAATTTGAACTTCCACCCAGCAAAAATGCTGCAGACCTTTAATTGCAGCTCAGATTTATTACCTGCTAGCTATGCTTAGTTGGTCTAACAATGAAAATAAGCTGAAGGCTTTTAATCATTGTATCGACCTACCATTCATAATCTTTATGCTGCACCTCTTCACTCCCTATATAGACTGAGCTAGCAAAGTACGGAAAAAAAACAAAAGCATGCTGCAAAGCTTCCAGTTTTACTTAACTACTAACAAATCTATCAAAACCAAAGAAGTTTTAGACTGAGCTCTTTACCCAAATGTTTTTTCTCCTACAGTGGCATAGGCTTCGACTCTTGCTGGCATGGAGCCCGTACCTTACCTCACACTCAGAGCTGCAGCACCAGGTACCACTTCTAAGCATGGCCCCCACCCACCTCGGCAGCTGCACCCTGACCCAGGCAGCAGCTAACAGGCTGCACGCTCCTTCTCGAGCGGGGGGAGGCAGGTCTGCAGCCCAGTTTTGAACAAATGTACAAGTGTCACTTGCAGGTTGAGAAGCAAAGAAAAATGTCAGTCTGCATGTTTCCTTGGGATGTCCCGTCTTATCAGGGGTGTCTTCTGCTGGTGACACAGGCAGGTGGCAAAGCAGCAGCATTGGCTGTATCCACTCTTGGAGAATTCCTTGATGGTCTACCTTTTGGGGGAGCTGGAGCTGCCAGGTGAAGGATGTGGGTAGTGGAGGACAGTGTGATGTGCTGCTTCCTGAAGGTGGAAGACTCATTTTCCCGAAGACATGGCTTCCCAAATGCTGTATCTGTAGGTGGACCCATGCCAGCATGCTCAAGCACCAATTGGATCAGACTGAGTTTTCCCACAGATCAGGGGAAATGGCAAGGTGAGGTGGGATTTGGGGTTCTTGCTGGGGCTCTTTCCTGACACAGGCGGGTATCTCTGGCGGGATGTTATGGTGCTCCCCTGGGGGCAGAATATCCAGTTCCCCTCATGCTTGCACTGGGACCACGAGCTCGTATTTCACTCAGGTGCAGTGGGGTTTCTTTCAATGTACCTCTAAGTGGGAGGGGAATATGGCTTATCGCTTTTTTCACGTTACCATAGACCTGCCCTGTCAAACTCAGCAGGAGTTTGCAACTCAAGCAGACACGTTGCTGAGTGCGATAAAATCCAACAGAAATCTTTAAAACTCCCCAGATTACCTCCATTGCTGCAGTTAATTTTTTGTCCATGACTTCTCTGTGAAACCAGATACAACTAAAACATGCAATTCAAGAACGTTTAGTGCCTTGACCTAAGTGCTAAGGTATTGCATGAGCTGCCTGCCAGATACCACAGCCCCCGCTGTTAGAGACAGGTAATTAGGTCACCACTTGTGAACTTTTGACACACACAGACTTATGGCCTGATAACACAGATGCCCTCAAGCAAGTAAAGGCAATTCACCTATCATCATGAATCTAAACAAGCACTGAACTCCAAACAGTCATTTAGAATAAGATGGCTTTAGCCTTCTGTATTTTCATCCTACCTGAAGGCACAGGGCTTGTCTATGTGGGTATCTTGCTGGAGATGCCCAAGGGAGCTGAGGGAGCTGCTGTGCTGGTGCGGTACTATGAAGGGACACTCGCCTGGGTCCCGTGCAGTGCCCGCTTTGGGACCCTCCACAGCGGAGGAGGGTGTGCTTTAGCACTTTAACACCACAGCAGGAGGTATCTCTGTGCCACGCAAGCCCTCAGAAGCAATGCCAGTCCGTGATGGAGGAGTGTGGCTAAGGACTGAGCCTGGCAGGGCTGCAGTTCCAGGTGTGTGGGAAACAGGAGGTGTCCTAAAAATGTCTCCTATCATCTTTCATAACTGGAAAATGTAGGGACTGGTCATCTCACCTCACTATCTCCTTGCTGTATTTGTGTATTCTGCATGTTTTTTCCTCATACTCCATCTCAAGACACTTTCCCATCAGCGCATGCTGTTATGTCACTCTCCAGTGGGTGAACTCAGTACGACCAGGAAACGCTGAAGGAAAATGAGATGCAGATGTGGTAACTGCATTAATATTCCCCTTCAATGCAGTTGCTGTTGGAGAGCTCGGACTGTTACTTTGACTTTGCTCCTCTGTGGAGCATGCTTAAATCAAAGCGTCAATCTTATCTGCCTTTTGGTTCAGCCTGCCTCCCCCTATGGAACAGCTTGTTCAATGTGCTTGCATGCTCCCTGGTCACCCTCTACAGGGATGACTGAGTCCGTAATGCTGGTGGGGACCACAAGGGACACTGGAACCTGAGAGGGGCCTGGATCTGCTGTTCAGTTATGTCATGTCTGAGTGGTGCCTGTTTGTGTATTTTCAGAAAACCCAGATAAAAGAATATAAGAAGAGTAAAAAAGGTTTTTCTCCATAAATTAATTGTGACCTCAAAGTTCCCATGGTGGAAAAACTGCTATGTGATGCAATGCCAGTAAAATAGAAGCAACTGACACTTCACAGAAAAAGCAGTGATATTCTGATTAATTGCTGTGTTTTCTGAGGTTTCAGTAAAAATGGCTGCTGATTATTTCTGAAACTTATGTTGACTGTCTTAGTGCATAACCCCTTCTTAACATCAATTTGGCAAACAGAAAGGGAAATAGATCATACAATATTCCACTTGTAGGGCCAAGTTCTGTCATCTATCTGCTTGCAAAGCCTCTGCTGACTGCCTTGGGATTTCTCCTTGCAGAATGATGGCAGGACATGATCCAGACCCAATATAAATGTAACATATGAACCAGTATATCTTCAGATGGAGAAAACGTGTGTGGAATTTCCCTGTGCTATCATGTGCATACTTTATAGGCAACTGCATCCACAGTTATTGAAAAGAAACACAGACGGCTGTGGTTAGACATCAATGACTATTGTGGGAGGGAAAAGAGGGATACTGAAAGGCTTAGAATTTGTGCTTGATTGGTTTACTGAGAAATACTAGGCGAGAGAAATGAAAACAGTTTAGGATAGAACCGTAAGGAGGGGAAATTGGCATTACTGGCAACACTGATGAAATATAATGTTCTTGCCAGAGAAGTATAAATAATGGGTTTCCTGATAGAAAATGTTGATGAGGCCAATAATGGGGAGAGTCTGAGGAAAATGTATGCATGTGGAAACTGAGTTTTATTTTGGCGGTGACTGAAAATAACCATGAAGCCTGGAGCTTGTAAACCTGGGAATCCTGAAATTAATAATTTTCAGAGTTAACTGTTGGAGAGTGACAGCCCCATGAGGACCATTTACTTTTCAGGTCTTGCATATCCTTGCCTATTTTAAGTCCTCAGACTCACTGCTGGCTGTATAACATCTTGTGAAGCAGTAGTTAGCCGAGACAGCAGCGTTCATTTAAACTGCAGTCATGGAGACTGCAGGAAGTGCTGGTGGCAACGGGAAGTTTGGTCACTGGCTCTGCTTTGGGTAAGTTTTACATTGTACACATCTCTGCGCTAATTGATTGATGCCTTCCTTAGGTGTCTTACATACCACCACTATCTGTCCTGTGCTATTTTTTCCTATTCCTCTCTCCACAGGGAGGAATGTGTACCATATAGTACTATGGTTCAGTAGAGTTTCTTGCTTAAGTCTGCACCATGGGACACACTGCAGCTCTGGAGGTCTCTTGACTAAACCCCCTGCTCAGAGCAAGGCTAGCTGCACAGGGAGATCAGGTTGCTCAGGGCCTTGCTCAGGCATATTCTGCATATCTCCAAAGATGGAGATTTCCCAGCTTCCCTGGGCTCTGGGCCTGCTTCATCAAGTAGGATGATCCTTCTTTATAACTTTGAATGATTGGTGCTGATCCAGGTTTTAGGCCTTTACAACAGAGGATGCTATTCATTGCCTTTGGGGCAGGTTTGGGCTGTTTGAGTAGAAGCAGGTGAAGGAAGATTTTCTTGGCCTGACAGCAAACCTCAGTATCAGCCCCAAGAAACTTGATCTAAAGTGGTTTCCACAAAGGCAAGCCTTAGGCTACATGGCAGAAGGAAAGAGGCTCCTGCAGGGAACGGTTCAGAACACCTCCGTGAAGCTTCTCTTTTGAAATGCCCTTAGGAGGTGCTGGTCTATCTTCACTGATAAGGACAGGCATGTGGGAAGATTAGCTTCCCCTCTGCTTCCTAGGTGCATCCTCTGTGTATGAGCCTTTCTACCACTAAGCCTGAAATTTGCATCTTTTTTTCTTCATCTGAACAGAAAACTAAGAAGATCTGGAAAGGCAATGGGGAGAAAGGTGCCACTGAAGGGCAGTGATTGAACAGCTTGGATTCTATACAGTAATGATAATGCAAATGATCCACCAGCCCTTCAGCTCCTTGTCCTGTGCATAGGTTGTGACTGTCCTTCAACAGACTTGCAAATTTATTAAGATAGAGCAGTAAGTGCGATCAACCTGTGATCAACCACTGGGAGCTCAGAAGTCTTAGTCTTATAAGGGAACTCCTGGCAAAAATACCAAACCAAATCTACTGCCTTTACACCTGGTGGCTCTCCTCTACAAATACAAATGTATTGGTAGTTAAAATCTCAAAACAGTCCATCAAATGCATCCACACGTCAAAGAAAAAGCAGACTGGTGATCAGTTAAAAGGCTTGCTACACTGTACACCCAGTCCTCATAGTCAGACCTTGGTGGGTAGCAGAGGAGAAGGGTTCTAGATGGAAAGGCCATAAAGTCCCTTCCTCAACACCAGAAGTGGCAGTCTGAACAGTCAACCAGCAATGACAGTAGATAGAGAAAGGCAACAAATTAGCAGTTGTCCAGACCAAGCATGACTTCATCACTTTTTCACCACACCATGAGAAAAAAATACCAGAAGCTTCTCCAGCATTGTCCTTTCACATGCCAGCATGACACTCTGCTTGGGGATTGTCATCGGCCGAGGAGCCGCGCAGTGCAGTGATCCCGGTGGTGTGCTGCCCAGCTGTGGTTCAGGCCCCTCCATCCTAGGCAAGCACCTGGCTGGGACGATGTTGCAGAAGTGTTTGCTACACCCTCTTTCAACTTCACCTGTGCTTAGTTTTTCTGGCAGACAGGGCCAAACCTCCTAACTATTCATTTTGGAGGAAAAAAAATTTGCGTGCAATGGCAATACACTGCCTCAGGATGTTTCATTTTGTGTGTGACTCTTGCTTTGGTCCTTTGCTCCATCTTGGGACTTAATGCTGTAATGAAAAACCCCAAGGTTTCTCTTGCCATTCCCACTTTATTGGAAAATGTTGCAGGTGACACAAAGCTACTGGGGTACAGGTCACTCCTAAAAATCCATGCATGCCTACAGATTGCAGGGTGGCTGGTGAGCCCCCCTCAGACAGCCAATGCAGCAGTGTCCCCCTCGTATAGTGCTCCCCTTCTGCTGCACTTGTACCCTAGCTTCCCCAGAGAGGAAGGCTTGTGGGGTCTTGCTTCGCATGTGTGTGAAAGAAAGTCGCTGACAAGCATCTTTCAACATTTGGCAGATTTCAATCAAATTTGTCAGTGGGGTGGAGATCTCAGCAACTTTATGTTCTTACAAGTCTCGTGAAAATAAACAGCCAGGTAAAGAGGAGACAAGTCCTCATTGATACTCCTACTGTGGGAAAGGCTAAAGTAGGAGCTTGTATCTGATTACAGCATCTGGATGGGAGACACAAAGCTCCAGGGTTTTCCCTGGCTAGGAAGCTATTTGTTTATTTCCCCATCCCAAGTCAAGGCGAAGCACTGCGTAATGAGAGGTGGAGCTGGGGCTGGTTTCCCATCTGCAGAAAAGATGGCAGTGCCGTAAGTGCCGCACTTAGAGCTCAGTCAACAGGCAGCCTCTCTCCAGGCCCCTCTGGATCTCTTTTCTGTCCACCGTGACAAAAGCTGGTTTGTGAAGTGTGCGCATGTGTCCCTTCTGGCTGCTGGCAAACCAGGGCTTTTTTTTTTCTTTAAAACAGTGCACAAAATGCTTACCCAGAGTCAACTGTCTCTGGCCTCCTGTCTGCAGAATCTCTTTTATGAAGTAAATGTTTATG
The DNA here is from genome assembly GCA_026212715.1 of Elanus axillaris. Lineage (NCBI taxonomy): Eukaryota > Metazoa > Chordata > Aves > Accipitriformes > Accipitridae > Elanus > Elanus axillaris. Next base: position 9,333,475 of record JANZLQ010000052.1, read on the forward strand.
CTTTCAGACTCCCTCTAGGCCTGTATAATCATTCAGCACATGGCTGCAGGATAAATCTGTTCTTGCAGTTAGCAAAAGAGTAAATGCATTCTCCAAAATCCTCAGTGAAACCACGAGAATTGGAGGGACACCAAACCAAAACATTCTTCTCATTTAGGCTGTTAGAGCTGCTGGGAAACTGGATATTTTGCAAAGGAACTGGCTTTTTTTCCCCCTTCACTGCTTTTTTTTTTTTCCTTGAAGTCTGCAGCAATGGAATGAGTGAATTGTTTCCTGGGGCAGCTGCTGTGTAACATCCAATACTTTATTCTTTGAGCTCATAAAAATAAGCGCATCAAGAAGAAGAAAGTGGCAAGTTGCTTAGCGTTCCAGAGGATCGGGCGGCTCCAGAGATTTCATGTTTGTTTTCTTGGCATGTGCTAGATATGTCCATCTTTTTTCTTTCAGCTTCTGCAGGCACCACCTGCCCCTTGTTCTTCTTCAAAAATAGATGAAGTAAATCTAAGACACGGGGCCTCAAGGGAGTGCCTGGGGAAGGAGCGGAATAGAAAACAGTAGGAAGAGAGAGAGAGGCTTGTATCTCTCTTCAAGGGATGGAGATGATAGATTTAAACAAGTCTTAAATGTCTGAACAGTTGGTGAAAACTGTCAGCCATTGCGCCTTACTTGTGACACGTACCTCTACAGGCAGATTTCCATCCACAAGTTAAAGGAGCAGGCATTATATAAACTTATGCCCTCAGTGCCTCTTACAGCTCCATTCCTCTCTGAGCCATGCAAAGCGCCATGGTCCCGCAGCAACGGCCAAAGCTCAGGGCAACCAACCAGCTGTGCAAAATTGCTTTGCTCATCTTACAGGATCCCTGATGCAAGCTGCTGGGGTGGAAAATGCTGTTTCTTCCCCCTGGAAACAGACATTGAGTAGGCACTAGCTGAGGGTCTTTGCCATGGGATCTGAAACATCCAGCCTCACCGTGAAGGGGAAGTCTCACTCTCGCTTCTGCCAGAGAGGCAGGCTGGAGGGAAGGGGAAGGTGTAATCAGCAGACTGGGGAGATCAGTTAAGATGCATAGAAAAAGAAGCCAAGGGCTGTGAGAATTGTGCCTCCCTGACTCCACAGTACATCAGATCAGCATGGCATAAACTTCCTTTTGTCTGAGGCACACTTTACCATAGGTTTCCTATCACAAACGGCGTGGCAACGTTCCCATGCTAACAAATAGCAGAGGAAAGAGCAACGTGGCGCTTTGGGTTTGAGGGTCGCTTTTAAGGGGCCTACACCTAACAGGCACCCACCCGGAGGGGGCTGCCTGGGGGCCAGGGCCAGCGGGGTCCCACGCCACGGCGCTGCTGCCATGAGCAGGGGACCGGCCTGCAGCGCCCACCCAGGGCAGCATCCTTCACCTCCTCCCCTCCCTCTTAGCAAGCAGCCACAGCATCAGCTGAGGCAAAGCCATGCAACCTGTGAAAGTCCATGTGGCTATGCTGATTCACACTCTCCGAGGATGCGGCCTTTCATCACTGCCTTTCTAGCTGGTCTCCAGATCAAGGTTATCCGAGGGACTTTGGACACCCACGCAGAGGAAGCAACTATGTGCTGCAGCCAACTGCACTTCTGAGGAGCACTTGCAGTCTGTATTTCTCTGCTCCTTGAAATATTGGAGTGGTCTCCACTGTTTCATACACTTAATGCAAAAAAATCATTCCCTCCTGCTTCATCTTAGAGGTAGGTGTGGCAGAACGCGTGCTTGGATCTTCTTTTGGCAGTTAAGGAGGGAGCAATATATCCACGGATCTCTTTCATCCATCCTGTGCTGGTTTAAAGGCCCCTGATATCACTGGGACCTTCCTGGGTACAAAGAAAGATGAGTGTGAGATCCCATCAGTGTGTGGGGCAGCAGCAGGGTGTGCATTACACAGCGATTCCCACACTGTATGATTTGTGACACCCCCCACATAATGTCTCTGCTCCTCATCTTCCCATCTGTGAAATGAGACATCTCTTTGCCTTTGGAGAAGGCTCTGAGATACATGGAGGAGCAGTGCTTTCTTCATTGGTAAGTATTTCTGTTTCTGGCTGACTTCTGGGTTTACTGGTGTCAAATGGTATTTAGTATTGTCCTGGTTATCTGTGGAGGATGGGAAGAGTGAGAAGGATATTATTTGAGGCAAAAGCAAACCTCTCTATGGCCTTCTAAGGTCATGTGTCAGAGCACATTAAGAAAATGTACAGACAGACACTTCCTGGCCAGTATGTTTGCTTCCTTGTAACAATGTACATGAAGTGTTTTGAAGAAGGAAAATACGGAAATGACAAAAGTGATGAAATCAATAAATTAGTATCATATTAATAAAAAATCACTTCATCTGCAGCATGAAGGTTTAGACAAACATTAAATAGGAAAGAAAGCTGCCTGGGAGGAAACCAGTGCTGAAATTAACTGTAACCAGATGAAAAGTACCATTATCTTTCTGAACAATGTACATATATCTCCAGCAATAGTCCAAAGTGCTGCCACCTACTCTAATGCTAGCACAACTGTTGGGGACTCTGCTTTGGCAAGCTATAGGCTTTTTTAATTCTAAACCAGCAAATTCTTATATTATGGGAGGGGTATGCAATGAGACATGCACATTTTTTAAATTAAGAAAGTCTTTTCTTCTCCTCATGTGGGACGAACTCAAAAAGACGAACGTGGAAACTCTCTGTTTCTGTGCAAAGTACTGACAAGCCATGTAGAGGAATCCAAAATGTCCCAGTGCCTTACCATAGGTCTGCCACTACTTTACTGCACGACCTTGGACATGTCACTTACCATCACTGTCCTTTTATCTCCTCTGCAAAAGGGATAAACTATCCTGAAGCAGATGTTAGATAGTACATGAAAAGCAGGATCCAGAATTGACTACAAGGAAAGTACCATATTATTACAAGCAGGTGACCTCCTCCAGGACAGAAGCATTACAGTGATGGTGCTTGTAATGAAGAGGAGGTGAAATAATAAAAAGAGGGAGACCAAACCCTTACCAAGAATACTGTCAGTGAATTGGCATGGGCAGCTGTCAGTGGGGGCTGGTTTGGGGATAAAGTCTGCTGGTTCAGCATCCTGGTGGGCTCCATAACCACAGCTTGAGTCTCCCTGTGCTATTCAGTCATCCTCCACAAGTAGTCCCACGGACACTGCTACTGCTCCTGGAGCACAGCAATGCTCCAGATGTGCTGGGTGGTAACTGCCTCATCCTAAATCAATCTTCAAAACAGGGATAATATGCCAGAGACCTTTAGTGCATTCACTAAAAGTAATAGTTTTCAAATGCTTCCATAAAGTGGCACAGCTGGAGTTCAAAGAGGCATTTTATGGCTTTGTGTTTTGCTTCTTAAGTAAAGAGCAGAAAGGAATACATGCTATGTATGGCTGTGTTTATAAGAGTGGAGAGATCTGGGTGTGTAGATTGAAATCCTGTGTGGAAGTGTGTGAAGCAAACCAAGTATGTCCTTGGGAATTAAAATAAAAATAACCTGTGACCTTTCCCTAATGAGCTGTGTGAAAGGTTGGTAGTGATGGCCAATAGACTGCACTTGTCATAACAGCATCTCATATGCTGTTTCACAGCAGGATTCACAGCAAGAGCTCACTAGTCCTGATTTCTCCATCCATTTCCAGCAGAGCATCCATTCTGTCCTGAGTCCTTTAACCACACCCATCCTCTCAGCTACAAATTGCTTTATGTGATATCCGAGCACTCATGGTATCCCCAGACCCATTTTCTTTCAGTGCGTAGTGTATCCCATCTGGTTTCCTTTCCCACCCCTGCATTTCACGTGGTTACCTTGAGATTTACAGTCCCAGGGCGATGTACAGAGGTGCACGAGCCATCATGAGCCTTCTTTGCATGCAGCAGTTCGCTCTGCGCTGCCAGAGGGACTGGAGACTGGAGCCCAAGGAGATGTCGTGTGGTTGTCCACTAGCCAACAACAGTAAGGGAATGCCACAGAGCCTCTCCTCATGCAACTAATATAGGTTAGAGCTGAGTATTTGATCCACTTCTACATGTCAAGCAAATCACCTCCAATATTCAGGCCAGTGTAAGTGAAGGAAATCCATGCAGTCCTTATGAGGCTAACATGGTGGCACAACATCATTAATAACAGACTTTTTACCTAAATTGCCAATGTGTACTTGATTTTCATTCTTGGTAATCATTTTTTCTCTCTTCTCTCCTGTCCTCTCCACAGCATTTCATAACTATGTAAATGGTAGCTGTGGGGCCTCTGGCTTTAAAGTAAATGCTTTCCTCAGCAGGGAAATGCCCTCTGGTTCCACAAAGAGCATGCATACCATACTGAAAAGCAAAATAAACACTCATCAGAGCTTCCTGCAGAAATTTGGGAACTTGGGTTCTTTTTTTTTTTTTTGTGGGCGTGTGTTTCTTTTTAAAGACTGATGAGGTTTAGTAGGGAGGAAAATGGCCAGTGTGAGGTGTTTTTGCTGTTTGCTCAGTGTGCCCGCAGGAAGGTACGAGAAGAGGAAGGCGCAAGTGCCAAGCATGAGCGTGAACTCAACCAGTGCCATTGCAGGTGGATCATACGCTTGTGGTGGGAGGAGAGTGGGATGGCCCTGCTGGCATCACCAGTGACAGCAGCAGCTCTGCTGGCAGCAGTGGAAATCAGCTGGCTTTAAGCAAGCTGAGCAAAGCAGCGTGTTGGAGGAAAGGCATCTATTTTGCTATGTAAGGGGCTGCGGTCCATCCTTGTGCCTATTTGTTGTGCTTCTTCTACTTAAGTATATTTGCACTGGTGGCACCTAAAAATCCCCAATTCAGAAGGCAGTTTCATCTTCTGTCAGGCTCTGTCAGGTGAGTCAGAGGCACTGGGCTGCCCCATGCAAACTGTACATTCACCCTCGGGCTGTGGCACTTCCCCAGCTCCCCTTGACACCCAAATCCAGAGTATCTTGTCCCTCCTGGGGTCCTGGGGCTGGTAAGGAAGGAGCTGGGTCTGGCTCCTGCTGGCCTCCTTGGATGCTCAAGGCCATCTGCCTCTCTGCTGGTGGGGCCACAGTAAGCTGTGGCAAACATGAGAAGATATCTAATAAAGCAGAGCTTATTGGAGAATCAAAGCAAATCAATACAGAAAATGTACCTTGGCCTAAGCTGTCTGAATCCCAGCCTTTGATGCGGGAGTCTCCCTGGTGCCCTTGGAAGAGTCTTGGACCTTGGGTTTTCAGCCTGGTGTCCACAGTTCAGTCCCTGGTGCCACCAAGACCCACCTCCTTTGAGGCTGTGCATCCCCCCTGCTGTCCTCTTGGAGCTTCCCCCATGAACTAGCCGTGTTTAGCCAACATGACCCAGTTGTTCCTGCTCAATCAAATCATAGGATTTCAGTGTTTGAGCAGGGGCTGTGTCTAGACAGTCAATTACTCTCCACTCTCCTGTCTCTTAAGAAACTTCAGTGCGAATGTCTTCTTTGACCTTGCATGTATAATTATTTGTCTTCCCTATAAATAATGGATTTCTTTGTTGCTGGTTGGTGCTGATTCATTAATTTTTTGTTACCTCCTTGAGTTTCAAACACACTTAGCATCTTTCCAATCTACTCTTGCACCAAAGCCTTGTTCTTCTGCATGCTTCCTAGCTCTTCTCTCAGCTGGTATTTCCAAGTTTTCCATAATCCCATTCTCTTTAACAGTAGATCCTCCTCTGGCAATATCTGTGCTATCCTATCACATGATTCCAGCTTAGCTTTTCTTCATGAAAAATGGGATGATTTGCAGAGTTTCCCCCTGCTCATCTATTCAGGCCCCAAGAATCTCTTCACATTCATCACCTTCACATCAAACCCAGGAATCTCAGTTTTGCCAGTTAAGGGAGAAGGAAAAACTGCAGAGAGTTGCAAAGTGGGACCAAACCTCAAGGATGTACACTTCACATTAACACCAGCTCTGCTTCCCAGGTGATAGCTGGCAGTCATGGTTCTTCAATTTTCCCTGTTGAAAACCAACCCAAGTTAGGTTAGCACCGCAGGTCTCATGTAACCCACCACAGCACGTGTGCTTCGGGGGGCAGGATCAGCATCCCACAAAGCTTGGTGCAACAGAACTCCAGCTTTGGTTAAGGCCCCCTCGGGCACTCCTCTAATTGAGATGCTTAGTACAGGTAATTAGTGAGGGTGCTAACTGTCCATTTTTAACATCTCATCTTTCTCACACTGCAAACTGGCTGGTAGAGAGAAGAAAAGGCACAGGAACTGTCAATATCTCTCCGCAGACAGCTCGCTGCACTTAGGAAATAGTCTTTGAGAAGTGCAGTAAATTTACTGTAATCTGCCCAAAGGCACTGTAGCCAAGTTGGCGTGTTGTGAAAATGATAGCAAGCAGTACCCTTTTCTCAGGCAGGACAGGAATTCATAGTGTGCTTGTTGAGAGGAACTACAAACCTGGCAAGGGCTATATCTGTCAGATGGGATCACAAGGGCATGGGGAGGGCTGCCCAGAAACAGGGAGGGCAAGCAGGGCATTGTGCTCTCGGATCAATGCTTTAGGAGCTTAGAAAGACCCCCAAATCTGTAATGTTACAGTGTACCTCACTAGTGTGGGGAGGGATGTCCTAGCCCCACATTTGCTTTGAGCCCCCTGCTCCACCCCTCTCCCTGCATCTGGAAGAGCTGGGTGACCCCTTGGGAGACGGCAATAAAGGCCCTCGGGTGCTGGGGCTGCCTTTTCAGGGTGAAGGACCCAAGTGTTGGGCATGCCAAGAGCCACAGTCTGTGTGCCCAGCAGACATCATTTGGGATAGCTCAGGCTCCCCATCCTCTCTGTCCCAGGTGCCTCACCCTTGGTGATGGGCAATCCATCCCTGCCTGCCCTAGGGTCACAAGGGCAGCACTGCAGCACTCAGCAATGAAGCCAGAATTGGGTTAAAGTGGTTGAGGCAGAGATCTCATTGGCCTGGCACACTGCATAGCTGTTTTACCACAGTGTGTGTGATGCACCCCAATGCCTGTAGCGGTTCACACCTGCTCACACCCTTCTTGCACTGAAGAAACCAGGAAATTGGCTCTTTGAGGCTGTGCTGGGCTGTTTCTCCCACTGATGGAGTATTGCAAAATGACACAGCACTCTGCTGCTCCCCTGGGAGTTAAAAGAAGCTGATTTTTTTCATGGCTTCACTGGGATCAGCAGGAGACCAACACACAGAGCATCAATCCCACACAGATCCTGTCTCTGCTGTTGGCAGCTGCCTGTCCCAACAGCTCACACCTTGACTGGGGTACAGGGCGTGCTGAATGAGCTACTCAAGTCCACTGAGTCCTTAACCATAATTGCTAGGACAAAAATGATTTTCAAACATTTAAATTCATTTGAAACCTGCTATATTTTTATCATCTTCTTTGACCACCCACTGGATACATACTAAAATCCAGCTTCTTGCAAGCCCTGTCTACCTTTTTTGTATGGCTAGTAAGATTTCTGCAGCCTCTCCCTCCTTTTGCATCCCCAGTGTTTCTGTGCAGTGAGAGAAAGACAAGGCAGAGGTGGAGTGGGGATGCAGCACCTGTACTGCCCTGCCAGGGAGCAGGGAGGCACCTGAGTCCATGTCCTGGCATGGGTCTGCCTTGGTAGGGGTTACTGCAGCTGGACAGACTCATGCCTCAGGTAGCTGTGCTACAGCAGCAAGGAGAGCTGGGTTTGGTTGCCAGTGGCAACTGCTAATTGGATGTATCCCCATCAAGACATGGGATTTCCTTCCTCCTGGGTCTTGCTGCTTACTTGGGGTCTCCAAGGCTGTTGCTGTCTCCCACAGTGTGTGCAGCCCCAATCCCCTAAACTATCCATCTTGCAAATCCCAAGACTAGCAACTGTGGAAGTGATGAATACTTGGTACTGAATTCTGCTCACTGGGTCTGCATCGCTGCTTAGGCTGCTGGTGGCCAACTGGTGGCTGGTTCCCATCATCTCCAGAGATGGTGGAAACAGATCATTTATTCCTGCTTGTCCTTACGCTGAGGTGTTGGTGGGCTGATCTGGGGTGCAACACTCTCGATTCAACATGAGCTGTGTGAGAGTGGGACTGCATTTTAGCCCGCTGCCAGACGAGTAGCCTGGTGTCTTGGGAAGCAGTCTGTATTCGGTGTCCGCAGCTGGCTGCCTGGTCTGAAATGCTGATGTTTGCGTTGTTTACAGGAGGCCCCAGCTGCAGATTTCAATTTCCCCAGATTTAGGGAATTTTGGATCTGTGGCTTTGGTATGGCCTCTTGTTCAGAGGCAGGGACCAGTTGTTTTAAGTGGAGAGCTGAGTTCATATGATAAATCTGCTTCCCACAGTATTGGGCAGTAGCTGAATTCATCTGGTGTGTTTGTGTACAAAATGCTTAGATTTCAAAAGCTGTTTGTTCCATGAGCTATGGAATTTTAAAAGCCCTATTTCTTACAAATTTATGTCCTTTATCTTCTGTAGCCCCACTGAAACAACCCCAGTTCCTCCACATATCCCCTATGGCTTCCTCTACCACTTAGTATCTTTAGCTCCTTTCCAAGTCTGCACCTCCCTCAAACTTTCAGCTGTCATCCACTTTATTACTGCTGTAACCTCAGCTCTTTTCCATGCTCCCATCTCCTTGATCCCAACATCCCCTGGCACCTCCAATGGCCTGTTCCCTTGGGAAGTCTGGCTGAAAAGTAAAATCAAGGCTAAGCACTTTAACTGGATCAAAATTGTATTTTTACAATTTCTGCAAATGCAGCAGAGTGGATTTTACTGGAAACTAAGCACACTTCAGAAGTCTTTGCAAGGCCAAGCACTGCCTGGATCCAGCGCTGCACTACTGCAGCAGGGACAGAGCATCCTCTGCCATGTCCAGACCTCAGGCTGCAGTGTCAGGCTACCACCAGGCTCACCCAAATCCACACTACCATCACCAGAGGGTGTTCCTGCATTCTCCCTGGTTCACGTGCCCCAGAGTGCTGTGTGAACAGTCCTGTGCCCATGCCGTATGTTGGAGCGGCTTGCTGGTCCAGAGGGAAACAAATTACTTAGTGGGGCAGGGCTCGGTCTCCAGAGGGTTGATGAGCAGAGGCAATTCACCCCATAGCTTCACGAGCCTTCGGTCTGCCACCAGGCAGGTGGCAGGAAGGTATGAGCAGAGATGAGAGGCAGGATAGGACCATAGCTTTCAGCAGTGATGCCGTCTTTGGTCAGTGCTGGGCTGACCATGACGCTGTATCCCAACACACCCTTCATCCCAGCAAATGTTGGAATGACAAGTGCTGAGTGCAGCAGGCTAACATGAGCTTCATTTTAGGGGTGAGGAGGAAGGGAGGTCCACTCCTTTTGGGCCCAGTGCGGGGGCAATGTTCAAGCAGCATAAACTCCCTCCTCAGAGCATGGCAGGCCACTGCACTGTAAATAAGCTACAGCATCGTTATCAGACCCAGGCACTGCCAGGAGACATCAGCCCTTCTCTGTTAATACTCTCTGTTTGTTCTAGAGCATATTTCGTCAGTACCACTGGATGCCTCTTTCCTCTTTTAACAGAAGACACCCAAGTTAACCCAAACCTCCACAACTTCCATTAAGTAATGCTATCATATTAAAAGAAAAAAAACTAGGGGGGAAAAGGCCCAGTTCTTGCAGTTTCCATCAAGATATGAAGACAGAATTCCAGACAGTTGTGTGCACAGGGTCTGCAGAGCAATTTGGTGTGCAAGCCAGTGCTGTCAAAGTGGGAGGCAACAGTGTCAAAACTATTGATGATGGGAGCTATGCTCACACAAGGGAGCAAATCCCTCCTGGTGCAAGTCCAGGTTCTTCAGAAATGTTCTCAGCTTATACCTCTTTCCCTTGACTTTGGATCAACTTGTTTTTTCCTTTCCACTTCTACGAACCATGGCAGCTTCATCCAAAAACCTGTCATCCTTTTTTAACAAAAGGGTGAAATAAATATCCCAGCGTCACCCTCGGCAACCTGCCACAGAGAAACTGCTGCAAGATATGACAAGATGAATACTGCCTTTAAATGCAATATGGAGAGGAAACGAATGGTGCCCACTTGGAAGAAGCAGAATCGGGGCCCTGCAGAGCTGATCTGCTGGTGGCAGGACTGGGTGCCAGCATGGCAGCAGGCAGGGAAGGGCTGGGGGGGGTCACCTCCCAGCACAGCCCTGGCAGATGTCCCTGGAAAAAAGCATCTGCTCCTTGTGACCCAAAGGGTCTGTTGGTCACACCGAGGGCCCTGTCTTGGCTGTCTATATCAAACCAAGATGAACTGCTGTTGGCCTGGGCAGATAGCACTGGCGGGGCTCTCCCAGATGGTGTGGAGACAGCATCAGGGCAGCTGTGCCTTGTTTTGTTAAATTGCCTATAAAAAGGGTGGTGCTCAAGGCAAGCTGTTTTTTTTTTGTTGTTGTTGTTGTTTGGGGTTTGTCTGTGGGTTTTTTTTTAAAGATGTAATGCTAGTGGATCTAGACTGAGGCAACAGGGAAAGGCTAACTTTAAACTTGCTAAAGAAAACTGGTAAGAGAAAGCGGGCCTGTGGGAAAATAAATGCACTAGCAGGGGATGAGAAGAAAGCATGGTGCGCAAGGCTCTCGGTCTGGAGGCCTTTGAGTCTTCTAAGGGCTGTGCAGGTGCCCTGTGCTGACCCACGTGGCCTGCAGGAGTCTGGTGCAGAGCTGTATCCAGGCATCAGCAGTGGGTGACTCTGGCTCCCAGGGATGTGGTTTAGGGGGGGTCTGACTGCTGAGTTCTCCCCCATGTTACCCTGCTTGGGTCTGCTCTGTGCTGTGCGGCTCCTTCCAAGGCAACGGCACAGCATGTGAAATGCACTGAAATGTTGCCATTTAAAGGTGATCTATGGTTTGTCCTTCTAGTTCGTTGCTTTTAAAGCTTCTCACTGCCAGGGACCTACCATAAAACACAAAAATGTAGCATGCTCTTCTTGAATTATTTCAACTTGGTGTCTCTAATCTCAAAAGCACATCAGATAAGCATATAAAGGATGTAGCCTTTGCCCCAGAGATGTGACCTAAAGGTAGATAAAGCATAACTAAAAAGATGACATAACAGGAGACTAAAGGGAAAGGCTCTGAGGTGTTACATTGATGGGGTACTGCAGCCTTTGATAAGTTTATGAGGACTAGCAATGGCGATTCTGTGTGTGTCTATGCGCGTATGCACACACGTGCATATGTGCATACGCAACCATTACATTAGCTCTAGTTGCTAAAAAATCATCCCATAAATAATTTGAAGTGAAGAAGTCCTTAGTGATGCTTGATGGTCAAAGGGAAAAGAGGATGGAAGAGTAAGGGTTTCCCATGGCTACCTTGTTTCCCCTCTGAGACCTCCAAATGCTGCTCAGCTCTGTGCATGAAAATGGCAGCTCACACATACTCTTACATGTCTTTCATGAGCTTGAGACCCTGTCTCTACTGGGTCATTAGAGGGCATTAGCTGCACTGATGGTAAAAATGCTGCCTGGGACGTGCAAATCTTTGGCTTTCACCATACCTGTGCTTAGGATCACTAGCTCACAGCAAACCTTGGGTAGCTCTTATAACTATGACTCATTAAAAAATATTCTTGTTGTCTGGAGAACGGGGATAATGCTTGGTTATCTTTCTGCCAGGAGTTCTGATAATTAATTATTTAATCTTTGTAGAGCACTTAGATATTTGGATAGAATCACATATCCCCTTAGCTGTCAAACCACAATAGCACCTTTTCAGCCCTACTGGTGATGCAGCGAGAGATAGTAAAACATCCCTACTGCCTGAACACAGAGTGACTGGCTCTACCTTTATCAAAGTAAACCACAACAGGTTTCACTACTTGAATGAAATAAAGCCTGAAAGGAGATATGAAAAAGAGTCGGGAGATTAATGCTAGGCTTGATGGAAGACTTCCTGGCTGGCTGCTCTTGCCCAGAAAGTCCCTTAGACAATAGAATTAGTGGGGTTTATGCACATGTTGGCAGCATTTCTTCACCCAATGCCATCCATGTTCTGTGTGCTCTCTTCCTCTCCCATGGGTTTGAACGCTTCGTGTTTGTGGTTATGTAGCTGGGTCACTCTTTCTTCTGTGGCTGCATGGATGGGTTCATCTGCAGTGTACTGCAGAGGTAGAGTAAGGTGGGGGGACAATACTAAATGTTACCACCTGTCTGGAAGGGTGTTCGGCCGTGGGAAGGTTTAGAGCCTGGGTGTGAATCCACAGTGCTTGCAAATGCAGTTTAGTGGCACCAAGGGACATCCCCACAGGCACTGCTGCTGTGCATGCCTGGGCAGCCTGTTTCAGGCAGGAGGTCAGGCTGGGTGCTGGGTCACTTGCTCAATAATCTCTAGTCCCTGTTAGCAAATGGTGATGAGGCAATGCTCCTTACTCCTGGCCATAAGCCACGGCAGTACAGGGCCACCACAGGAGACCTACACTTTGTGCTGCCATGTGGTACTTGGAGCAAAGCAGGCTGTTTTCTCTCTTAGAACAGGCACAAAATGGCAGATCAGTATTTTGAAGCAAAGTTGGACTTCAGTGCAAGTCAGGCTTTGTGAACTTCAGCAGACCAGAGTTTGATTTAGGATCTTAAATTCAGGGATGGATGTGTTCTGGACCTTATGATAGTTTCTGTTCCCTGTTTACTCTTTGGATGGATTGGATGCACTGAGATCATCCTGATTTTACCACTACAAAGAGGCACAAAATCTGAAGCTTTTCATCCAGACCATGCAGAGCAGACTTTGATGCCTTCAGATATATTGAAACCCAGCTTTAATCTGTTTCTGGTTTTGCAGAATTATAGGCTAACTGATCTTGCATAAATCCAATACCCAAACTCTTTGTCTCTTCTTGGTTTCCATTACCTGTCTTAAAAGTGGGATTTTTTTAAAAGTCACATTAAAGTACAGCTTCAGTTACATCCTGTTAATAACTAATCATTTAATTATGACTTAGTGCAAGACCCCACCCCACCAAAGATTGGCACTTAAAGGATTATGCCTGCAGGAGTGAGGACAGTTTGGTTTCAGAGCTGTATCTCCTTGGTGTGACTGTTCCTGATGAATTGTGAACAAAATTGTATTGTGAAATACATGTCCTTATTGGAATTGCTGTTAACTTCATAATTGCTCTGTAATTACTAAAGAGAGAGTATCTTACACTTCTGACAGCCAGGTGCATGTATTGCTTAATCTGTCTCCATTATTGACTTGGCTCAGTTCCTGCGGGTGCTTTCTTACTCTCTTTCAGTTGTGCAATACCAAAACTGACTAAATGGCGCATCTGCTGTTTTGTTCCTGCTTCGGTGCTAACAACAGGAGCAAACAGAGGTTAACTTCAGAGAAGCTGAAGAGGCTGGTTGGCCCTGAGCTGGGAGCTGGGCATGCTGCTCCTGCTGCGAGCTCCTTCCCTGGCTGGAGGCCGTGCTGCCTGCCCTGTGGCCGTCCACGCAGGGCAGTGGGGAACAGAGCCTGGCTCAGACCGATCGCTCCTGCTGCCCTGCGAGAAAGAAACAATACTGCAGCATCTCTACAGGCAGCATCACCAGGAGCTGAGAAGGCTACCAGGAGAGAGGTCAAGGGTCTTTCTTCTGGACATCTCCAGCCTGGAATTTGGGTTTAAAAAAGTTTCATCTCAAACTGTGATTAAGAATGGGACAGCAATGAGATAAACAGTGAGTTGTCAGCAGCTTCAGAAGTGATTCTTGCCCTGGGGGAAGTGCCATTCGTCTGTTTTGCTGTATACTGGGTCAGAGCTTATGCTAAAATATTGCAGATTGTCAGCTTTGTCTGTGGCTTTGGGAATATTTCAGTGGCTCTCGCTGCATGCACTGGCATTCTAATAGAGCTTTATGAAAGAGCTTTTTTGGTGTAATCTGTCAACAGATAAGCCCAGGGAGAAGGAGAATCCAGCGCCTCTCCCAGGGGAGGCAGCAATGAAGATGCATGCATTAAGCATCCTTCTCTCCCTTTGGTATACCCAGCACAGCAGGGCCTTTAAGGATCTCATCAGGCACAGTGCTAGCTGAATGGGTGTCCCGCCTGACAAAAGCTTTTCTTAATAATGTTTTCACTTACATGTAGAGACTAAAGTTCTTGTCCCTTCCTACATTTTTTTGTCCAGAGGAATAAATGTTTCTGGAATACGTGACCAAGGAACAACAATCTCATGGGGGTATTGTCAATTTTCATTGACTTCCCAGTAGAGCATAAATCAGTGAAACAGGTTACTACAGATAAAACTTGCTTATTACACATGTGACAGCCATCCAAAGCTCTGACCAGGCAATAATTTCTCCCAGGACCGATGTTATGCCTCCATGGCCACCAGCACTGTTTGGTTCCCATGCAACAGGAGTCCACAGTGGGCTGTAGAGCACACTGGTCCATCCACAGGTCTCCCCCCTCTCTTCTAACCAGCCCACGTACCTGCAGGGCTCGGAGGGTGCTTCTATTAGCATCCAGCTCCAAGCGGCTGCCGCACAGGGGGCTGTGCGTGCCCAATGCCTTTGTTCCTCGCAGCCCAGTGCTGTCCGTGGCCTATTTTCTGGGCTTGTTACTGGAAACTCTTGCATCTTGGGCTGACAAACTGGCTTTGTGCTCTCCTCCTCCACCAAGGAGATGGAGACCCCCTTGGGCTGCGGAGACAAAGATTGCTGCTTTTTGAAGATGTTTCAGTGTCATCTTTCCCTTCAGTCACTGTTTCAAGGTCAGATGGTGCCAGTGTTGCTCCTTTGTCTTCAGTGGACTGAAAGCATATGAAGCATCTGGCTTCCCCTGCCTTTTTCTCAGCTGCCTGCTTATCCATGTAGAGTAGAAGTTGTCTCTCCAAGAGCAAAGACTGTACTTTGTATTATAATAGGTGAACTTTTCAGCTGCCACAGTCCCCTTTTCCCATTTCCTCCCTTGTCAGTACCCATTTTCTGCTGAGAAGCTTTTTAGACATGAGAGACAGCAAAATACCGATATATTTCAGGAGGCACTGCAAAAGACCAGAGGGGGGAATTTTTGATTTCAGAAAACAGTTGTGTCTTCAAGGTCTCGCAGTTGGTGCAGTTCTAGGAAATGCTTTGAACTGGAGAAGGATATGAGATTTTTTTGAGTGACTCATGCTTTTTATAGATCACCACTTTCGCAGCCTTGGAGGCTGATAAGTCTGTCCACAGAGCAGGTGCAGCAAGCGGCCTGTGGAGGCCTTACTGTGCACACAGGTAGTTTGCTTCACCCTTGCTGCAGGGAGTCATGGCCGTGCGGATGCCCTTGACTTCTCAACCCCACTGTTTTGCTAGCTGTAGGGGCTCCCAGGGCTTTAGGCTGGATATCCGTCTATATGGGCCCAGGGGGAGACCAGAGAGGATGGCTGCATGCCTCTTGATGTAAAATTGTACTCTTAGAGGGAGTGGGGAAGAGATAGCCGATGTGGGGAGGCTGTAGGAAAGACCTGCACAGAAGCAGCTGTGTGCCGTGGCATGGGAAATGAATTCCATGTGCCCAAGGTACATCGTGACGGGGACCTGAGTACGCCCATGGGGCATTAAGCTCTGCCCCTCAGCACACCAGGGTCTGAAGGGAAGCCTGAACAGGTTTTACATACAGCCCACTTCATGCACAGTGTGCTGTTATTGCTGCGGTACCTTCCTTTCCAGCAAATTTACGGCTTCTCATAAGACTTTTACCAGTAAATGGAAGCGGAAGGGGTGGGAAGTTGAGGAGAGATATATAAATGCAGCATGACTGTGCTTTATTAGATACAGTTACTTGATAGTTACTGGTTCAGGTTGGGGTTAATGCCTGAATCGAAGTGTGACTTAGCAGTAATTCACAACACACTAGTTTTTGGAGCTGCATGTCATATTTTCCTCTGGTTGTGGCATGCTCCTAAATATCCTCCCTTCAAATACCATGTCCAGGTACTTTCTACACATATGCAGAGCAAATGTGAGGCCTGGTTTTTCTCCAGGAAAGCATCTTGGACCTTTGGTTCTGTCATCTGCCAGATGAGAGTCGGCTCCTCTATGCCTGCTCCTATTCTCAGTCTCCTCTGGAGCGCATTTTCTCCCAGATGCTTGGTTCTTGCTGGAAACAAATTTCACATAGGAGCTTTTTTTTATAGGTTCCTGACAAAATTTGGTCCCACAGCTGGGCTAAGTGATGGCCCAAGGCCTCCCTCTCCCTGGGTGCTGTGCCCTATGCCTTGTGGCTCTGTTGGGTGTTGCTGGCTCAGCATCACCCAGCAGTGATGCACCTCCTGGTATTGGGATGCACCTTGGCCTCAGAAAATATAAAAGGCCTCATCCTGCAGATCTTCACAGGCAACTCTTTCTTTACAACTTTCTTTATAATGGTTGGAGGCAGGGGCTTGTGTGGAGGCGGGAGGATAGCACCCATTTGCCGCTGCCTCTCTATTACCGTAAGGCAAGTTAGCCAGGTTGTAGATTAGCTGTGTACTAAAGCCCAGCAATTACAGAGCCATTATAGATATGCTATTATGTATATTCTTAAGTTTATGACTTCATTCTTTCTTAACCCAATTTCTCAAAGGCAAATACACTGAAGATGCAGTGCTCTCACAGCCCGGGCTGATGTAGGCTTTGTGTGACCTACCTTCCTCCTGAACAGGATATGCGCTCCTGCCTGCCCTGCCTGCTATCTGCCCATCCACCCTGGCTCTCGGGAGGATGCCTGGGACTGAGAGGCCTTGAGGAGATGTCTGTTGGTGCCTCGCTCGTGCTGCCTGCAAGCACCACGTGTTTCTGCGCTCCCTGCAAGCTCAGCCAGGAGCTGCCTGCACTGCTGTGGTCTCTGGGGGTCAGCTCTGCCAGGGCTTGCCAAAACCAAAACAAGGCTTGGTGTCAGGAAGGAGGGTATGAGAGCACATGCTGTCTTCTAACTGCTGAGCACTCATGATGGAGGAAGAGGGAAGTAAACACCTCTTTTCCCTGCTCTCTCGCCAGCATGCCCACCATTGCGAGGGCAGGCTTGCTGCTTGCAGTTGGGAGCAGGGGCAGACCCCAGCCTTGCAAGGGGGTTGGGGGTGTGCTTGTACGTAGGGTCATGCTGCTTTGCTGTTGGGTGAACCAGCGCACGTCAGCCTGCAGAGGTGCTTCCAGTGTTTTCTCATCAGCTGGCCCTTTTCTCTCTTAATGAACACATTATATTGGCATGGCTGTCAAAGGCAGAAAGCATTGGGAAATGCATGTTGACTTACAGACAGCTGGAGATTAAGCGTGGTTCACTGAAACACCTATAGCTGAGAAAGTATTCATGAAAACAGCCAGTCACTTGCACTAGCTTAACACTTCCACTGCTGGCTGGGACAAGGAAGTGCCAGCTCCTTAGGAAAGCAAGTAGGCAGGCTCACTCAGGTGTATCTGAGCTGTAGGAGGAATTTGGCTTTGAAACATTTCTGAGTCAGCCTGAAGAACCCATTCCCTCAGCCTTTGTGCTGGCTGCGAGCGGCCCAGGTCAAAACCCCCAGTGACATCAGGCCAGGGACTTTCGACAGGCTTGGAGGAGTGGGAAGGAGAAAAGGAGGAAGATAAATCCAGACCCAGATTTTGCAACCCTTTTCAAAACCCCCGTCAAAACCCACAGCCAAACATTGCTGAGCTGGGGGATACCATGAGTACAAAGTTTGCCTCTCAGGTCTGTCTCCCATGCTCTTCTTTTTCTCTGAAGGTTTGCCATTGAGCTTGGAAGCAGAAAATAAACTCAATGGCATCGACCTCGGCAAGTCTCTGTGCATGTGGAAATGGCCCCGTGTGTATCAGCAGGACTGCAGTGCTTGGGAAAAACAGTAGTGGCACGGGCTGAGGCTGGGAGGCACTGGTGAGTGTTTAGTGCTAAGCTAAAACCATGGCTGTGGCTTGAGAGGTAGCCAGGGCAAGGCAAGGGGGGCTTCAGAGAGGCACAGCTCTTTGGGGAATCCTCCATCCTTCTCCTTGGAGCTGTGCACTGCAGAAGGTGTGGGCTAGCAGATGTCTCACTGATGGTAGCCTTCTTCCACAGGTTCAAATTGCCAAGATCTGTCCTTCTTTCTCCCTTCTTTCCTTAGCAATTAAAAAAAAATAAAATCCATCCACTCCCTAATGTTTAGAGATTTTTGGGAGGTGCAGAGTTAACAAGGTGGGTTTGAAACAGAGGGAGTGTGGTTTGAGCTTGAAAAAAGCAGAAAATACAGGACTGAACACTGAGCGCAGCCTTCCTGTGGCACATCCTCACCTGCATCAGGGCACCCCACTGTCAGAAGGAAACACTCCCGCCCAAAGCATACACTGACACCCTCTCCCTTTGCAAGCAGAATTAATCATACTTATGTGCCATATTCCATTTTAATTTTTATTGCACAGTCCAAGATTAATGGTTAATGTAGTACGTCTCCCCATCTCCACTCCCATTACAATGGAGTGCTTTGAATAACTATTAACTTCGCGGTTAACTGAAAGAAAATTGTTAATCATCTACAAGCTTATGTTGCATAAAAATCATTCTCTGTAACCTTCTTCTGACTGTGGGAGAGCCCTTTTCTCAACACTGACCTTCAACGACACCTGGTACCTGCAGCCTGCAAAACACAGAGTATCATACTACATGGGCTTATCTGCTAGCCAAGGTCATAAACTATGTGAACTGGTGGAGCGCAACTTATGTTTCTTGGTGTTGATGTTGATCCAACATCCAGCTTTCCTGCTAGCAAAGATATGGTTCTCTGGGTCCTCAGAAAGCAGCTAATGAGTGGTTTTGTTTTGGTTTTAATTTAGCAAGTTAAGGCTAATCTGCAGAGCGCTGGGTGTTGCTGGGACACACGCTGTGGCAGTACAGCTTGTCCTCCTCCCCTGCACAGGACGTGCACAGACCGGCACGTGTGTCCACGCTGCAGTTCAGTGGTGGGCTTAGGGCTGCCTGCCCCAGGGACCGGCTCTCGTCCAGGCATCGGAGATGCGGGGCGGGAGCCCCTCGTGAATTAGGCATCCCCCCCTGTGGAAGAGCCTGCTGGCACCGCCAGTGAAGGCTGGTGGCTTCTGCCGCTTTCTGCCGCCCCATGCAGCCGCTGCAAGCGGCTGGGTTTGGCTGCAGAGGTGCAGCCTCCCTGTTGAACGATTACATGCAGGAGGCTTGCATCCAGCCATTCAGGAAATAAATCACCCACTGTTTGTGAAGTAGGAGGGAAGCACTTGGGACGGTGAAAGATTAGACTGTAAGCTTCACAAAACTCCCCTTCTGGCTGTAAAGATGGGCTGCGGATGTTGTGTTTTTTAGCTCCTTAAATGATTATTTCTGTGCCAGACTTATTAGGCAAGGTATTGTTGGGATCTTGGCAAGGAGATAAATACGGCTGTAGGCTTCGCAGTTGTTCCTCTCCGCATCTGGTCACTGTCAGGCCTTCAGCTAATAGGCCGAGGACTGTGTGCTACAGTAAACAGCCTTTGCAGCTGCTAGGGGCTAAATGTAACTATATATCGCTCCAAATACAAACAGTTCCACATTAGGCATTGCGTATCCTCCCCCGGCACAGAGCTGCAGCCATTGACCTCAGGAGCCTGCACTGCATCAGCTCGCCCTGGCTTCTCCTTGGCCAGCAAATCTTGTCTCTTTTTATGGCTGTGGCTCTCCGAAGTGAGAGCAACAACCAACCCCAGCTCAGGTCAAGTTGAATGTGGCCAAGCATTGTGCAAGCTCCTGCAAACAGTCTCAGCGCTGAACAGCCAGGAGCCTCGGGGTAGCTAAGGCAGGAGTCTGGCGAGGAGGGACTTGCTGGAGATGCAAGGTGGTAAGCAAGGTGGGGAGAAATGGGTGGTCCCAGCCAGTGGGGAGCTGCGGAGAGAAGGGTTTTGGAGCAAGGCACGCATAGCTCCAAAATCTCCTAGGACTTCCTAGGCATCTCTGCCTGGGTCCCCCAAGACCTGCAGAGAGGCGGGCGAGGGCTGGGAGCTGCTCTTGGCTCTTGCTTGGGCTTCAGGCAAGTTGCTTTGCATGCAAACATGAAGCCCCGTGCAGATGTCCAAGTAACAGTGCAAGGCTCCCCCAAGCAGTGTGCTTCCTCCCCTCTTCTTCCTCCCCTGCTTTGTGCTTCTGTCCAGGGCTAGCAGCAATTTGGTCAAGACTGCTGTCAACAAGGTTTTTGCTAAACTTGTCTCATGAAAAAGACAAACATGTCTCATCAGCTGGAGCTTTTGCCACCCCTGCAATAAAAATAAAATAAACTTCCATCCAGTATCTGCAGGAACACTCACTTGCGCTCGGGGGGAGTCCATGACTGGAGGGGGGTTTGGTGTTCCTCTTTTCTGGTCTGGCCTGTTCCCAAATCACTGCAGAGGTCCATTCTTCAATGCCTGCTCAGGTTAACTGGGTAGATGACATGGCTCAGGGGGGCTTTGCCCCAGTGCAGCAGCCGGGTGTCTAAAAGCAATCTCTCCAGAAAGAGGCTTTTCCAAGACCTGGCATCCAATGTGGCAGGTGCGTCCTGGGCACCAGCCCCCAGTCTGGAAATTCAGCACACCATGCTGACCGGGCCCTCCTTAAATACATTCTGATTAATTAAGTGTTAGCCCATTTACATCAGCCTTCCAGCCTGCTTGTCTACCATGCAGCACCGCTCGGTGCTGCGGGAAAGACAGACGCCTTTTGGTGTTTGGCTGACTCCAGGCTGGATCAGCTGGCCAGGTGCACAGCCAATTTCCATTGCTACTTTGAAGCTGAGAAGTATTTTGAAAAGAATAGAGCCTTTAGCCCTGTAAGTAAAAGCCATTTATTTTAGGATGAAAAAGTGCTGGCATGGAAAAATTCCAATGCTATGAAAGTCTCTTTTCCTGAATGTCTTGGATACTTGCTGGATTAGGTTCACTGGTAAGGACCTCAGTGTTATGAATGTCTCTTTTACAGAAAAGAGCTACAGAAGGAAAAGGCAAGCACTGGTATGCTTGTAAGTGGGACAGAGCGAGATTCCCCATGGACTAGACATTTCTGAGATTGCTTTTAGACGTATGGTCAGTATTGCTGCAGTGGGCCAAGGTGGTTGTAAATACCCTATCGTAACCATAGCCGTTACTGTTTCCCACGGGTATAATATCAGCAGAATACCTTATATAAACAAAAGCGAAGCACTATTGGCTTTGCTCTGCACGGCTGTTTAATAACGCTTTGTGCTCCATACGGAGAGCGTCAGAGTGTTTTATAGATGCTAATGAAATTAGCCTCATGATGCTCTTGTGAGGAGAGGATGTGGTATCAGCTGTTTCCCTGGGCTGAGCATGCGTGTGGTGTAGGAGTCCCAGCTGCGTGGGGTGTGCATGCCTGCCATTTCCAGCAGGAGACACCCCGGTGGGACGGGACCTTCTGCAGATCCTGGTCTGCTCCACCACCATCTCCCCAGCTGGTTTCTGCCACCTGGCACCAAGGGTGGGTGTGGGAGGCAGTGGCAGTGGGCACACTGCTGTGTCAACCCCTTCGAGGCACCAGCTTTCTCCTGGGTCAGAGCACTCTTCCACCACCCAAGGTCTGAGGAGCAGAGGCAGAAAACTCAGATCCTCCTCTCGGGTCGCTCAGGGCATCTCTGCTGCATTTCAGGACCTTATGTCAGCTTGCAGTGGTTGAGCTCCAGGACTTTTCCTCAAAATAGCAGCCTGGATAGTGGGGATGCTGGAGCAGAGCTCTCTCACTTGCATCGTGCATTGGCTATGACCTCTTTGGGTGAAAGACAGGATGTTCACTGCAGTTTTGCAGTGATCCTGCTCTTCTCACGCACAGTAGCCCCAGTTTTGTCACAAACATCAGCGCTGGCCCCGGGCTTGTTATTGGAGCTACCACTGATGCTTTGCTTTAAATAGATCCTAAGCAAACCTCTCTGTTTGTTTTTCTTGACATGGTACTGACTGGTGCTTTCCAAGAAACAAAGAAAAAAAAGCTGGATTCACAGTGGTGACTTTGACTCCATCTGGCAAAAGCAAGCTGATTTCTTAAATGAGAAAGGCATAGCCATGAAGAAGAGAAGTAAACGGGTCACTGTGAGAAGCAGCCTGTTCTTGCTGACCCAGTGGCTGCAAGTGACAAAATCTCACTGGTGCTTGGTTAGAAGATCCCTCCATTTTAGGGTCTGCTCTCTCACAAGAATACCAAAGAGCTTTCCAGGTACATGAGATCTACATATGGAGTTTCATAATGGATTTCATAAAGTTTGCTGCACTTTACCTCACTCCGCTAGGTAAATATTTTGCTTCCAAATCATCATTTGCCTTTCTGGGTGGCATGGCCCATGAAGCTAGTAGGCTCGTGCTCGTTGCAGGGCTGAATTCCTGACAGAGTGGACTGGGGAGCAGGGGTGCTGGGGAACAGGAGTCGTGCTGGGTACCTCTGCTCCTGCCTCCCCAGAGCGTGCTGCATTCCCCTTATAAAGTATGCAGGGTTCGTGGTGGCCTGGGAGCTCAGAGGAAGGGCTGAGACCTTCCTCCAAGTTGGGCATTGGCAAAGGCACTTGTTTTGGACTTCTCTGGTGGGCGGTCTGGACTTAGGAGTGGCTCAGAGTGGTACCTGGGAGGTCCATACCTCTGAGGCTGGAAAGGGTAGCTACCCTGCCTCCTGGGCGAAGAAACTCCTGGGAGACTCTGAGAGCCTTTTCTATCCTCTCCTTTGCTGTGTTACCATCTTCTGGCTGGAGGTTCAGCCAGCAGGAGCCGAGAAACTGCCCCGCCTGTGCAGTACTAACACATGGGCCATTGGAAATGATCCCAGTGATTCAGAGCAGAGGAAAAATGCCATGCTCATGCTTGAGCCCCTGTTATGAAACCAAGGGATGAAAATAGCACTTTCTAGCATCATCTCCATAATCTGATTCCTCTGTGTCCTCCTAAAGGTTTGTTAGCTGGCATCTGCCTGCAGCACTGCCTGTGTGTGCTCTGTGGGTCCACAGGGCTCTCCACCTGGGTGCCCTTGGCCGGCTCTCAGCTGCCGGGGTACAGCTGCCAGAGCAAGAGGCAAATCCCAGCACTCAGGGCTTCAACCTGGTGGCCAGTGGTGAGCTCAGGCTGTGGTGTTTGGGTAGACCTTTCTGAGCCTCTCCCTCTGACCGCTCACAGGTGCCTGGAGATGCAGTCTGGTTTGTCTGGGAATGGTTGTTCAAACTGGGAAGGCTTCGTGTGAAGAGCTGTGATCTGCTCAGGTTTAGATCTGTGGCGGGGGGAGTCCTGGTGGGCTTTACCGCTGCTGGCTGCAGCCAAGCTGGGAGAGGCAACAGCACATGAAGGTGCAGTGAGGGCTCCAGGCGATGCTTCCCTCTTCCTCAGCCAGAGGTCTGAACTGGCCTCTCCATCCCTTCATGAAGTGGCCACGCTGACTAGTCTACATCTAAATGAATGAACTGTGCTTAAGGAAAAGGTGGAAATCTAGTCTTGGGGAGAACACTGTCCTTTGGAGGTAATTATTTTCATGACAGGCAGAGCCAAACGCCATATTGCAACACAGGCTGAAACATGGAGATACTTGAAGGCTTCATCAGGTCTGGATCTAAATTTTGTGACTGGCTCTGTCTTAATGACTGTCTGGACCGCATGCTCCTGAAATCCAAACTGTCCACCTCCTAAAGCTCCACCTCTGGAGAGAAGTTGCCAACAGCATTCCTATACACAGCACATAGGCTGGGCTTCTCTTTGTGGTGGTGGTGGTGGTGAAAAATGCAGTCTAGTTTTGTTTTAGGGCTATGTTCACACATCTTATTAGGGATACAAGAATTGCCAGGGAGAGCTCAGGCCAGGTTTTGTTGTCTGTGCCAGCCAGTGAGCTGTGGAGGGAGCATGAGCATCCCAGACGGACTCTGCCCTGCTGCCCTCCCCTTCCCTGCCTGCTGCTAATTAGAGGTCAGTTTATGCCGTGAGACTTGAGTTTGAGGGCCACTTCTACAAATTCTCTGTTATCATGACATATAACATTGGCAACAGTAGGCAGTCTTGTGTAGGTAGAAATCCCATCCTCGTCTGAGCTGACCACTGGCCTTTTGTAACACTGCTTAGAATTTGGGCTTTTTATCATCAGAATGATAAGGCTCTAGTACTTCCCGCTTGTTTTTTCTTCTGCCCGTAGTGCCCAGAATATGTGTTAACAGTCTATTGATGGAAATGATAATTAGGTGATTTGTCATGAGAAATGTGCATGAACTTTTCAAGCTGTCATTCAAGAAAACATTTTTTTACAGTCAACTCTCAATTATCCGTGGGTGCATTATCTGAGCTGCAGATTAGATGTGCCATGTTTAAAAAAAAACAGAACTCTTTTAGAGCCATTATAAAGTATAATGCACAATGTTTTTTTTTTCTTTTTATTTATAACCTCATACTGCATCTTAAACTTTTTTTTTCAAAGGTAAAGGTATTAAAGCACCACATTCCCGGGGCCTTATTTATGTGTACTTTGTATTATTTGTTTTTCTTTTCTTTCTTTGCCCTTATTACCCTGGATACTGAAAGCTGAGCATATCGGATTATAGCATCTGTGGAGGAGGGCATGTGACACGGTAACCTTTCCCCAGCTGTTTTCTTTTCTTCTGGTGCTGCATAAGAATTTCTGCAGTGTGATGCTGCACAGCCAGATGGTCTGGAGAGGAAGGAGTGCTCTGCTGTGAAAAAAAATTTCTCTACCTGAAGGAGCATGAGTGAGTGACAAACAGCTGAAAGAGAAGGGATGTCTTAGAAACCATTTGTCAGTCTGGAGAAGTGGTGGCTTGTTAAAAACATGCCTGTTCAGTTAAAAGAATGAATTGACAGACGAAGGCTCAGTGCAAATTCAGCTGCCATCACTTCAAAAGCCCTCACATCTGAATCAGCAAATTTCTGTTTCCATACATCATGGATGCAGCCAGTGTGCCATTACGATGCCCACAACAAGACTTGAGTTAAGCTCCTTAAATTAGCTGTTTATGATAGTCACACTCCATAGCTGTAGCTTGTTTTTTCTTAGGCCTCCTTCTCTTCTCACACCTTTTGTTTTTGCAGCCCTGGGAACAGCTGTCTAAGCAAGGGTTTTGGGGAAGGAGTGGTACTGCCTCCGCGCTACCCGTGCTGAGATTTTCAGCTGTGCCTTTCATGGTCTCTGTGGCCTGTGCGTTGCCTGCAAGTCTCACTGACCTGTGCTGGAGCTGCCGGTCCCCACCTTTAGCCAGGAGCTGGGGTTTGGCAGCACTGGTGCACCGGCCGGCATGCTGCTGGCGCGCAGGAGCGCAGAGCCAGGGAACTGGGCGCTTTCTCCCCACGCTTGTCTCTGATCCTTCCTTGCTGTCTCCTCACCGCCTCTGCTGCCAGAAACACCTTTCCTCTGCCACAGCCTCTTCTCAAGGATCCCCGCATCTCCCCAGCCCAGAGCTTCTGCACTGCTCTCCTCCTGGCTTGCTGTGGCTTGGGGCATGTACCCCTTCTGCCTGGCTTAGGTCTGGCTGCATTGGCTGTACATCTAGTGCTAGAGAGGGACCCAAATCAACACCACCCAGACTTTGGCAAGTTTTGAGTCCAGATCCCTGGTTTGATTATAAAGCTCTCCAAGAAGTGACACCTGTTTTTTTCTAGTGTTGCTTGAAGAGTTTGAAAGTAGCTCAGGATTTTCACGAAAACAAGTCATGCTGAGTAAAGTATTATTGAATGGTTGTCAACATTAATCCAAAACTTACTGCCCTGCAATAGTTTTACTCTTTTTTTTGAGCTGAAGGAATAAGAAACAATAAAAAAAAAAAACCCAACTTTTTCTGTGAAAATAGAAAAAATGATAAAGCTGGCACCTTTTTTTCCAACCAGAAGGTTTTCTGAAAGCAACTTTCAGCTGAAATTTTTTTTAAATGTGTTGGCTGAGAAATGTCAACCAGCTCTAATATCTTATGAAAGATGCTGCACTTAATAAAACTGCAGGCAGGCAAGCAGAAACAATATACCTATTCATCTCCGCTTAGCCCCGCGCTCCCTTTCCCTGCCGCCCCGCTCACTCCCGGAGGCGCGAGCCCTGTCTGGTGATGTGAGCCCTTCCACTGGCTTCAGTGGGATTTCTGGGCTAAGAAGTCATTTTGTGAGCCACGGCTGCAGGGCAGCAGCCTGCAGCAGTAAGGGAAGCACACATCCCTGCACGTGGGGGACACGGCATCTCTGCCATAGGGTGGTGGGAGCTGTGACACCTCTGGTAGATGTGGAAGCCAGGAAAATACAGCTGAGCAAGCAGCCGAGTCGGCTAATCCCGGTTTCCTCAAACAGGCTTTTTCCCTCCCTTTCTTGACCCTGGGGATATGTAATAGCTGTCTGTGTTGCAGGCAAAATGTAGCCCCAGAGAGCTGGAGGAGGGAGCAGCCGGGGTTTTGCTGGGATACGGTGCCAGTGCAGCTCCTTTTTGCTGCCCCCGGGGGCTTTCCCCAGTGCCCTGCTCCAGAGGTAGGACCATGGGGACGGAGAAGTGCTTATGGCCCTGGAGGCAGAAGCAACGTTTCTGTTTGCTGCGCTATTTTGGGAAGTTTTCATAAGGTAAACAAGGGCCCCCTCTTGATTCACTGAGGTCATTAGCAAACCGTAGGATGGTATTTACGTTGCTAAGGGATTCGCACAAGCTCTCTCTCAGGCGGCAAGTTCACGGGGGTGGAGGTGACCTTCAGCGTTTCTTGTTTTGCCCTGTATCTGGTGTGTGGGGGGCCGGCCTGTTTGACTGGAGTGCCTGGGTACTGTAATCAAAATAAATCATCCTTATCGTCGCTGGTGGTGATACTGCAATGGGAACAGAAACAGGCGCCTACTTTGCACTTTGCGCAAATGACATCATTGCGAGGAGTGGGATGGGAGGTCAGAGGATGAACTCCAGGCAGCTGCTGTCACCTCTCCTGAGCAGGGCTCTCCTGCCTGGGGCCAGCCTCCCGGCTCGGCAGGGGCATGAACGAACCACTGCGCCTGACTGGGGAGCTGGTCTGCTGTTGAAATCAAAGCAAATAACAACTAGGAATTATTCGAATGAGAGAAAAGGAGATGGTGATGTTCTGGTTCAGCTTATCCCATTTTTTTGTAGCAAAACTGACAAAGGAACCCCCCTCCCCCACT
>JANZLQ010000052.1:9362480-9382493 GCA_026212715.1 Elanus axillaris
CCCCGGGGCTGAGCCGGTGCTGGCCATGGCGAGGGGGGTGGGAGGGGGCTGCGGCAGAGGGCTGACGTTGATGGGCTCCCACAGAAAGGCAAAGGAAACTTGGCTGCAGCCTCGCTGTTGTGCTATTTTTGTTCAAGGTAATAACAGGAACTCCACTGTAAATAAAAATAGACAAGTGAAGAATTTCCCGAGTCTGTCTCTGCTCATTTCTTTCCTGGTGAGGAATTATCCCACTCCAGAAGAGTGAATCCTTCTTGTCTGCTCCTTGGAAACTGGGACAATAACACTGGAAGGGAAAGAAGAGGTTACGGAGTTGTCACGAGGGTGACAGCAACATATTGTATGGTGGGTGCCAAAAATGCATCCTCTAAAGCAAATAGCCGTGCTGTGCAGGGCTCATCCTGACAACATGATGGCAGGCAGAGCCGGTCTCCTCTGCTTTTTGTTCCAGCTGCCCTGCCAAAGCTGCGCTGAGTGGGGGCCCTTATCTCTCGGCTGCCCGGCAGGTCCCTGCCGCTGGCTCTTGGGTTGGCTCTGCTGCATCCCTCCCCTCCTGCCTGTCACCCCCGCCTGAGCAGCACCTCACCTTCAGCAGCACAGAGCATTCCTGCCTCAGCTGATAACCAAACCAGGGGGTGGTGAGGGGGGGGTGAGCTTCTTTCCCTGATGATATCTAGTGTCTTTTCACAAAAGACATCCTTTTGCTGCAACGTCTGAATTTCTGGGGGTACTTTTTTCTTCCCATATGAGCCAGGGAGCTGAGCCTCTCCCACCCTTACCCACTGAACATGTCTTTTGGTTAATAACTACTGCTGTAATCAGAAAAGTGCATTAACCGCACTATTCCCACAGAGCCACGGAACTCTGCCAAGCACTGGATTAACTGACTCTAACATCTTGTCACAGTCTGCCTGCCCCTCCGATGGCGCTAAAGGGTGCTCGCTTGCTCCATTTCAAGTGTCCTTAGCATTCGAAGAAATCCCAAGCCACCAGGAAATGCAAAGACGTTTTAGCAGGAGCCCCAGCAGATGCTTTGAGGAACCTGCAGATGTGGTGCAGACCACAGTGAGGATGGGATGTGGCAGAGTCGGAGGCAGTTCCTCACAAACCCAGCTGAAAACTTCTCCCTGCCAGAGGGCTTTGTCTGTAACGCTTGCTCATGCTTCCCGCTCCAGCTGGGGGTTTGCAGGGAGAGCTGGTGATTCACCAGGGGTGGGAGTCTTGCTAAAGCTGTCATACTGAGGTAGCATCAAAAGCTCACCCAGTTTCAGATGTTGATTTTTACATTCTTGGCTATTCATGGCTACAATAACTAGATGGCTAAGCCCATTATTACTGTCTGTGCAGAAAGTGAAGGACAAGTGACAACTCCTCTCAGAAGCAAATGCAGGAATGTTGGGGGTTTTTTTCCATATTGTAAGCAGTAAGACAGTATTTCCAAACCCCTTATTTTTGAGAAGTTTCATTATGCTTTAACTAAACCCAAAATGTCAAAACATAGAAGGCAATGTATCTTCTCTGAAAGTGCGTTACCTGTTTTTTATTAAAAAGTCATTGATACTTTGAAGAAAGAAGGGAGGATAGGTTCTTGTTTCTGCCCCCAAATCCCTGCCACCCTATGATCAAAGTTTACGAAGTTTGAAACTGCAGAGTAAAGAGAAATGCAAAGCAGCTTGTGAATGGAAAGGTGTGAAACCAAGGGTGTGAAACAGCAGATCTGATCTGTCAGGTCAGCTTTCTGTCTACTGAGATGTAACCCACAAAAGATCAGGACACTTTGCTATACAGCATTTGGACTCGAGAAAATTTTAAAAAGGCCTGTATGAATGTAGTCACTGGCACCATGGGAGATGGGAACCCAGGGAAAGAGGGATTTGCATGCATGTGAAACCTTGCTAGCAGAGATAACTAGCTCTGAGAAGCTGAATAAGGCCTGAGAAGTCCAAGTTCTGTCCTTACTTATGAATACAGCTTTTGTCGATGGCTGTGGATGTTTGAAGGATAAAGTGCATGGATGGTCTTGCTCCCTTTCTGCCTCCTGCTGTCTGCATAACTGACAGAGCGGCTCTGGTGTTAAAGTCATCTAAGCAAACATGAAGCTCCTCCATGTCTCTTACTCAGGTTGCCTTACTGAGGAGCAGAAGACAATTGAGACTGACAGTAAATACTCCAGGAGAAAAAGTGGGTGGTGGTTCTAATTTAGGAATGGTCTCTAATTTTACCCATGTTCTCTAATTTTACCCATTTTCTCTCTAATTTAGGGCTTCAGTGCACACTGGTTGGCTAAAGCTTAATACAGACTATGCAGAAAGGTGCTGTGTTCATCCACTGCCTTGCTGAATTTTCACAGCAGCCTGCTGCTACCACTGCTCAGGAACAGGATCTTTAGTGAGTATATTACTTTTATCCTTGTCAAGCATTTCCAAAATAAATTCTTTGTAAAGATTTTTTCTGAAGTTTACAATC
This sequence comes from Elanus axillaris, assembly GCA_026212715.1. Lineage (NCBI taxonomy): Eukaryota > Metazoa > Chordata > Aves > Accipitriformes > Accipitridae > Elanus > Elanus axillaris. The sequence goes on from JANZLQ010000052.1 coordinate 9,364,947, forward strand.
AAAAATACTCTCAGTTCAAAGCTTAGCTCTCTGATGTACTAGCCTTTTTCTCATCACAGCATCGGTCTTGCCAAGCACTTACATCCATGCTGAAGTGCATGCCTAATAGAGTTAAAAGCAGCTTCAGGAGTGTCCCTTGCTGCCCTACTGAACAGGCATAGGCAATGTGTAAATGTAGTTGTCTTGCTGAATCAGAGCTAAGTGATAATATGCTCCCGCTAGCTGAGACAGAGCAGTGAACTGCATGTGTTAACAAGGTGAGATTTCAGAATGGAGGTGATGTTAGAGGACAGGGAAACAAGTTTTTAATAGCATTCGCTGCACCTTGACATAGCTGCAAGACATGAGTCTGAGCTGAAACGGTAGGATTTTGAGACATAACTTGGAAGTGGTCTGGGTCTTTTGCATCTCTGTTGGCTTTCTGCAGGCATACGGTGGGGAGGGTTTCTTCTGTTCTCATGTGTGCCATCACACACCTTACTTTCTCATGGTAGGACAAATAGGCCACCAAGAACAGAAAGTAGGACATTTGGCCTTTCTCCTCTATGGGAGGTGCAGTGCAGATTGGCTTCTGAGAACTAGGACAGTACCTCCAAAAGTAGAACAGCTGGTCACCCCATTCGTGTGTGTGTTGCCTTACAAATGTATCCTCTAAAGCTCAAGATTTAAGAGATGTTTTTGGCCTAGTTAGGGAATGTCTTTAGAAAATAGGGACAGATACACTGGAACAGGTCAGAACCTCTGGTTTCCTTCTGGAGCACTGAGCAGAGATAGCAATCGGAGGAGCCATGTGCTGGGCAAATAAACCCAACAGGTGCTCTGCATCACTTCTTGCATATCGAGCGATACCACAGTGACAAATCTGCCCTCCTCAGCCAGGAGGTGTTTGCTTTTCAGCAGCAGAACTTGGACGGAAGTTATTGCACTGCAGTGTGAGATGGTGCTTCACTGCGACAGGGGACTGTTACCAAATCAAACTTGTGTGTGTGCATGCCATATACATTTCTATAATGACATATATTGGACCAGAAACAAAAATCTGACTTTCATTCAAGTAAAATACATAGAAAGCATCCACAGAGGGTTTCATTGCCCTGCATTAAGGTCCTTCTTTAAGTATAATTAGGTCCACAATGTCTACAATACAATTTGAGTGCTAATGATGCCAGTGGGATGGTAGCATGTTGCCCTGGTCAGTAGAACGTGCCTGGGGACCGTGCAGCAGCCTGTGAGGGTAAACAGCAGCACAGAGTACAAATCAGGTCAGCTAGCACTGTTCTTGGAAAGACATTGGTGTCCTCACTGGTTGAGGAAACCCCCTCCACAGCTCCCTTAACGATGGCCATTAAAGTTTCCACCTGGTGCAGCTTCGACTAATCCCACGTGGGCTTCTCACCTTGAGCCAGAGGTTACTCAGACTGGCTGTGCTGCTCTGAAGTCTGGGCTTACTCTCTTGGGACTCATCATTAGTCAAGTCAGGTATGAGGCTGAATCTTAATCATTAGAGAGGGAGGCTAATAGAAAGGGAAGCCTTCCAATTTTTTTTTTTTATCCAGTAAGTGTGCTATGGTAATGAATTTGGAGCCTAGTGGCTCCAGTTGTAGTGGGAAGTTCACTGCCTTGAGAACAGGTCTTTAATCCACAAGAAGAGGTGTTTCATAAGCCGTGTGTGATTCCCTGCTTTGAATATTAATACCCAGAGTGCTTATTCGACTCACAGCCATTTCATGGAAATGCTGTGCCTCTGTGAGGCCAGACTGAGCCCTTGGGTACTCCGATTTTTTTTTGAAAAGACAGTTTCAGGTTGTTCTGTACTCTTAATTCAAAATTCTTATTCAGCTTAGTGTATCTGACACCACTTCATTTATATTACATAATAGTAACTGATTTTAGATTTAATGAAAATACGAAGGACACTATAGGACAGCGGGCTTGGTCTACTTAGCCAAGTGACCTGTTAGTTACATACTTCATGAAGTTACTTAATCTTCTACTGGGCAACTCCTTCTAAAATAAAGTAACACGAGGCGGCAGCAACTGTTCTGGTGAGCACTCGTGTTTTTAAAGGCCTTCAGCAAAAGCTGGGGAATGAATATTCAGTGTGAACTGAGATGCATTCTAGCTGTGTCAGCCATGCAGCTTTTGTTTTTTACATTTATATCTGTGGGCAGAGCTGGGGAAATTACAGCGACAGAGCTTCTGTTTTAGCACTTGCTCCCACCAAGTGCCGCTCATCCAGAGCTGAGGGCACTGCATCTGTGGCAGTGGCAGGCTTACAGCGAGGTGGAGGTCTTGGAAGTGGATGTCAACAACCCTGATAGTTTGCAATATTAGAGCATGCCTGTGATTATGCCTAGGGAAGATGGTTTGGGCTCCTAATGCTGGGCCTTGGTCTTACTCCAACCCAAGCCATCACAAGCCGAGCTGAGCCAGCTACCTCACAGGGGGATCCTTCCCACGAAGCCAGACATAGTGAGCAATGAGTGAATTGTCACTTTTGCAGGGCGATTGTTGCAACTGTTTTGCTCTCCCAGTGCTGGAAAGGGAAGGAGCAGGTATTGTTTTTCTCTCCGGGTAGTTACTATATTTCCATGTGCTTCCCATTAAAAAGTAGCGTTGTTATTTGCTACTTATGACTGCAAAGCACTCTTGCTCTCTGGTGACCAGCAGGACATAGCACATATTTGGAATGCAAGAATCCTGCTCCAAGGCACGGCAGAGGCAAGGCAGGGTTTGATGTGTGTGTGTAGTGGGGGTAGCTAATTTGTGTCACACACACACACACGGGTGCCTAGTGTTTGCATTGTAAGTACTTGTCTCTGCGTTTGTTTCTACACTTTTCACTGTCTCAAGGGAGCTGTTTGGGAGAGACAGTTACTCTGGATCTGAGCTTCTGGTGATATATAAATTCCCATCTGGTACAAAATTTAGGAGATGGCTTACTCCAGTGACACTTTCTTGATATGAATGTCTCTGGGAGGCACAAGAAGTAGAAAGCCAAAGCTAAGAAAGGTGCATTAATATCTTTGAGACATGTCTTTGAGTCCTCCAGTATGATAAAACAGGCAGGCAGTGACTTGAAACCATTGCCTAGTATGCAGCAAGTTTCTGTTTTATTGTTTTGTTCTGCCACTTCCCACTCTTGTCTGCTCAGTCTTATGTTGCACCTTACCCTTAAACTCAGACTGTAACTCCTCTTCAGGGAACATTTAATGCTGCTCGTACCAGTCCTGTACCAGCAAGGACCTCAACCTAGGGTTAACTTACGAATACTGAAAGACATTTTGGCCTCTTACCCCAATGAAATCAATGGAAAATGAGTGCCTGTGGATCTCTCTCACAATTTAAACTTCTCAGATGGTGTGTTCAGAGGTATGCTTCACAGTCCTTGGTCCCCTGGGTTTCCTCTCCAGGTTCCCTCAGCTGGGAAACTGGCTGGAGCACAGCAGCTCCCTTTGGCCAGGACAGTAGGAAGTCCCACCATGGGACCAGAGCATGCCCATGGCTTGCATAAACTAATCCTAGCATTTGGATTGATTAAGAAAACAGTAAGAAATCGTTATGAAAGGGAACATTTGTGCGCAAAGCTTAAGCACATGGACCTTGCAGGCTGTGCTCACCAGCAAACCCATCCTCCTTACTGCATTTATTCCTGTATGAGACAAGAGGCTCACTTAATGCTTTGGACTGAATTCTTCTGGATTTCAGCTGTGCAGCCTATGATAGAAGTGGTGTTTGCAGGATCAAACAGACCAGGTGCCTTCCAGTGACTCTTCCAGGTGGCTGGGGAGGGCACAGCCACACCACCAGCCCGAAGGACTTCAGTCTGGGTGGATAAGAAGTGCTTGCAAAGACAGGGGCCTGGAGGTCCTGCATGGGTGACCACAGCACTGCTCTGCTGAGCCCAATAAGAAGCAGCCCCCCCCACTGGGGGCAAGGACAGCAAAATAAATATGATAACAAGAGACAAGTAAGTAGCCTCCAGGTGTTTCTGGGTACACAAAGTGGTGAGGAGCTGTGCTGGGCTGCGCATGTCTCCTAAGCAAGGTGAAGGTGTGATATGCAAAGGCCTCTGTGGGGTGAGAAAGCAGAAAATAAATAATGAAACTGTCTCCCCAAACCAGAACTGTCTGCTGATGAAGTCAAGGACCATCAACAACCATCCTGAGTTTTGATAGCATGTCAGATCACCCAGCCTGAATTTCAACAGGAGATCAAATCACTCATGGCAAAGAGAGGAATGAAAATATCAGGTGTGCTGCAGGTGGGGGGAGTTTTAATGCTGTCTCTCCCCTCACCACCCCTAGAGAGGCAGGTAGGAAAGCAGAGTGGGAGCTCTGTGTCATTAGCCTTTGGAAGACCCTCTCCCCTACCTGCTGCTGCCTTGAGAGCAGGCCTGCCCCAGTGAGACCCTTCTCCTCACCTCATGGGTGCATTTAGTTTCTTTGGTGCTCGAGCTTGTCTGGGAGAGCAGTGGTGCTCTTGGGAGATGGGGAGGCTGTGCAGAGACTAAAAAGAGGCAAAGGGGGTGTGAGGGAGAGGGGATGGTGGTCATAGAGAGCTGAAAGGCTTCTGAATCCCTGGGAGGGGGGCTCTGACCTCCTGGGGCTGAGGACTGCTGGAAGCCGAACAGCTGTGTCCTTTCTCCCTCCTGGTGTGCTAGCGGCTTGAGAAGATAGCCAGGATGGTTTGTCTTATGAGTGTCCTTCATCTGGACGTGCAAGGAAGCTGTATCGGGTTAAATGGAGACACTGCCCCCCAGATAACCCCCCTACCCACAGTGGGGCCCGTGGCCTCATGGTTTTGCAGCACCCCATGGCAGCCAGAAGCTGAGCCTGGGGTGGCTGCAGTGTGAGCAGGGTGGCCTCTCTTCTCTGTTACACCAGACATGCAAAAATCTGTTCCCCCTTCCAGATCTGAGCGGTGTCTGTCTCAGTGAGCTTTTTCTGGGCTTCAGAGGGTTTGCTAAGTTCTGGGCATGCAGGTACTAGAAAGAGATGGCTGAAGAAGCTGCTCCTGATGAGGAAGAAGAGAGTGCGAGGTGCTGGAGGAACTGGCGAGCAAGGAGCTTGAGCTGGGTCTAACAAGCAGATCTAGGATGGGGGAAGGACCCCCTCCTTGGGAAAAGCAGATTTTATGGCTTGGGAAATTACTTGGAGGCTGCGGGGCTGGGAAGGATGGCAGCAACCCCAGCCCCGAGAGTGGAGAGGAGAATTTAGGTCTTTCTCCCTTTGCTCCTCCAGTGGGGCAGTTCCGCAGTTAGGGTAGGGCTGGCAGTGGGAGCACTGCGCAGGGGAGAGCATGGCTTTCCCAGTGACTTGCCTCTGCCTTCATGAATGCAGTGATGGAGCTGCCAGGAAAGCAGAGGCTGTGCTCATGGTGGTGAACTGGGAAGTGGCAGGAGCTCACGAGAAACGGCAAATCCGAGGAGAGGGATTCATTTTTCAGCCCCGAAGTAGGCACAGAAAGTTGCATGAGGGTGATTTACATACTTAAGCAGGGTTTTGGCATTTGTGCCCAGCCTTGTGGCTCATTTCCTCATTCACTCAAACACATAAAGAGTGAACAAATGTTTGGTAAACAGGAACCTAGGGTTTCAGCGATGAAAAGCTTTAACTCTTGCCCGCAGAGCTGCTTGCAGCATTGGCTTGGAAGTGTTTTTCAGAAGATGATGATTAGTTTCCTCCCCGATCTCACGCCTGGGGTAGCTCCAGCTGTGTCCCCCCCCGCATCACCTCACCACTGCACCCCCCTCACGGGGAGCACCCCCCCCGGGGCTGGCAGCCTGGCTGGCAGCCCTACCTTGCTGCCAAGGGTTGGAATGGGCGAGGAAAGCATGCAGCGAGGTGGGGCCCTTCGGGTCGGCCTCAATCGGCGCTGACGAGGGCCAAGCTGGGAAATTTGCTCAGCAGCTGCCCGGGCTGGATTTGGTCTGTGAATAACTGGAGAGCTTTCCATCACCGGGGCTGTCGGTCCAGGTATTTGCGAGCACTTTATTTGGTGGTTTCTTTTTAGTGTGGTTGCTGGACAGGGAGGACAGGATAGAGAGAGGAACCTTTCATGCTTCAGCCTTCTGCAGCATCCGGCGTTTTCATGAAACCACAAAGGATGTTTAAGAAAAAAGAACAAGCACTCTGTTTATAGGGATTTAGACCATTAAAACAAAGAGGGGGCTGTGTTGTTCAGTAATTGCTTGAAGTCAAGGAGCCGAAGACATAGGTTCACAAGGAATGGGTTTCCAGGCTGGGAGCCCACCCTGCCTTCCCACCCTCCCTGGGCCATGGTTTGCTGCCCCTTGCTTGTGTGGCTACAAAGGTTGGCAGAGCTGGCTGGCACACTGTGTCCAGTGTGCTGCCCAGCATTGCTGTGCATATTAAAAAGTCTCTCAGGAAGATGACTCTGCAGCTGCCCAGGAATTTGTCCTGTGCAGGGCTTTTCCAGTCAGAGCCCCTTGCAGGACACATTGGATGCAAAGGAGAAGCGTGCAGCACCCCAAACGAGAACTGCATGGGGAAGGGACTCGGACAATCTGTAGTCCACACACTATCAGCTGCCGTCACACTGGCTGACAGCAAATGTTCCTTTCCACCACCTGTGTTCAGTGCAGATTTTTATGCAAGCATTATAGTGGGAGGTAGCACAGAAACAGGTCTGATGGCAATAGCAGAAAGGCTGCTGCTCTCGAAGGTAGTCCCGATGCTTTTTAAGGAGTGTTGCACCGGAACAATGGCAGTGGGAGGGGAAGGGTGATGACAGCCTGTGATTTTAAATTGCTCATGCTCATCTCTCCTCCATGTCCAAGCTGACTGAAATGCAAAACGAAAGCAATTGTGCAGCATAAATTGGATGTTGGAATTCCTTTCCATGTTCTAAAACCAGTGTCTCCAACCACAGCTCCCAGGCTCTGTGCTGAAGGGGACAGCAGGGTGTGAAGCTGCCCCAGCCCACTGTTCACTCACTGCACTTCATCCCTCTGGGAACAAGCTGCAAAGCAAGAAGGTGCCTGTAAGCATCCCAAGCCACCCAGTGCTCCTTGGTAGGTATTTGTGGAGGAAGGCATTTTGGAGGGGTGCAATATGAATGGCTGCAGTGCCACTGCAGACTGAAGGTCTGTCCAGCTGGTGCTGGGCTATGGTGATGGCTGTCTCCCTGCTCCCACACCCCAGTGTCTGGCACGATTTCCAGAAAGGCATGGGTGATGGGGGGGTGAGCATGGTAGAGTCACAGCTCTGCACGGCCGTGTGTGCCCCGCACTGAGGAGCAAGTGATCCGCAAGAGCCATGCTCTGCCTCCAGCTGGGCACATCAAAACTTTTCCATCTGATTAAAAGCTGCTCTGTTTTCCTAGATAAAGCCATTCCTGGCCACTGCCAAAATTCCTGATTTCTCTTCACTGCTGGAGTGCTGGTATCTTTTAGGAGGAAGAGCTGGAGGAGGCAGAATAAATAAATAAGTTCTCACTCTTATTTTTTAGTCACTCAGCAGCCATTGGACGCCTGATTTATGTACATTATTAGCAATCCTGATGTTCCAGACACAAACAGCAAGCGAGACTGTATGTGTGTGCGGTCTCCAGGCGCCGCTGGTGCATGTTTCTTTCTCTCACATGGGCTCTGTGTGTCCTGAGAGCAGCTCTCCCAAGCCTGCCATTGCCAGTGGGCAGGGATGGCTGGGAGGGTGCCAGGCGAGAGCCCTCCTTCACTTTGCAGGGAAAGCAAGGACCCGTTTCTGGACTTCCCCAGTCCTCAGCCCCCTGCCAGGGTTCAGACCCACCCCAAGTTAAAAGGGTTGGTGACATGTGGTGCTCTGTCTGAACTGAACTATGTCCAAATCATCTATTAACCTGCGAGGAAAATATTGGGCTAAGAATATTTTAAAAGCCTTTGGAAGGGCAAGGACCGAATCAAGTGCTAATGTTCTATTATCCAGCTTTCATTAACGAGCTCTCCATTCATGGAGCACCAGTAAAATTTTGTAGTCATGTTTTGAGTGTGGAAGAGACCTTGTAAATTCTAGTACTTATGGAATCTGTGAAAATTATTTTCTCTTTGGGTTTATGTAAAAATGTTCCCAGAAACAAGCATTTGGGGATTTTCTAGCAAAAACCTGTGGAGATAGAGTCTAAGTAGTCTCAACAGCTTTCATCATCTTGGTAGAGAAAAAGCCACAGGTCTTACAGGGATATTTTTTCCAAAAAAGGCTTGATTAGGGGTCTCCACATTATGTAACTTAAAGCTTAAGATTGAAGCTAATTAACATTTTTGCTGTGCCATGCTGCCCATGCAGATGCTTATTAATATAGTCTATAGATTTTGTGGCCCCCATGTAGAGTCAGGTATTCTTGCCAGGTGATTTTAGCTGATTACATGTGAATTGTCTTCAGCACTGATTTTGTGAAAAGTTTAAATTTGTTCCTGGAGGTTTCTGTTGCCTCTTACGGACAGTCATGCTGGTCCACAGTACTTCTGCAGAACTAACAGAGTGCATGTGCAAGTGAGTTTTGGATATGTATCCTACACAATTGTATCGCCCAAGGGTGTGACCTGGAAAACACACACACAGAATCCTTACTTGAGGCTCCCTTTTAGTTTAATTCCTGCAGCGAATGGGAGATGTTCATGTCCACCAGTAGCATGTACCAAATAATTAGCCAAAGAAATTCCTAAAGGGCTGTGGGATTGACCATGAGGTGGCCAGAAGGTCAGTGTGGTTTGCTGGATTAATAGCGGCATGGGAGGGGTAACTCCAAGTTCAGCATCATCATCCCAGACTTACATCCTGGTGAATGCCACCAAGCTAGCCAATAATTCCGATGTCCTGTCCAGCATGCAGTGAGCTTTCTGTAGGCTTTAGGACTGACTATTTTAGAGCTCCTGCCTGTCTGAAAGTCCTGGTTAGAAAGTAGATCAATTTTCCAGACCTTCCAGTCAATATTTTTGATAGCTAATTTTCTGTGGATCACATCTTTAGTGTTATCTTGAAATATATTTTGGTGTCATGTAAGTGTGTTATTACTCAGAGACAACACAATGTCCTTCAGGCACGAGGCAGAGAGCCAAAACCTGTCCTTGGATGAATATTTGCTGTTCCTCTTGACTCCCTGGTATCTGAAGGTCAAGTCAGGTCCAGAGTCTCCTTCAAAGCTGAAACGTTAAGTGTGCCAGAGAAGTTTTAGGAGGGGAAAGGTGGTTGTCAGCAGTTTCCACTTGCTTTGTTCTGGTGATGGGGAGGTAAAATGTATGTAAGAAGAGGCAAAAGACTATACCAAATGCATCTTGTAGGATTGTGTGATCCCTTGGTTTCTAGCTGTTTAAGTGTAAGGCATTTTGCTATCTTACCTTGTAAGTTGCTCTGAGCTCTTCTGTAGCCTTTTTTGCTAACATAGAGCCCAGCTGCGCCTTTGACTGGGTGCATGTTTTTTGCTTCTTCTACTGACTTTGTCTATTGGGTCTGTCTTGCAAGCTGGCACTTCTGTGCAAGGATAGGGGTGCTTGCAAGAGGCGTTCAGCTCCTCTTCCCCAGTTTCAGGAAGACCTCTCCAAATGTAGTCCTATGTGCAGACATCAGCAAGTCAGCAGTACTAAATACTGTCTGCTAAACATTGATGCTATCTGCGCTCGGCCAACACCTTATGAAGCCCAATCCTGGGAGCGTGGAGATTACAGAGCACCATGCCGAGCCTTCAGGCATACTACCAAGGATCAGCAGAGGACTGGGCTGTCAGAGAGCACTGAAGCTTTTTGGGTTTGGGTACATGCAGTAACGTGACAGTGTGCTCCAGTGTTGTGTTTCTTACGTACAGAAAGATGAGGGAATTCCCAGGCATTTACTGAGAGAAACAACCAAGCACACCTGAATGAGCAGCAGGCTCCACAAGAAAGCAGACTTTCCTCCCATCCCATTTCTGTCCAAGATCTTCCACTGTGAATCCCTTCACAAACCTCTTCCTGCTACTAAGAGCACTGAGCTTACCCAAGCCCCTGTGCCTGGGCTCCCGTGAAACCTCCCACAAACTGGAAATGAGTCTGGTATTTTCCTCTCTGTTGCTGTGCCTTTGTAATCTCTAGTCTGCAGTGTGGAAGGGATCTGCAGTCCTCATGGTCAGGTCAGAACAGGCTGTCGGGCAGGAGGGGCAGGCAGTGAGCACACACGGGAGTTGAGCCGTCCACCCAGTGCTGTGGTTCCTGCTGTCAGGGTCATCAGCACTAACAGGACACAGTTACTCTTTATCTCTAAAATAAAAAAAAACCCAGAGGATTCACACATTTATCTGTGGATCCCACCCTCCAAACTGTTGTCCTGCCTTAGACAGCCCCTTCTGCACCAGCTCTGTACCCTGCAGCACCAGGGTGGAAAGGTGCAGCCCAAAGCAACAAGCACTGGCCCCAGCTGAAGAGTGGAAAGTAGTTTGGTTTTAGGCTGCAATCTGAAGTGAGTTTTGTGGCGTGGAAAGGGGCAGACCTGCTGCCTCATCCTGAGGGAAACTTCCCTGAGATTTCAGCAGCATCAGGGCCAAATGTCCTCAAAAGAAACTACTAGGAAGCCTATGTATTTAATAAAAACAAGACCTTTTTTGTAGGATTTTTGGGCTAGCAATCATTTCCTATTAAATTGGATGAAGCGGTGTAAAATCCCTGTAGGAGAGGTTATCATTCTCTGTTGAACTTCAGAAGGCTTCCCCATGAGGACAGAGGCTGAAGACGTTCAGGGCCACCACAGAGCTACCAAGTGGCTGCGCCTGGGGCTGAGGCTGCCCATGGTTCCCCTTGGTGCGAACCCCGGCGATGTGCCTCTTCCCAGGGCTGTCATGGGGAAGTGCCCCCCTGCTTCTGTCCCCACTCGTGGCTGGGCCAGTTCCAACCACCCCATGGCATGCCAGCTGGGGAGGGCTTTTCTCACTGTGAAAATACCTGCCCACTAGGTGCTGGCCTGGGGCCACTGGCTTCTTCCACACTGGCCCCAGCGTCGCCTCCAAAAGGCAATGACCCCTCCAAAGTCTCCGCTAAATGAATTTGCTCTTTACAGGCAACTGGTTTGCTTTGGGTGCCAGAATATTGCCTTGCGGTTGCTAATAACCTGGGCCAGAATTGAGCTGGTGATTTATAGAGGAAAGGCTTCGTATCTTCCTCCTTAAGTGCTTGCCGTGCTGCTTTGCCTCTGTCCCCGATCTCTCTTCTGATCCCCTTGCTGCTCACATTCTGGGTATTTCCAGCTACCTCTGAATGAGGCATTAATGTAGATAAATATTACTGCAAGGAAGTAATGGCCAAATACTCTCTGCATCATCTATATGCATTGGTTGGGGAGTGATTTTTCATTTCATACATCATTTACTATTTCAGCATGTGGCAATTCTGCAAAATGAGGAAGGAGAATTAGAGAGTTGAAGAGCCCACCCCTTGTTCCTGCCATTTCCAGCACTTGCGAGCATGGGCACAGGGCGATTGCTGTGCAGTTACTGGCCTGAGACGCTTTTGGATGAGCTCACGTAAATCTTGTCCCAACCCTGTATTAGCCACTCTGCGCACCTTTTTTCTTCCCATCTTTCTGCCTCTCTCTTCTTTGCTGGGCTTTAACACATCCATGGAGGTTTAATCTCTTTTCCCACCCACCCCCAAACCTGACCTCGCTGTATTCTGCATTTTTCAGTGTAATTGGTCCCGGTGTATAACACACAACTATCATCCCTTTCCCCTAACTCCAATAAGAGCTTGTATGCCAGTGAAGTAATCTTTCCCACCTGGGCTGCTTCTGTGGTTTCATATCACTTAATCCTCCCCCGTGAGCTGAGGACGAGTTTAAGGTAACATCTGCTCTGCTTTATGTTGGTTGTGTTCATATTGGCAGTCCCACGGTTCCCATTGTCAAGCAAGCGAGAGGAACAGCTTTGCCAGAGTCCCACACTGCTGGGCTCACCCCGCTATTACAGGCCCCATTAAGATCAAGGATGTAGGTTCAATAAATTTATTCTTCTGGACTGCTGTGCTTATTCCGCCTGCCTATTTTCTCCTCAAGTTTCTTTGTGAGTTCATTTCCCCCCTGCTCCCTCCCTGTTGCTGTGAGGTAGAAGCCGAACCACCTTCCTCTCGGCAAGCCAGAGGCTCGACTGGTCCCGCATCTCCCTGTGGTCCCGCAGCTGGCAGCATTGGCATGTCAGCTCCACTGCTGAGCCTTGTTTGAGGTCTCCTGCTGGAAAGAGCTACCAAATTTGCTTTGCAGTGACTACTCCTCAAAGGCAAGGTGCAGCCTCACAGAGCACCCTACCAGCAATGCCCACGCTCCCTGCGAAAACTGGAGGCAATAGGGATGTCCTGCAAAGCATTTCAGGTGCCTGCTGATCCTGGGGATGTACCTGAAGGTCATCTCCTCCATCATACTGCAAGCGTGGAGGGAACTAAGGGGTGTCTTTCTGAAGATCTCATGGTCTCTCACGCCATGCAGAGCTCAGTCATTTCCGCAGTGTGCTGCTGCACTCCTTGAAGTGAGCCATCATTTCATTTTCGGTGACTTCCTAATGTGTTTGTTCCTTTTTTTTTTTCCCAAGCAACAGCACAGGCATTGCTGCATTTGGCAGAAGAACAAAGCCTTATTGTTCAAAGCCTGCGCGTTCCAGTATCAGCTGGGACAAACACACCACTGCACTCCTAGACCTCAATCTCAAAAGCCAGCCGGACAAAGAGTGAAAAGGCTCAAAATCACAAGTTAGAAAAAACCTTTACCTTTATCTTGTCTCTAAAGGACTCTGTCAAGTACAGTTTTATATCCATGCTTTCTTTTGACAGTAATACCTGTTCAGAAACCTGAAAATAGCATCTCTTTCTCTATTGATTTGTTCTCCTGAGGAGCACTGGTTTCTCCCCCTCCTATCGACACAGCTTATGTCAATTTGCTTATGCAACTCCATTATCAATGAATGTCAGCGTGGCTCTGGTCACACAAAGCAAACCTGCCATCCATTTCTTTGCAACTGTGTGGCAGCAACAGCACTCCCCCAGAGTCTCCTGTGCAGGTTGTACCTCCTGAGGCAGGTGCTGGGGTGATTCCTCAGCCCTCGTGCAGCTCCGTCCTAGCATGGATCCCAGCAGCTGGCAATGGATGAGGCCCAGGAGGCTAACATATCTGTCTGAAACTGCTTTGTAGCTAACTGAAACATGCCATGCTAGTATAAAATATCTTACAGCAATGCAATGTCTGATTTTTCTGTCATAATTATGCCTGGTAAAAGGGACGCCTTTTCTGACATGCTTATCTACACTTCAGAAGCATGGACCTGATGTTACTTTGCCACAGAGTACCTATATAATTCTTTCCCTATAAGCCAGCCTTCTCAGCTTTCAATCATTTTTGCTGGTTCCCCCTGCTCCTCCTCCAGCCTGACGGCCACGCTGGTCAGGAGTCATCCAGAAAGAAAGATTGCACAGCTGCGATCAGACAGTTGCTTATGTCTCTGCCCTGGGATATGTCATGCAGCCCAAAACCATCCTGAGACTATTTCTGTTGACATGACAAATTGTAAACTCCTGTCCAGTTTCCTGTATGCTAACCCTGCAAAGTCTTTCATGGCATTTGGCTCTCCTCCTCCCATAGGGTGGCTTAATTTTGGACTATTTCCTCCCTAGGCATATTAGTCTGTGTGTCCTTTGAGCTAGTCCATTTTCTCCCCATGTCCTATATCTTTTTTTTTGTCTTTTTGTGTTATATTCCACTCCTGGCTGGTGATTGCATCTCCTCCCCAACGTAGTATCAATTACAGTTTTAATAAACACGCTGTCTAATGCTTTTTCTAGATCATTAATGAAGATGGTAAATAAAACTGGAGCTAACACCAGTTTCTAGTAATAACCCTACTGGATGCCTCCCCACAAGCTGACAGTTTTGTCGTTGATCACTATTCATCATCAAGCCTGAATGTCAGTGTCCCCATGTGAGGTAATTTATATTCATTTAACACCATTCATCACAGATTCAGAGAAAACCATGGCTAGAAAGGACCTCAAGAGGCTGATTTCAGAAACATTTCTGAAGTTTCCAGCCTGCTCTTAAACACCACCAAGGACAGAGGTTTCACATCCTTGCCAGGCAGGTGGGTTTAGTACTCGTCAGCCTTCCCCTTTGCAAAGCATCTAACTTTAATCTCTCTCGCTGCAATTCAAGCCCATTGTTTCCTGCCACACTTGCAATGGATATAAAGAACTGTCTGGACAACAGCTTATTTCCTTCTCTGGAGATATCCTTCACGTACCTGAAAATCATTGTCTCCCCTAGTCTCCTTGCTGGAGTAAACAACCCTGTTGAATAAGTGTTTCTTTGCAAGCTCTGTTTTCTAGACCCTTCATCCCACTCCCTTCCAGACTCTCCCGAGCTGGATGAAGATTGTAGCAGCACTGGGTAAAGCAGAAGGATCAGCTGTGTATTTTACAGGCAGAGCTCCTCTTTGAATGCGCTGGTATGGTGACTGCCTTGTGTGTGACAAAATGGCACTTTTATTCATTTCAGGTTCCTGAGTTGCTGCACTGCTCCACAGCTGCCTAATTGTCTGTCTCTCATTTTGTCCCTGTGCAGCTGATTATACCTACCTCTGTGCACAGCTTTGCTTCTCTCCTTATTGAAGTACATCCTGTTTTTCAGACCTTTTCTCTGATATATCAGGATGTTTTTTGATTCTAGTCCTCTTCTGTCATGTCCCTGTAGCTCACCTCAGCTTGGTGTCATCTGCATATCTGATGAGGATGCTCACTATTCCATCATCCAGTGGCTGGAGCAATGTTGAACCCCACCCAACCCTTCCTTGTATTTTGACAAAGACACCTTTTTTCTGAGTACAGTTTTCCAACCGGTTTTGCACCCCTTCCTTAAGGTGATTTGTCTAGGGCATGTTTCCTTAGTTTACATCTTGTAGCATGAAGTGAAACAGTACTGAAGGCCTTACCAAAGTCAAGATACAACATGTCTCCTGCATTGCTTCTACCCACGAGCCCTGTCACAGAATGAAATTAGGTTGATTTGACATGATTTGCTCCTGGCAAATCAGCACTGGCTGTTCCTCCTCTCGTGGTTGTTTCCTAGGTGCCGATGATTAGTTTGTTTAACTATTTGTTCCAGTGCATTTCCAGGAACTGAAGTCGAGCTGGCTGGCCATAGCTGCCTCGCTTCTCTCATTTCCCCTTTCCCCAGCCAGGCAGGGTGCTGCTCTGCGAGGAGCCCCACTCCCTGAGGCTGCTCCTGAGGGTTCCCAGAGGGTCCCAGCCTGGGCCGGCCCCTGCGCAGGTCACCACCGCGGTGCTGGCAGACTGATGCTTTCCTCAGCCTTCCTCTGACTGCCAGTCCGTAGCCAGAATACTTCTCTGCTTGCCTTACCGTCCTGTGCTAGTTACATTTCCTTTTCACGTCCTCCTTGGTTTTATCCATCGTAATATGTCCTGACCTTTGATGCCAACCCTTAGCCATTTGCATATATCTCAGTTTTCTGTTTGCTTCCTCCTTCCCTGTGAGGCCCCTGAAGACTGACTGACTTAGCCAGTTGATATTTCCCTATGTTTCTTAACCTTCATTTTCGCATTGGCGCGACTTACATTTGTGCCGTTGCAATTGTTCCCATAGATGACGCCAACACTCCTGAAACTCTTTGTCCTTGGACTTGTTTCCCTGAGTGCTTGCTCACCAGTGCTCTGGGTTGTCTGTGAATATCTGTGGTGCTCAGCAAAGCCTCTCGGTAGGGAAATGCAGAAATTCAGCCTTTCAATGAAATTGTGGACTTCA
Organism: Elanus axillaris; assembly: GCA_026212715.1. Lineage (NCBI taxonomy): Eukaryota > Metazoa > Chordata > Aves > Accipitriformes > Accipitridae > Elanus > Elanus axillaris. The sequence continues at coordinate 9,380,705 of JANZLQ010000052.1, forward strand.
CCCACTTCCAACTGGACTTTCCTAACCTGCACAAGACGAGATTGTTTTCAGCAATCTCTTTGTCTCTTAGCAAAAGTAAGCATAGCGAGCCAAATTCTGACCTCATTTACACCAGTAAAATCTGGATCAGTGCCAGGAAACTGCTGAAGTTGTTTTGGGCTTACAGTGATGAGAATGAGAACGGCATCTGCCTCATTAATTCCCCCAATACACAGAAAGTAAATGATTCCAAGAGGAAATAGCTCCGCAGAAGGGAGCCCTGGAAAGAATTAGAAACTGACTTAATGGGATTAAGGGGAAAAAAATGCTTTAGCGAATCCAAATCAATCCTGTCTTCAAAACATTCAAGGTGCCAAAATAAATACAAACACTGTTTTGGGAAGGAAAAGGTTAAAAAGCTATGAAAACAAAATATCTCGGCCCATAGCAGAATGAGCACAACCCAGAAAGGTTTGCTGAGTCAGCAATACCATACCTACCGCTTGGTGTTTATCCATGGGAGCTCTAAGGATGGAAACTCAAGTTTCCCACTTTATCCATTGGGCTCATTGTGCATTTTCATGTTTGATAAAAGACCCATGGAAACGAGACAGCATTACAAGTAGGGATGGGTGAACAGGTCTGGCAAGCGGAAACATCTCCTGCAGATGCCTGGCTAACCTGATGTCCAGCCCCTAGAGCCATTCCTCCAGTCATTGCTTTGGCTTTTTGTTCTGCAGTTAATTACCATCTTTGCACATTTCTTCACCCACTCCACACTGTGCATGGGACTAGGATCAGATGTGCCAAAAAGGAATAAACATGTGCAAGGAGCCCGCTCCTGAGGTGTCGCCAGATATACTAGGAGCCGCATGCAGACAGCCTGCTTTTGTGCAGTCAGGTGGAAGGGGGAAATACTTTGATCAACTGGCAAAAGCCAACACCTTTCAGGCAGGCAGGTGGACCTGTGTGCTGGCAGGGAGGAGAGCAGGAAGGGGCACAAGGATCACACTGTCCCTATTAGTAATAGCTGGAGGCAAGCGAGAGCTGTGACCCACACATGCAAACTGCCTTCTTCCATCTCCCACCAGTGAGGTGGCTGTCCCCATTCACCCAGCCACCCTGCTCACCCCACCAGAAAAGGTGGGGCAAAATAATTAAAGGATGCCAGACCTTTGAGTGGCATGGCCATTTCTTTTCTCTTTATATACAAAAGCACACCGTTGCTGAGTGCAGTCAAGTACTAAGGAAACTGACTGTCTACTCTGATGGTCTGATGACTTTTGAGGAAGGACAGGGCTTTATGCAAACACCCCCATGCTTCAAGGTAAGCCTGGCTAAATGAAAGCATTCAGAGGGGAACTGTGAGAATGTACAAGGGCCACAAAGCACTCCCTGTGATGGGAGACTGCAGGGGACTGACCTATTTCACATAATTTAGAAATTATGAGGCAGCTTGATAACAGCAGAGAAGTGCTGCATTAGGAAAGAGATTTCTGACTGGGGACTTCCATTTAGGAAAAAAACCACCATTGTGTGATCCAGTGGCTAGAAGCAGAGGCAAGCCAGATGCAGAGGAGAAAAAAAGGGTGCACTTGTTATATGAGGGTAACTAACCAAAGAAAAGGCTTTTCTAACATCCTGGTAGGCTCTCCAGACCTTGCAGTCTATAAGCCAAGACTAGGTGACTTTCTAACAGATGCATGGCAGCTCAAAAAGAAATTATGGGGCAGCATCAGAACTGACGGGGGGGGGGGGCCCCCAGGATGGCAACACCCTCTGCCCCAGCCTGGGGGGGCTGCGAGGCAGC
>JANZLQ010000052.1:9382593-9406669 GCA_026212715.1 Elanus axillaris
GGGGGGGGCACCCTGGATCTGTTATGCAGTAGGTTACACTTGATGATCATAATGATCTCTTCTGACCTTAAACAATGAATCCCTGACATTCAGCTGTGCTCAAGTGTGGCACTTTGTTGTACAGCAGTTTTGGATCAAAAATAGCCATTATCAGTGAATTAAACAGGAAAATTAATAACAGGGTTGCTCCAGCACCCCTTGTGCTCCTTAATTTGATATTTCTTTATTTTATGTTGTCCTTAAATTTTTAGTGTGCTGCAGAACTGTGTATTGGATATGCAGAAGCACATTCTAGGGGTAATTAGGAGGCAGCTGGAGGGTTTTGGCAGCTGGGAAGGGGACAACAAGCACTCTTGGCTCTTTGAGAGGCAGTGTGGATTTGTGGGAGAGGGACATTAGCTGAATGCTAAGATTGTCAGCAGGAAGAGTCAAAGGGGCTGACAATAGTATTTGCATCATCTTGGAGTTAACCACTTCCAGAGGAGAACAACAGCGTGCAGCAAAATAGGAGCTATTGTTCAGCCTGCAGACTGGTGATCTCTTGAGTCTTGCAGCAAAGGCATTTTTTTTCAATGCAGCTTGACTGGTTTAAATCCAAAGTATAGCTCCTACTTGCACTGGTGGTGTTTACAGAGGCTTAAGGCCAAATGCTTAAGGAAAGCTCTGATGTCACAAGACACAGCTCTTGGTGCTGTGTGTGCTGTAGGAGTTCACAGTGGTCCATACCCAGGGTCCACATCCATGGCAGTGCATGGCTGAGATAGGCTTTTCTTCACTTTGCCACTATGAGTCTGGCTTTGGGTGTTTGTTCTCCTCCACAAACCATAGGAACTGCTACTCTGCTCCCTTGTTGCCCATGAAGGCTTAAACTTTTGCAGCCAGGGAAGGGTGGTCCATGTAGGAACTTGGCTTTAGGAGGGATGGAAGTGAAGCTGGGGCTGCGGAGGCAGGACTTGGACGCACATAAGGTGCCTTTCACTAGCATTTTAGTTTGGATGAAACAGATCTCCTGGTCATGCCACATAATTGCAGTTTGATGATTCACACTGTGGAAGAGGATTGGGGCATGCAAGCTGGGCTCCGCTTGGGTAATGCTGTGCTGGCAGAGGAGACGCAGGTGTGTCCCTGAGGTGCTCCAATCCATGACTGCTCAGGCCACTGCTCCAGGCCGTCAAACTCACATATAACTGACTGACGATACAGCAGCTCTGTGCTTGTGCTGCTCTACTTGCTAAGACTGACATAACCTTTACCCTCTGTGACTGTGTCAGTCAAAACCCTCTAATGTCTCTTGCTTCCCAAGATCAGAAGTGATTAAGTTAATTTATATTTCAGAAGGACCCATCAAAGGAACTATCTTGGTCATGATGTGATTACCAGGAAGGCCAGAGTATTTAGCCTCTGTCCCGTGACTTAGTGAGGTTGTGAGGTTGCCTTCCTGCTGAGAACCAACTCGTTCCTGACCTCTAAAGTTTTCCTGCTTAATATCCCTGCCATGAGCCAAGGCTGTGCTCATTTTTTGCTAATGTCTGAGGATTAATGTAGGGGAAATATAAAGTGATGAGGTTACATGACAGTCCTGGGCTTGGTTATCAGAAGCCACATTAACCCTTCACTCTCCCCAGCTGACATCACCACAGATGTGATTTCCAAGCTAAGCCATGAACTTCCAGGACATCCAAAGCCTCATTATGAATCAAAAAGTTCTGCAGTTCCTATGTATTGTGCTGCAGATCCCGTAATTACTTTATTTAGATCCCTTTTGTTGAATTGTACTTTGGTTCCTCCTTGGTTTTAATTATCCTTTCCACCTTCCCTTGCCTCTTTCTTGTAGAAAGAACTCAGGGAGGGCTTCCAACCAGGAGGGCCAAGGTCTTGCTGGCATTGTCCTCACCCCCTCCACTGGCATGTCCTTGATGGGAACCGTGGTGCAGGTCACTCTGGACATCAGATGGAGTGGGTGTGGTCCAGGCTGGCACACTGTTCTCCTACATAGGTACTGATGCTCTTTGCCACCAGAGGTACTTTTTTTATAGGTACACTTGCAGTGATGTCCTAGCTACCCAGCGTAAAGCACTTTTCACATTATTAGAACCATTAGCTCCACTTATTTTAGCAAAATCCTCTCCAAGACAGTCATACATTTCCTTCCCCAAACTTAAAATTTCCCCTTGATTTTATGTCAATAAACTGTTGTTTGAGTTGCTGAATATCGTTGGAGACTGACCATCCCAATCCACGCCAATGATGGGCAAATTGAATCCTATCTGATATGTAATTTCTCAGAGTAGAAAGTGCTTTGGCAATCTGGATCAAAGGCGCTATGTAAAGTCATGATTATTGTTGTTATAGTGAAATGAGCTCATGGAAAAATCATGTTGACTTCTCCTTTGTAGGTTGCCTGCACTGTGGAGCCTTTGATGTCTAATGGCCTGGCACCGTATCTTGTGTAGGTATAGCCTATAAAAAGAAATTTATAATGAATAAGTAAATTATTATTTATTATTTTTAGGACCTCAGAACACAATCCTATACAAATGATGCAATGCATATCCAGGGCCAAAAGCTGTTAGAAAGAGACTAATAGGTGGGGCCTTTCATTTGATCCAGCATGGACATTTTTTTACATACTCTCCATCCCATTTTAGATGGATGTTCAATCAGCAAGATGAGGTGTTAGTTCTGACTCTATGTCTTCAAATTTTATGTTGTTGGCAAATCAAAGTGAACAAAAAGGATGGTCTGTGTGAACTCCACAAAAGGGCTAGGGATGATGTGACTTCTTGAAATTCAGCTAGCTCTTGACATGATTCTTCCAGCCTAGAGGAAATCTCATGTGTGCTGCGAAATTCCTGAATCTTCCTCCATCTCTAAAAGACTTGGGAAAAAACAATTTAAAAATGTGTTGTCATTTGCAATCACTTCTCTGTGCAAGGTCCCCACCATGGTGCTTCTGCACCGCAGCAGCTGAGCAATACTGCTGATTTCGGGGGCGGTGGGGACCTGCTGCCAAAAGCCACACTGTGGCTGCCCGGCTATGGCTCCTAGAGGGGCAGAGCCCAAAACCTCCGAAACCTGCTTCACCTCCTGGGTTAGGCAGGCTCCCCGCATTGTCACTGTTGCAGTGTGCCATGTCCCCGCATTTCTCTGCCTTGTTTTGCGGAACCTCTGTGCTCCCCAAACTCCTCCGACTGGGATGAGTGTATTCCCATGGCAACCAAAACACAGAGGCTGGGCAGGGTTTGTTCCTCTCACCATCCCCAGCCTGTGTCTGTGAGAGCATCTCTGGCACTGGCACAGGTAGCTGCTCAGCTGGGGGACCCTTTTGGAGCTGAGTCTCTTAGCAGGAAGCAGAACGTGCAGTTCTAATGAGGCATCTCTCATAACTCTTTGTCTTCTCCCGGCTGTAAAATAGATGGGAGGATGGGGAGAAGGCTTCTGCCTCTTCCCCCGTGGATGGGCCAGGGTGGCACAGGTTCTGTGTGTGGGACGCAGAGGCTGAGGCCAGCCTTGTGCCTGCCAGCAATGCCAGGGTGCTGGTGGAAAACACAACATGAAGGAGAAAGCCAGCAGCAGCATGGGGTGCCGGGAGGGGAAGCACATGCTCCTGCGGGACAAGCTCCTTAGCCCAGGGTGGTGGGGTAGATTGGATCCCGCATCTCGTTTGTTCACTCGCAACACTGGAGGCCATGGAAGGTGCTCCCGGAAGCCTCTGAAGACCCTCCATCACCAAGGTTTTGCTAGGAGGTTGATATCCCCCTGAGGGACTAAAATCCAGGTTTGGGGTATGGCTGGAGCAGCCTTGACCCTCCCCACTCCGGGACCTGCCACCACCACGAGTATGCCCATCAGGAGAGGGGAAGTTAGTGGGGAAGCATTGAGAAACTTCTGAAGGTGCTAATTAAGCAACTTCAAGTTATAAACATTTTTAATTGGACTTGGTTTTGGTGTCACATACTATCTCTTGATGAGACGAGTCCTAAAATTAAAGCTGTTTTAATCTCTCTCTCTCTGCTCCTCCTCTGTACCCTGCTTGTCTTTCTGGTTACAAAGTAGAAAAGAAATCACTGAGGCTTCTTGAGCTTTGCTGAACACTGCTATTTTTAAGGTGTTATATTTGATTTACTTTAAATCTGACCAAAAACTCCACCTTGGGACCAGACCTCCTTTATCAATGTTGCAGCTAACTTTTTGCTTTTGCGTGTAGATTTTTAAGGAGGAAGGACAAAAATTGGGCTTGTAAGAGATGCTAGCTCACCACCTTAACAATGAGAGCACCATCCTTTAAAGTAACCTTTGCCCAGGGATATTGCAGCATATCACTGTCTCTTTGTGATAAATGCTACATCTTCATCTCTTTTTCTTTTTTTTTTATTAAATGTTTCTTAAATGGCAGAAATGGTTTTGTATTGAATTATGAGATCCAAACACCATCAGGTTTTGCTGTGTGCTCTTTTGTCACTGTCACAGGCCAACCAAAACTCTCCAGGCTTTAAGGGAGTGGGGACAGTGGTCCAGGCTGTGCAGGTCATGCCCTGTTCTGCCCTGGGAATAGCTAAAGACATCAGATTTCAGCCTTCCTCTTATCAGCCAATTACTACTTCATGTGTGCCTGCCTTCATATCTATTGTGCAGGACCAATTTTAAACCCAATGCGTCAAAATTAATGACTCTGATGGCACAGCACTACAAGACCCTTTCTGCAGGGGCTGAGGAAGGGGAGGACAGAGATGGAAGGGGCTGAAGGTTTCACTCCCAGTCTCACTTTTTCTTCCCTTGTCCTGCAAGTGCTCCTTAACGCTGCACTCTGCCCGGCAGCAGTGCTATGTTGGCCAATGTGTGTGCATATAGATGCCTGTGCATCTGCTAAGGAGCCGCCAGCCACACAAGCCGAAGTGGACCTGAGCTGGAAGGGTGCTTGAGCATGCCTGTCGGTAGCAGCTGGTGCTCTGTGCCGGGCAGCCCCTTCTTTTTGGGAGAGGTGGGAAGAAGGGATGGAGCTGCCTTAGGACTGCCCTGTGCTCAGGCTTCAGTCTGTGTAGTGCCGGGGGGATCAGCTGTCTGGTTGGGGTCTGCTCCTTTTACTTCCCGGCTGCTGGGGTCTGTACATTAAACTTCAGGGGGTTTATAACCTGCCCTGCCAAGAGGAGCTGGAGAGTTTTGGAAGCAGCAAGATGTGGTCCTGGCAGTGCTAAGGCTGGGTATTTCACAGCTTGCATAACCCCAGTTTGCTTTGGGATTTTTGCTGAGGGGGTATGATGCCAAGGGCTGCACTATAGAGGTTTTATTTTGCTTCCAGGAGGCTGCTTGCCATTTTTATATTATCTCACATGGTCATGGAGCACTGCAGGTAATAGAAACCTTTAGTTTTCATTGATTATTCATGGCACAGTTTTCTTTGCTAGGCATCCTCACAGGCCACAGAGCATGCAGCCTCCCAGTGCACATAAGGGGACATCCTCACCACAGATGATTTGGCTTGAAAATTTCCTTGAAGTGTTCCAGCTCTGCAGGTAACAAATACTTGGGTGACTTTGACTTGGGTTCATTCCTCACCACCCTCTTATGCTACCTCTGGCCCCCATGGATGCCCCCAGCCCGGCTGCTGCCCCTGGGCAGGTTTGGTAGCTCCTTTTTGGCAGGACACTGCTCCAAGATACCCTTCTGCTTACATCCAGCTGTGAACTCCATGTGCCAGCCCTGGTCTCTGCCCTGCGGGGAACTGGCTTGGGTCTCTGCCAGAGTGAGCTGGGACCTAGTGAGGCCTGCAAGGAAATGTCGAAACTCAGACAGCTCCATTCCACTTAAAATTTTGGGGGGAAATCCTGAAAAGCTCTTTATGGAGATTGTATTCTTGCAGCAGCCTGTTTCCTCTTTCTCTCTCCTTCTTTCCTTTCCCCACCTCTTTGTCTGCTAAATAAAACAACCTACATTTTTGACCTGAATTACTTTACATGTCCCTGAAGGCATGTGCAGCTCCTAGGACTGTAGGAGGGTTTTTTTCTTTGGTGCAGTTAGATGCCATCATTAGAGATGACAGTCAAGCTGGATCCCCCCAGTCCGAACGCTATATTTATATTTTGCTGTACAAACAATAACCCCATGCATTTCTGTAGCATCAGCCGTCAGGGAGAAGCTTGGGCTGCTTTAAAAGCAGGCAGGCATCAATCCTGTAGGCAAAATACCTCCCCATTTCTGCAGGAGAGACATGGGGAAGTTAAACAATTGCCAGCATCACTCAGCGAGGACCTGAATCTGCCTGCATCTGTATTCCCCTAAACCACCAATAACACCAGTGCTGTTAGCACAGAAACCAGCAGCAGACCAAAACCAGGACCCTGATCTGAAGGCGGGTCCCCCCGTCTGCCTTGCTAGCACCTCTCCCCGGGGAGCATCAAGCTCCCCAAGGGTCCCAGGAGGGCATGCAAGAACCAACTGCCCTTGGAGCAGCAGCAGCAGAAGCAGACTGGGGTAGGATGTCCTCTCCTCTGCCCTCGCCTCTGCTGCTGGAGCTAAACCCCTCCGGAGAGACTGTGTGTCAGGCCCTAGCAAAGCCCTGCTCAAATCACACGTTCCAAGCGGTGGGTTTTTTGAAAGGACAATGAAATTGCTCATTCTGGCCCATTTTAACGCTCTCTCCTATAACATGCATGGCAGACCTGGCTGAATTAAACCAGCCGTACTAATTTCTCTTGTTCTAGCAGCCCTGTGTAACACACAAAATGCTTGGCTTTGGAGGATGATATTATAAAGAAGGGCACTGTAATTTAGTGGCTCATTTAATGTGAACCAAGAGAAATATGAGGCATGCCAATGCCGCACTGGGGCTCTATTTATATCCTTTTTGGTGTATGGTATGATTTATAATAAAGGATCATTTTTATATAGTATTAGCATGGTAATGGAGCTTACTGGGTTACCACGTCTGAAGTTAGGAAATATTGTATTAGAAGAAGCTCTGCGAACGCCGTGCAAGAATAGCCTTTTCTTCAGTATTAAATCATGATTCCAAGCTTCCTAAAATAAATATTAATGCACTCTATTTACCTAGGAATCTGCGCTTTTATTAATGCAGCAGGAGGATCTCCACCTCTGAGCTCAGAAGCTGTTGCGTGCAGCCTCACAGAGGTCATTTTGTGGTTCCCAGCCCTGCTGCTCAGCACCCTCCAGCACTGGGAGCATCCTCCTGTCCCAGGAGCCCGGGAGGAGGGCAAAAGGCAGAGAAAGCAGAAGGGCCCTGTTTTGCTGGGGAACATGGTATCACAGCTTATAGGAAGAATTTCCTTCCTCTGCCCCCAATGCATGAAGCCCCATGACACCTGCACCTCTCCCCATCCTTGGGGCTGCTGGTGGGGAGGAGGGAGGACCAGGATTTACCCCTTCAGATTTTTTCTGAAGGCCACAGCAAGCAAGCGGTGGAGCCAGGATAAAAGCAGAGCTGCTCCTGGCACCTTGCCCTCTGCATGATTCAGAGCTTGTTTCTGAAGCGAGAGGACTGGGTAAAGTTTCATTTGTCTATCTAGAAAGCAGCGCATTCTGCTTCTCATTTAAAGCTCGGGAGCCTCATGATGATTCAGAGCTCATGCAGGAATGTGCCTGTATGCTGATTTTTAGTGCCAGGCAGCGTAATGCCTGCCAATGATTAGTTCTGCCATGCAGGTGGGTAAAGGAATTAAATCGGGTTTGGAGAAACAGGGGGGCAAAATAATCAGCTGGAGGATGCCAGGGAGAAGGAGAGCTTGCACAGGTGTGGCAACGCCTTTGCAAATGTCACTTCCAGTGAAGCTGAAGTACGAGATGGTGAGATGTGGAGGGTTTTCTTTAAGGCAGATGCTGTGCAGGGCACCTCAAGCCTGCTGCAGGGAGCTGGTGTTGCTTGACTCACCTTGAGGAGAGATGCTCGGCCTTTCCCCTCTTCCTCGCGGGGCAGGGAGGAGCTGTGGGAGGCCACAATACCCCTGCTGCGATGTCCTAGTACCCCTGCTGCCATGTCCCAGTGCCAGAACACATCCAACTGGCTTCCCCAGCTGGGGCTTGGCTTTTGGGGCACACAGTGACAGATGGATGCTTTTCAATGTGGATGGGACTGATGGCTACCCAGGACATCCTGGACCAACCTGCAGGATGGCAGCCGTGAGGAGACCACCTTTGGTGCCATCCATAGCACCACAGGCAGCCGGCAGCCTGTGCAAGCATGTGCCCCCAGCCCAAGCTCCCTCCTGGTCCATGCTGAGACGGGCTGCTTTGCTGGAGGGGAGTCCCCCTGCTCCCCGCTCTCCCGGCCCCATGGGGACACAGCCACCGTCACCAGCTGGGAAGGTGACATGCAGGAGTGGACAAAGCTGGAGCTGACTCTGCTTCCCACTGAGCCAACCTCAGGGAAATTACCCAGCCACTTTGGATAAAAATGAATTAAGTAGCCTGGCAGTAACTCAGACCATATTTTATTAACTTGGCCAGAACCAAGTAACGTTAATCCCCCTCCCTGAAATTTCTTTTTTACAGCCAGGCTCTAATATATGAAAATGTGCTGGCAAAGTTTTCGGTAGGTTACAATCCTCTGGTTAGTAACAACCACGCAGCAGGGGGCTATTGCTCGGATAGGGGCTGAGCCACAGCTCAGAGCCCTGCACAGCCCACCTGAGCACCGAGGCAGTGGGCGATGGCTTCCTTCGCTGCTTGCCTTATCACCCTGGGAAAATCCCCAGTGGCTCATCACTTTTGGGGTGAGGGGTGCCGGGGTGTCTGAGGGGCCTAGGTCATCGCTGGGTAAGGGTAGGGACTGGCTCCAGCCCACAGGGGTGAATTGCTCTGCAGAGGTGCCTCTCTCCCTCCCCACCAGGTAGGGAAACAGCTTTTCTTGCCTCAGCAAATGCTGTATCTCAGTTTCTCTACAAAATTGGGGGGACCATCCACTCAGACTGCTAGGTATGATGCCTCAATGCCCGCCCTTGCTTTAGACGTTGAGGTGCACCCCAGGGAGGAGTCTGGCATCTAAAGGAAGGCAAAAATCGCCTTCTGCACAGGTTCCTCCCTCTGGGCCACCCACTAAACATGGTGGAGGCCAGGAAGATGCTGCAGAGTGGGACTCTGCCTGCCAGTGGCCCAGAGCTCCTGCCACTGGCCCCGTGGGGGCTGCCGTGGGGCTAGAGCTCCTGGGGAGGTCTCCAGTGGGCTGGTGACCCACCAGGACCCTGGGGGGCTTCTCCACTGTTTCATGGATGCTGACTTTGAGCTTTGTGCCGGCGAGGGGGTCACTTTTGTGAGTCCTCAAAGAGGTCTGTGGGGCAAATTAACACCTTCCCCACCCTCTGCTTTCTTGCGTCCCACGTAAGCCCTAGCAAGAAATAAAACTGCATTCCCTTCCTTGTTTATTAGCACTAATAATCCTAATAATACTTCACACATCAGTAAGAGCTTCCATCTGAGGAAATGAAAGCACTTTACAGACATTAATGATTTAAGACGCTTAGCCCATCTCTGAGATACGTAAGAAAAACCATCCTGGTTTTTACAAATGGGAAGGAAGCTGAAGCAAACTGTAGGTAAGTGACTTGTGGCCACGCAGAAGGCAGCAGCCAGGCAGGGTGAGAGTACAGTCTCCTTCACTACTGCCTGCAACTGTGGCTCCCCTTTGCTGTTTTTCAGCCAATTTCTTCTCCGTGCCCACGATGCTCCAGTGGAGCCATCAGAAGAGCTGCCGCAGGCTCCCGGGGACCAAATCCAACTTCCCCACTGTGCTATCTGGGGGCTGTTTGCCTTCCCAGCACGCACTTGCTCAAGGCAGGCTGGTCCTTGGGAGACTGCAGCTGCTCACTGCTGGTGGGGTGAGGAACCAGGTTTGCTCCAGCAGTTCCCACGTTTTGGGGATGCCCTCAGGGTGCGGTGATGCCCTGCGCTCCCTAATTGACCCCGGTCCTCGGGGCAGGCAGGGGACCCCACCGGGGCTTGAAGAGGAGGGCACCCCGGGAACGGGTTGGGTGTTGCATCCCATCCCTGGCAGCCTCATCTCTCCTTTTGCTGCAACATAACTTGCAATGCGCCGCGGCCGTATCAGCTGCCAGGCTGGCTGCGAACACGGCTGCCATCACCCAGTGGCTGTCCCATTGCCTGCAGGGTGGACATGGGGAGAAGAAACCCGGTTATAAATAGTCGGATGAACTCCAGCCCACTGGGCAGTGAACTTTTTGTATACAGCTGCTTTGTAAAATGAAACTAGCCCATGCCTCTCTGGGTGGAAAAAGAAAGTGAACGGGGACCACACCTCTTCTATTATGTGCATAGATCTGCCCATCGGGGTCTGGCAGCGCTTGCCTAGTTAAATGAAATACTTGTTATAAACATGGGACTACCGGGTGGTTGGTTGTTAACTGTTTAAGGCACAATTTGAAATAATATGATTTGGCCTGGACCACAGGCTGAAACGGGATTTTCCACCTTGAGATGTGACCATATCTGGGTTGTCTGCTTCCCTCCACTATGCAGCGCTTATAAATAACCCCCTTCTCATCCTCAGAACAGTGTCTTCTTTTTTTTTTTAACATGAGAAGGAAAGAAAAAAAAAAGACAGGCAGGCAAGCAATAGTGAAAGTGCCACCATGTTGCTCTATTTTAAATCCCGCTTGCCTGCAATTTAACATGCAGGCAGGGGAGGAGACCACTGGGTCAGCCCACCGCCGCCTGCCCGGTCACTGCGGTGTGCATGTGCCTGTGTGCATTTATTGTTTTATCCTCACGTCACCTTTCAGCCTGTGCTGCTCACCCTCCCTCCGTCCCCAAAATCTCTGATTAATAGGTTTGCTTGCTTTTTATATCCACACATGTGGCACATCTGGAGCAAGGCGTGCCTCCGCTTTCTTGTTGTTGTTTTTTTAATCTCCCTCTATCTATATGTACGTGGTTGTTGTGTTTTTTTTTTTTTTTTTACTCTACTTGCGACTGCCATGGCAACTGTTACATGTTTGGCAAAAAGCTTACGGAGAAGAAAAGGGGCTCAGAGCACTCAGCTGGCAGATGTCCAGTGTAATCATGCCGCAGCGCCGAAATGAGGCCTTTGGCCGGCTGCCGAGCTAGGGAGAACAAAGATGTCAGTTCCCCGTGTTGGCGGCGGCGCTTGTTTGGCACCCTTATATGGTTTCCCAGAACTCCTCGCCTTGGCCGCTTTCCATTCCCTTTAGGGCAGCAAACAGGATTAGCACACACAGACTTGTTTTTCTCTTTTCTCCTCCAACTGTTCCAATGACATCATCCCTGCTGCATTCAGCTGCCAGCAGGGTGACTTTGGGGGTGGGTTTTTTTTTTTCTCTTTAAAAAACCACCACCGTGCACACACCAGCAAGCAGGATGGTTTAGGTAATACTTGCACACCTTTCTTATTAAATTAAAGCCCCCAAAGTGCAGCGAGCTTGGGCAAACCAAGCCAGACATGCTGCTTTTTTTTTTTTTTTTTTTTGGCTTCTCATAATTGAATTCCTGCAAGATAAAAATCTCCTTTTCCTCAGTAGGCTGTAATCAGCACTTGCAGAGCTGTGGTTTCCAACTGCCCTGTCATGTGCTTCCTTATGAAACTCCACAGAGAAATCGCCTTGGCGCGGGTTCCGATTTAAAGGGCCCGGGAGCAGGGAGCAACCCCCGACAGCCCCCCGACATGGCGGGGCTGGGACCACCCAGCCCGGGGTGCAGGGGTGCGTGGGGGCCCACGGGGGCTGCTGCGGGGTGGCATGGGAGGGAAGCCCCCTCTGTTAAGGAAAGACTTTGTTCAGGAGAGTTTTTAGTTGCTGCTGGCCATGGAGGGTGGGGAGAAGGATGTGCAGGAGAAAACCACTGAATTTTCTGCCTTTCGCCTCAAAGCCCAGAACAGTTTTCTGCTTCTGGACATCTTCTCCCCTGGGCATTTTCCTCTCTCCACCTCATCGCTTTGCCAGCCAAGTAACAGAGTCATGCCCCCCTTCCCACGGGAGCCCCGAGGGGTACCCGCAGCCAAGGATTGCCCCCTGCCAGGAGGTGGGCAGCCCTTGGAGGGGAGGCCGGGGCCGGCCGGGGCAGCAGGACTGCTTCCCCTCTCCCTGCACCCGCTTCCCTCATGGCAGCATTCCTGTTTTCCTTGGCACGGGCCACAGGATGTGATGCTTGCTTCCTCCTCTTGCTGCAGACCCGGGGAAGGGGCCCGAAGGGGATGGTGGGCTTTGCATGAAGAGTTGCTCACTGATGGAAAAGCTCCCCAGCTCGGGGCTGGCCACAGACCACTGGATGTTTGTCAGCATGGGAAGAGCTGGCCGGTCCAGTTCCTCACTGGGTCGCTCAGTTTTTCCACCACACAGGCGGATGGATGGGCGGACAGATGTAGATGACAAAGCGGGGTTGCAAAGAAAGCTTTATGTAAGCGGCACTCGGCCGGCGGCTGACAGTGCAGCAAGTGTTCAGCTCCCAGAGCTCCACATCAAACCTGGCAGCACATCAAAACCTCTGTTTCATAACCCACTAGAAATAGGATTTTCTAACAGCACTGAGAGGACTCGCCTTGTTGTGCAGGGACCTGGGATTTTACCAGTTGTTAATGGTTAACTAGGCAATGGCCTAAAAAATTCGGTAGTGCCCTTACCCGTGATGAGGTACGTGATTTTACCAGGCGCTGTGGCTGGCAGCAGCTATGCCACTCTAGTCCACCTGCTAATAACATAACTCAGGAATTAATTAGCAATTACCAGCAACCAAATAATTACAGAATCAGCCATCAGGAGAGAGGCTGTGATGCTGTGAGCGGCTTTCCCAGGATGGGGACTGCCCTCCGCCGGGAAGGGGATGTGTAAGCATGCCCTGGGGAGGGAGCAGGGATGGAAGGGGGGCTTCCCCAGGGAAGCACAGATTTCCAGAGGCACTGAGATTTCATGGGAAGAAGAGGGCACCAGGAAACAAAACTGGTGTACCCTGACCCTGATGGCTTTACCCCCCTGCAGTGGCAACCCTCCCCTGCTCACCCCAGCTGACATGCTGCAAGGCTGGGCTGGTGCCTGGGCTCCTCCAGCTGTGCCGAGGGAGCAAGGCAAGTGTCAGCCAAACCCTGAGCTTTATAATGCATGGAAGGCACAGCTCAGGGAGCCTTTTGCAGAACAGAGCAGTGGCTTTGGTCAAGACTAGCCATGGGCGAGGGCCTTGCTGTGGTGCTAAAGGGCAGAGAAACCAGGGTGCTGGTCCCACACCCTGCTTGCTTGCAGGGCTGCCCCTCTACAAGAGAGATGCAAGAGCCGCTCACCTCCTGGGCACCCAAGGGGATGGCAGCATGCTCCCACCCGGGCCTCTGCCCATCCTGGATCCATGCTGAGATGTGCTGATGGCAGAGGAAAGGCACTTACATTTTTTTTCAGACATTGAAAAAAGAGTGAGTGCATTAGATAGATAGATTCATGGAGATGGAAAAGGCCCAGGTATTCATCTTATTCATCACTCTCTCCTTGCTGATGAAGAGTTATCCCCTCTTGGACATGATCCAGTATTTTGTCCAGCCTCATTTCCAGTGATCCAAGTGATGGGGCTTCCTTTGGGAAACTCCATCACTGCCTAATGCACTTTGCTGTTAGGGAGTGCATCTCACCCTGCAGCTGGCTTCAACAGTTCATCTCTAGGCTCTAGACTTGTTTCCCAATGTACCAGCTGCTTGCGGTCTCCTGTCTCCTCCAGGTGAACTAGATGTCTTGAGCTCTTTTCACTTTCTTCATCGGTCAGTCTTAATCCTTTAATCATTTACTGCTTTCCTCCTCTCTGCTGCCATCTGCCCTGTGTTGGCCTGGGTCTGCCAGACATGGCCAAAGTATCTCTGAGTGGAGAGAGCCTCCCTGGTGGGGGGCTGAGGCTCCGTGGGCTGCAGCAGCGGTGGCTTCCCAACAGCTCTGGGCCAGTGAGTGTGAGCTCAGCGGCTGGCATGGGAGAGCTCAGCTGGAGGGATGCTCCATTTTACACTGACTACTAATGGCCTGGAGGGGCTGTTCTGGCCAAGTAGGACATCTGAAGCATAGAAACACCCCAGCCACATAGAGCCTTTCCCTTGGCCATGCTCCCTGCAGAGGAGCAGGCGAGAGGTTTGGGTGGAGGAACTTCTCGGTGCAACTCTGAAAGGGCAAACCGCCAGGCCAGTGTGAGCAGGGCGGTCTTGGTCCCGTCCCCTCGAGCAGCATCACCAGTGCCATTGCAGGCTGGCTCACACCCGGGCGCCTGAGCTGGATGGAGCAAATACTTTCTGCACAGTCAAAATAACCGAATTGGCCCAAGTTACATCCCTGAGGGCACCTCATGTAGACCAGGCTCCTTCCCTCCATCACCTTCACAGAAATGATGTGAGCACCCCTTGTACTGCATGGAAGTTCCTATCTGCAGCTGATTCTCATGCGTGTGTCCTCCTCTGTCTGGAAGTGCAGGGGTGTCCCTGTTCCTCACCCCACAGCTTGAATTGTCCCCAGAGGAATATACTTCTGTGGTCATATTCCCAGTCCATTTTTGTCCCCTCTCCCCATTTCCATTCTTCCGTGTCCCTATACTTGCAGCTCCTTTGTATGGAGCCAACAGGGCCGTGAGCACCTCCATGCCATGCTCCCACCCACGGCAGGGGGGTCCCCAGCCCCTGGTCCCCCCACCGGCTTGTTCTCTCACATGCCACGTCCCCTCTGCGTGCGGGCATTCGTCACAGCGCTCAGCACAGCTCAGCCTGGGTCAGATGCCTCCGTTCCTCCTCGCGTTGGACCCAGCGCTCTCCCTCTCTTTTTGTTTCCTTTTGTTTATGGCACTCGATCCAGCTTTCAGGCCATGCGCAAACGCTCTGCTCCCGGCCAACTTGACTTCGTTTCAAGGAAGATTGCACAAGAGTTCAGGGCTGGTGCTCGGAGCCAGGCCTGCTGGGCTGGCTGTTTTGTCCCCTCGCCCCGGTCCTGCCGGAGGACCTGCTGGCACGAGCCCCCGCCAAAGCGGAGTCAGCAGGATGCTGCAAGGGCTGCCCGGCTGGGAGGAGCCAGAGCAGCAAAGTCCAACGGAGGTCAGGGACAGGCTTTGCAAATTTAGATTTTAAAAAAAGAAAAAGGAAAAGAGGGAGAGCAATAGAAGTTTGTCTGGGATGCTTTGTTAAAGCCATGCAGATTGATGATAAGCCCAGGTACTTTCAGGTATAAATAGCTCTTCTTCCAGTCTCACGCTGGGGCTGGGCAGTAAAAGCTCCATTGCTGCTGGTCGTGGTAGAGAAGCCAGGCTCCAAGCAGCAAGAGAGGGACTGGCAAACCTACATAGCTCCCCTGAAGTCAAAAGGGAAGAGGTGGAGGGGTTCTGATGGCTTACACAGCTGTGGATGTGTCCAGGAGCCCAAGCCACCCCCCCCCTCAGTGGCAGGGCTGAGACACCCTGCAGAAGCAGCTCGCCAGGTTGCTGTTTGCAGTCTGCCTGGCCTTTGGCAAGAGAAAGCACTTACTACCCCTCATCTCCCATGCAATTTGTATTTCAAATGACGTGAAAACCTTGATTCCATCCATGGGTTTAAAAATGCTGCAGGCGAGAAAACACACCCCCCCCCTTTTTTTTAATGGTTCCTAACTTTTTTCTGAAGGCAGGTTTATTATGTTTGGTTGGTTGGTTTATCCTTTCAGTGACCTTGTCAACAAAGATATTGGCAAAGAGCTGATAGGGGAATACTTGGAAAAATCAAACATATCTGCACGAGCAAGCTGCAGTAGGGTGAACCCTGGGAGAGTTAGCTGACCTGCTGAGCCTCTGTCAATTATTTTTGAAAAATCACGGCGAATGCAAAGCTTTGGGGCACAGGTTCCTCAGCAGCCTGGGGCTGAGATGTTGAAGTGCCTCGTGACACCCATTGCCATCACAACTAAGAAATTTTGTTTACTTTCCTGACATGGGAGCCTCCCCGCTTTGAAGGAATTCGGAGTGACTTAAAATCCTTTGGGAAAGCTCTGTCTTTCTCAGAGGTGGGATTCATCTCTTCTGACTGTAGAAGTTTGGAAATCACGCAGTGATCCAAGCTGATCACCCTTGCTCTTCTCATAGGGCATGAGGAGGAACAGGCATCTCACAAAGCATGACTTGTTTATATGTTCAGAAGGACAAATCTCTTGTTGGAAGGTCCCACCTCTTCCACAGAGCATAGTGGGAGCCTGGGAAGTTTGGTTAGCCATAGCTGCCTACCTTAGAGAAGACAAGCATGAAATGGTGCGACCCACCCTGGAGAATGGACTCACTTTTGGTCTTTTGGAGCCACAGAGGATGTGGCCAGTGACCTACGGTGGATATTCAATGACATACAAACTTTTCCTCCAGCTCCCAAGTTCTAGTGCGGCTTCTTGGGTGTTGGCGATCTCATTAAAAACCCTGATAAATGCAATGATGCAGCCCCATAATTATTCTCACTTCCACCAATTTCATGTGAGTATACGGTAATATTCTCCCCATACTTTCCAGTTTAACATAATGCTGATAAATGATATGACAACGATAAATTTTCATTTTATTTAAAGCTGTTTATCATCTGTATCTATTATGGAAAGTCATCAATTATGCAAAAAGCGTGAATGTTTAAAGAGCCTCTGAAGTGTCTCTATTTATGGATTGCATGTTGTGTCTTCTTTACTCCTTGCTTGTGCACACACTGGAGAGGCTTCTCCATTAAGTATCATTTTTGCACAAAGAGCCTGAAAAATGGAACTTGACAGGGGGATCTTAGACAAGCTGGAGGCTTGTCGCAAAATGTGGCTGACCCATAAAAATTTCATTTCGTGGGAGAATCCCTCAGCCCTTGAAGCTGGGTCTAAATCAGAAGACCAGTAAACTAGATAGATGCAGTGTGCCTGGGGTCAAAAATCCACCCTCTATCGCTCACCTGAAGTCACCTTCCATAGCTTAGCCACGGCTTCTCAGTGAAGGGGAAATAAATGAGTCCTTCATGAATGCTCATTAGCAGAGGGGTCCACATTGCTCAGAGCCCAGTGATTTCTGCAGTCTGTGGTCCCTCATAAAAGCCACAGGAGCTGCATCCCAACAACTAGGGTGGGTGTGGACCACGCTGCAGAGACTCGTGGCTTGCAGGAGGCTGTTCCTGCTCTGGAGTGAAGGAACAAGATGCTTGAAATGGCTGAGATGCTGTAAGTCAGGCAGCTATTGCTTGTCTCTGAGCTAGCACAGCAACCTCTTTGCTATGGAGGGCCAGATTCTGCTCGCAGAGCAGTGTCTTTGGAGCCACCTTGCATTAACACCAGTGTAATTGGCAGCTTGTTTTAGCATGTGCATTAAATCACAGTAATGGGGAGATTTTACAGCAAGGAATGCAGGTCAGGGAGCGAACACCAGAGTCCCTTTAAAGGAGGTGGAGACGTTGGCATCTTGCATTGCTTCTTTCTTTCCTTTCAAGATGCTGGGGAGACAAAAAGAGTTAAAGTGAGGAAATTAGATCACAAAAAGCAAATTAACTAAACAGCACCATCCTGGCCCGAAGCTGATCTCGCGCATGGTGTGCCAGTAAATCCCAAGTAACCCGGCGTACATCTGGGTGTTTCTGGGGCAGCTCTGTCTATTCAGGCCTGCCGGGGTGTCGGAGGGGGCCCGCAGCTGCCATGGCTCTCCGGCAGCGTGCGACAGGAAAGGGAGAGCTTTCTCACACGTCCTACACAAGAGGTCGATTGTGGGGATTGCTGACGGGTGACCTCCGTGTGCCGCCGGTGCTGGGGCTGCTGGCTTCTCCGGCACAGGCACCCACCGGGAGACCTTCTGCTCTTGCATTACAACGCCCGTAGGGTTGGTAAGTGTCCTGTAGCTGCTGAAGACCTAGGTACTTAAACCTCTCTGAAGTAATTAGTTGTGTTTTTAAATTACTTACAATTTAAGTAGTGCTGTAGGGGATGTGTCGGGTTGTGACAAAGAAGGGAGCATGAAGCCTGCAGAGTGGGAGCACGGTGGCATCTGCTATTTTTAAATACACCACGCAAGGTCACCTCCATGCTCTCCCTGCACCCAGAGCTAGTGCCTCCCACCCACCTGCCCTTCACGGTGCTCAGTGGTCTTTGCCATGAAATCTTTCATTTTCTTTCACTCTTCCTTTCCCCTTGTAGCCATCAGGAGATGTCCTTGACAGCGCCACGCGCCTTTAAGCCAAGTAAGCAATAACACAAGAGAGGATTTGCAGCCATTGTGCCTTTTATTGAGTGCATGAAAGGCCTGGGATCAAAGGCTGGCTACTTCCAGCACCAGAAGACTTGCAGCAGCACATTAGTAGGAGGGGTTCTTTTCCCTACCAGTTCAAACAGCTACGCAAATTTTCCATTCAGCTTCTATTTATTCCCCAGGCTCACGGGATGAGGAAGAATGTCCTCTGTATCTTGGCTTCTCCCATGGCAGACACTGCCTCTCACTGCTCTTGTCCTGATCCGACCCGGCTGTCACGAAGCTTGCTGTGGATCTTGTACCCAGTGCTCTGACTGCTGGGCTGGTCCAGAACATCACTGCTCTGCCAGAGGGAAACCTTCTGCTTTACAGCCATGAGCAAATCCAGTTTCTGTCATGACGTACAGAGAAATGTTATTCTGTTTTGGTAGCTCTCTCTTGTACACGGTGATGAGGGGAGAGTGGCCCCTTGGGAGACTGCCTACGGCCCTCAGCATCCTGCTACCTATCTGTGCATGTCAGCATCTCTGTATCTTGCCTCCTCTGCTGGACGCACTCTCCAGTGCATCCTGGGATCACGCTTGTCTTTCCATAATTGCATCCTGCTGTTGCCCAAAATCATTAACTACCAGTGCGCCCTTTTCCCCTTCAGCCAGTTCCAGATGAGTTCCCAGTTCACAGCGTCAGTTCTTACTGTTAATCCATAAACTATAACCTTTACATTGGGTACTGTTCAACGTAATTAGATTTCTATTACATGATGTTCTTTCCCGTGGTTAAACAAGACTTGCTTTCCTTAAACAGCCAGACCCAAGCAAGGTTTAACTGTAACCTTGGCATTAAAGCTCTGTGTTTCCATGCTGTTCTTTGAAAGCCTCTGGTCCACCAAACCATTGCCTGTAGTTATCTTGACATGACATGTTAGCAATCATCTGTAGCTCTCTGGCAGCGAGACCCAGCCTTATCCTTCAGGACATCATCTCTCTCCCAGGGACCCACTTTTTCCATGAAGAGAAGAATAAAACCAGGATGGCTCCAAGTCAGGTCACCCCGACTGCAGTGTAAACACTCTACCTGCTCTGGTGCAAGCTGGAGTGGAAAACAAAGACACAATAGACCAAACAAGGTCATTACACACAATTTGATCCAATTATACATCTAAAACCAGGGCGCTTTGTGTGATGATTTTTATTTTGTGCTGAGAGGGAGTGAAAGCTGCCTTACACATAATGGAGCGGTGCTGGGTGCTAAAATGTGCCTCCCCTCACATAAAGCAGCAGTAATGCCTCCTAAATCCACCTGTACCTCGGCCGAGTGTTCATTTACCCTTGCTCTCACCACTGCCATTCCCTGCAGTTAAAAAATGTTGGTATGCAGGAAAAGTTTCCTCCGGCAGCGCGCAGGCTGTGGCCACCCCCCTCCCTGAGCCCAGGGGCTGCTTTGATGCCACAAGAGCATGACAGTAAGAGAAATGCCTGGGGAAGTGAATCAATAGCAGCAGGCCGGCCAGCTGCAGGGTGAGGACGGGGTAAATCGCTGGAAGAAACTTTCCCAGCCACCGGAGGAGTTGGGAGAACAATGCGGAGAAGAGGATGTGAGGCACTTCCCGCCACTGGCCAGCCCTGCGCCAAGGAGTGCCGCAGCCTCCAGCGCTATCTTTGTACCCCTGACATCGTCTGGAGGCAGCTTTTGCCGTTTACTGTGGGTTTCTATACTTGTCGTTTCTTTTAGCTCTCTCTCAGAGATCTGATTGTCGTTGTAAAAAAAGGGGACTGTGTCCAGCAGCCCTTCTGGCTGACATCTACCCAGACTGTCCGAGGCAGGTCTCAGGGCCAGACGTGGGAGTATGCTGGTTCTTCTCTAGGATCTGGCTGGTAGAGCACTGCCGATGCTTTTTTTCTTTTCCCCTCCCTTTTTCACTCCTCCTATCCCTGAGAGATGGACATAGTGGACTTCTTGTTGTTCTGCTTTCCCATAACCTCTGCCTGTTACCAGCCACTCGAATCTCTCTGTCTAGATTCTGCAGAGCTCCTTCTTTCTATAATATTCAAGTGCCTTTTGCAAGCAAAAAAAAAAAAAAAATCCCGAACAACTCAGCCCTGTGATTTTCCTCCCTGCTATCAGGAAACAGGTTTGTTTGTTTTTTAATGAATGCAAAAGAATGCAGATAGCAGTGAGGAAAAGCTTGGGCGATGAGTTCGGCACTTCTTTATTTAGGCTCCTCCATGTATATCAGCTGAGCCCAGGAGGCAGCAAAGCAAGAGCTGGATGTTATTTCAGGAAAAGCCTGGTCTTTCATGCCCGAGACAGAGTAGCGTCCCTGGAGGGGAGCTCACGGCTCCTGTCCTGCATGGGTGATTTGGGAGGAAAAAGGACAAAGAATTCCAGCAATGCTGCTTTTCTTCTCTGTCTTCCAGGCTTTGCATAGCCGGTGTCCCCAGGGCTGCCCACTGCCACTGAGACAAGTTGGAGGGGGTTCACACCTGCAGCTCTGCCTGGCCTGATATTTCCCACCGCTCCAGGGGACTTGTGGCTGCACAGGGCCAGAGACAGAACAGGCAAGTCCATGGCATGATGTGGGAGATGGACGGTGCATGGCAGTGCTGGGGACTCTGCCACTTACGCAGTGTGGGCACAGCAGCTGTGCTAGGTAGCACAGGCTGAACACTAGTAACAGATTCATTCCAGCTGCATGCTTGCTGGAAACAACAGACTGAAATCACATTCACACTGATGTCAACACCAAAAAGGAAAAAAAAACCAACCAAAGTAATGTGGCAGATTAAGCGCAACATTTCTCTTGACTTACTGCTTGGCACTTCATGCTAGTTTTGGGTGTTTCTGCCTTACTGAAAGTCAAATTTCAGCCTTGAAGCATCACTTCGGCATGAAAAGTAGAAGTGCATCCCATAGAGCAAGCTGCTTAGACTTAAAATGTTATTCAAACAACATATGTATTTTGGCCATAGCTCTTTGCTAAATTCAGCACAGATTCAGGCTTGGTCAGCCTGAAACTGCATTTTTCAGTGCATAATATATTCATTGCACATTTTACCTGGCTCTAGCCATGATAATGTGTGAAACACATCTTCATGATACCTTGGTAGTTAAAGGCACATCTGTTCTTTGGGATCCAAGCAGCTCTGAGATAGGTGACCTCTCATTCCAAACCCAATTTTCATTTGCCCATGGTGAATGTGTTTCTTCCTCAGCCACACAGGATTTTTGCTGCTTTCAAAGTATGTCTTTTGTAGCAGATTTTTATGCAGATTTTTATGCAAGAACTTATTACTAGGTTGTTTTCTATTGATGCAGAGAAATCTTTCATGCAATTTGCATCCCATTAACAGCTTCATAAGAGACAATCCTGATTCTAATGGCTCTGCACAATAAGCCAATAAAGCCAAATATGGAAGGGATTATGGAGTGTGTTGCTGTTAAACTCACAAAATGGCTCGTACATTCAAAAGAGAGGCATCAACTCCTCTGACACCTAAGGTTAGTCCTAAGAGTTACTACTACTGATATTTTGCAGTAGTGTTTTGACTGTCTTTTATCTCCCGTTGGTTGCCCTCTCCATTTTATTGCCCTAGCAGCAGAAACTGAAGAGGAGCCCCAGCCTGCAGGGACCACTGCCTCGCATGTGGATGTCCTATGCAGCCTGCCGGGTGGAAAGTGCTGCCACATTCCAGCATTGCAACAAAACCAGTGCTGTTTTATCATTTCTATAGCAGTGCAATAACAACAGAGGCTGCCTTGGGGCAGGTACAGGTGCTAGCCAGTGTCCCTACCACCGACACCTTCTTGTAGGCATATTTACACCCTGTGCTTTCCCTGTAGGAAAGGCCAGCTGTCTGCACTGAGCCTTTCAGATCTGCTGCCCATCTTTGATGCTGTTGGCGTGGCGTAGGTTGGTGGGCAGACTTACCAGCTGTGGAGGATGAATAACTCTCCCCCGGTGTCAGAATTTCAATCCTTAGCCTTGGGTATTTTTATCACATATGTATATTATTATACAGAGGACTGGAAGTGAAGGGCAGATGTTAGAAGCTGGCCTCCCACTGCCAGAGACCCTCCAGTTCTGCAGAGGGATGCGAGGGGGTGCCTGCACAGGGGAACAGCACTAAGCAGTGGGGAGGTTTCTGCTCCCATCCCTCAGGGAGCACATTTGTACGCTGTTTCTTACCAAGGTTAGAAAACTACTGCTGTGATGGATGAGGTGGCAGAGGACCGAGGCTGGCAGGAAGCTGGCTCGGAGGAGACAGGGAGCGTGGTGGGAGAGAGAAAAGCGGCAGTCAAGAGTATGGCGGGACCTGCCTACAGCTGACTTTTCCCTCCCTCCGCTAGATCCTTCCTCATCTGTTCCTGCTTCATCTGGGAACAGCAGTCACGGGTCAGCTCAGCCATCTGGCTCCCTTGTGCCCTCTTTTCCTGCAGGATGCAGCCTAAAGTTCTCATATAAATTCAAGTAATTGTCCAGGCTCCTGGGAAATACATGATAGGGCACTCTCTTGAACTGTGGCAATGCCCAGACCACATTCCTTCCCAGTGCACATGTAATGTTCTGCATGCTGTTAACTAGCTCAAGGTTTTCACATGCTTGGTTGCCTAACAGAGAAAGTTTCTTCCGTCTGCAACAAACAGCACACAAAAAAAAGTTTTTTACCTTCTTTGGTCACGTTTGTACATGCTCTTCTGTTTCAACTGCTCAGCCATTATGGGGCTTCAGTATATTTTGTTTGCATATCATGGCCTGCATTTTCAGCTTCACGATTATCAGTGTTGTCTTTATGCCTCTATTTTTTTGATTTAGAGGTGGCTCGTAAATGCAACACACCAGTGGAGCCAGCCACACAAACAGCTGCTGAGCACGCAGCGGGAGGCGTTCAGAAACACAGCAATGATGAGCTGGACATAGTCCCAAACAAGCTCAGCATAACCTTCCCCAGTACAGGGGTCCCTTGTCCACTGCCCCCCAGCTGGCTCGTGATGACACCAGCTACCCCCTGCCCCTCGGCACGGCGGGTTGCGGGGCTCAGGCACACGTGTACGGTGAGCTCATCCTCTTGGTCTGCTGCGAATGGAGCAAATCTGGTGTTGCCAGGCCATGGCTGGCTCTGGCACGGCAAGCAAGATTCACAGGGCACACATGTTTTGGTGTGCTGGAGCTGGAGGTGATGCCTGGGTGGGTCATACAGACCCGCATGGTATATGAGTGACCTGCTCGGTCTTCTGCATGCCTGTGCTGCACGGGGCTGAGTTGGCCCAGCTGTGATGTCTTCTGATTCATGGTCTGATGTCTTCTGGCCTCATGTCTCCACATGGCATGTCTTTGAGCTGAATGCATGCCCCTCATGGGTGGACCGCTGGCTGCCTTGGGGCAGGCCTGGGCTCGGGATGGTGCTCAGCTGTGAACCAGCCCGAGGAGATGGTCTCAGTCACCTCCCAGGGTGCAGGATGTCTGGGAACCACGTCTGCTCCCCTCAAAATGGAATTTTCATTGCCACAGGGTTTTGCACTAACCCAAGCTTTTGTGCTCCTTAAATTTCTAGCATCTGTAGGGTGTAACTTTATCAAACGCTAAAAAAGACAGTTCAGCCAGCTTCAAACCAGCTCCGTGGTTTTCTTTTCCCTTTCTCTCAGACTTCGAATTTTCCTTTCCTCTGGACTGTATATCTGTTTTACCCTTTACCTTTTTTTTCTACAACTCTATTATGGTGATGCCTAGCAAACACCAGGACCCTATTAGGCACAGCCAACAAAAATGGTCTCCAAAGAGTCAGACTATAAAGTGGTTTTTTTTAAGTTTCTGCTTTCAGTTACTTCTTTCACCACTTTTTCCTCCATCCTTTTTCCAGATATCTCTTTCCTTCCTTCCTTCCTTCCTTCCTTCCTTCCTTCCTTCCTTCCTTCCTTCCTTCCTTCCTTCCTT
>JANZLQ010000052.1:9422769-9438355 GCA_026212715.1 Elanus axillaris
CCCCCCCGCTTGCAGCTCTCCCACATTCAAGGTAGGGGTGTGCATGCTGAGTCACTGCCTGGGGTTAACAGGCTCCAGCCTTGCAACAGCAAACACCCATTAGTGGAACAAAAGCGGTGTTGACAGTTAGCAGCGCATAGCTAACTCTGATTAAAGGCCAGCTTGGGTCTTCGGGGAAGAGCAGTGGAGGGGGAGGGCAGGGGCTGGTGCCCGGGGGACCCTCAGCGCTCCTCCGGCTGACTCAGCCAGAATTGTCCCCGCAGGTGCCGGGGACAGCCCCTGCCTGCCCACAGGGGCTGGGGCAGCCCCTCCTGTGGGGGCTCGGCAGGTGCCCCAGCCCCTGCGGCGGTCCGACGGCCCGTGGGTACGGTGCCTCCGGGAGCAGCCCGGGCTGGCTCCGAGCCGGGCGTGACGAGGCAGGTTGGGCCAGAGATGCTCCTGCCCACGCCGCGCACAGCAAGACTCCCGGCTGGGACGCGCCTTCGCTCGCTGGGGTAGCGCGCTTGCAAAAGAAGCTGCTATAGGCATGAATATTTGCGTTTTCCTCCCAGTGGATGTCAAGCCAAATTCCCCCTTTCGGTTCCGGGGTGAAGCAAGGATGGTCAGACACGCTGGTGCAGAGAACACAAAGGTAGAGGGAAGGCCAAACGCTAACGCCTTGCTCCGGAGGGGATGGAGTGCCTGGCTGCTCTACGGCTGTGCTGCCTTTCTAGCAATTAATTCAGCAGAAAGGGAGGGAGGAATCGCAGCACTGCAGGCTACTGGGGGTTTTTTTTAATCTTTGCTTGGAGGGCTCACCTGGCAAAGCTGTTCCCTGAGGTCAGCAAGTCTAGAGAACAGCGCCTGGTGAACAGACACCCTGCGACTCTTTTGCAAAGCTTCTCTGCTGGGGGACATGACTCGTCTCTGTGAGATACTGCTAGTCCCCTGGGAATACGTGCTCTGAGCATGGGGCAGGAAGGAAAGAGGCAGCCAGACGCTCCCACCCTCCGGCATCTGCTTAAAAAAGGGTAGGGAGGTGTGTTTAAATTCCCTTTTCTTTTTCTCTTAGTTGGCTAGACTTGTCCCAGGCCCTAGCTGGATGGCACCAGCCAGACTCTATGTCTGGGTAGTGCATCCCGGGATAAGGGACACTATATCCCAGTGTGGTGCTCCAGCATTGGCCAGCACTTCCATCCCAACTACTGGACTGCTGCAGCTGGTCTGTGAAGGCACGTCAGCACCAGCGCTGGCTTTCCAGAGCAACCTGCCCCACACTGCAGTTTGCTCTGGTTTTGTCCAAGCTGGGCAACCCCTGCAGCAGGCAGCAGAAGCGTGAAGTGCAGCCAGGCCGTGGCAAGCCGTGCCCAACACTGGATCCGATGCCTGGAGAAACATGTCCTAACCCTGCCAGGTTTGCTCCTTACCGGCACCCATGTGAGCTAATCCTTCCCTGTACTTACCCAGCCCTCCCCTTTCCTTCCCTGGGAAAGCCGTCATGACGCCTTCTCACCAGGCAGCTTTGTCACTGGGTGGCTGAGCTGGCACCCATGGGGAGACTGGGACAGCCACCACCACCCCGAGCTCGGTTTTGGGGCTGCACGGGCAGGCCAGCATCGGGGGCTGCCCTGGCTCACATCTCAGCAGCTTCCTCTGCAAACCTAACAGACGCTCGCAGCAAAGAAACAGAAACCAAACCAGAAAAAATGAGGCGGCTGCAGGAAAGCATGTTGGTAGACTGCTGCTGGGTACTGTCGGCTCTGCTGGGGCTCCCGCTTGTGTTGGGATCCACCTTTACTGCTGTTTGTAGCCTCCTCAGGCTGCCTCTCCAGCAGAAAAGCAAGCGGTGATCGCTGGGGATATTACTGCACAATGGGAAAAGAAGCTAAAATAGCGGTGGAGCGTGATGCTGAAGAAGTCTTCCTACAGTGTCCTTAACACAAATACTCTTAGGGAAAATGAATCAGGCCTCTTTGGGCTTTTTACCAGAGGCCCCTCTGACTAATTCTGCCCAAAACAGCCAGGCTGACCCTGCGCAATGGCGTGACGGTGGCAGACGGGACTTGCTCACGTTTGGGTGGAGGCAGGGAAAAACAGTTTTGCAGGCCTGCCCAAAAAAATCCTCAGGATGACTCTGCCAAAAACCACACCAAACATATGGTAAATGAAATCGCTGGCAGGGAGCTGGCTTGGACGGCAGGAGTGTTTCAGCACTGTGGACTGCTCGTTAGCTGGCCTGAATTGTATTTACACTGCTTTAAGCATCTCCATATTTAAGGAAGAGAAGGCAAAGAAGAGGACAATGCCAGGTTTTTTTGGTGTGCTTTTGATGCTTCTCTTTGCATGTTATTTTTATGACTATGTTAGCATAGTGCCAGCCCTCATCCCGTCCCTCGGTTAAGAGCAGCAATGGCATTGCAGAAGGTTTCACCTCCTCATACAGCAACAGACTCCCGTGGAAAAGCAGACAGAAGGGTGTTCTCTCTCGGAACAGGAGCTCTGCCTATTTCACCATATGAATGTCCTGTACGTTTCATGGAGCTGATGAAATAATGTACAGATGGGATCCACCTTAACAAAGGCTTTTATTCACAGGGCAGGTTTCTCTGCTGTATATTTTGGGCCATATTCCAGTTTGCACAGCCATATCAACCGAATGCATCCACAGAGCCAGACAAATTTCTGAGCAGATACCAGATGCCGAGATGCTCTGCCCCTGCTGCTGTGAGCAGCGTGACTTCCTTGTGCAACGCTGTGGCCCCCCTGGAAATCTGAGACTTCGAGTCATGGCAATAAGCATGCCTTTCCTCACACGGCATCCTTCACAAGGATTCAAATACCAATACATTTCCAGGGCACTGCCAAGTGCTGTGGAGAAAGCATGGCAGAGCAGCAGGATCCTAAGAAAGAGCATCCAGAGGAGTCTGATGTCTTCAGTGATTTTGGAGGCAGCTATAGGAATAGCTGTGGTGGCTACAGCTACAGAAGGAGGATGAAAATAGAACAGCCAAACAACGGTGCCTTTTCTTGAGTTTGGGGTGTCATTTTTCCTCCTGGAGCTGTAGTGGTGGAGTGCCAGGGGGAGAGCTCACCTCCACATCCATGGGCGGCTTTCCACTGTTTTTTTGCGTGCTGCAGCTTGGAGCTCGACCCTTGTCCAGCCCTACCCCATCTCCTAACTTCTCCCATTTGTCTGTAGGCTTGGCATCCTGACCCTATATTACACTGGTGAGGGGCTTTTGTAAGAGAAGGCAGGGAGGAAGATACCTCAGAGCTGCTGCCCTGCTCTTGCTGCAGCCTCTGACTCCACGCGCACACCTTCCCGGGGCTGAGTGATCGCGTAAGCCGATGGGATGACCAAACCCCAGATAATCTTGTTTGTTTAACAACCTGATCTGGACAAGAAAAATGGAAGACTGATCAAAGTTGCAGAGCAAACTTTTGGTTGCAATCCAGCAACACGCATCAATAAACACTTCCCCCTGCTTTTCTTTTCTGCCGTACGTTCAGCGCTCAGTCAGTAGTGCCTTAGAAACACCTCGCTAGCTGCCCACGCTCAAAATGAGAGCAGCAACAACAACAAAAGGAAATATATAGAGGGATGACTTAAGTGAGTGTGGAAATCGCTTCTCATATGAAACACTCCTTTAGTCACAGGCACAAAAAAGCATCAAAATTCCCTGCCTCTGATGTAAACAACAGAAAGAAAAAGTCATCTGGAAGGACAGGATGATTCATGCTGAGGACTTGACTCGTAATATTCATCAGTGTTGAAATTGCCTCTGCAAGATGACATGTGAAAGCAGGACCAGCGAAATCCCAGCTTCTGCCATGAGAAGTATCATTAACGGCAAAGCAGCGTGGTGAGACTCTGGTGCCACAACCCTTGCTCAGGTGAGTAACTGTAAGTCATCAGACCAGTCCTAGCTAAAACAGCAGTGTCATTCAGGTAAGACTGCTTTATGTAAGGGCAGTAGCAGCAGACTGGAGCACACTCAGGCTTTGCAGCCCTCTTTAATAGCAAAATAGAAGGGGGTTTTTTCGGTCTTGCAAAAACCCCTTCCGAGGGCTTCCTTAAAAAGATGCTGCTTGGGTTGAGTGATTGAAGAAGACTGGAAAATTCGGCCAGTCTTTCCCTTTAATTGCCCTGACCCAAGCGGTAACAGGTCACAAAAGGCCATGCTGACTTTATGCATTGTTAGGAGATACTTTCCCCTGCATATTTGAATCTGTTTACTTAATCTTCCAGGCCTTTGTCCATGAATATTAAATTCCTTGATCACTATGCATTAGGAGTCATCTTTGCACCATCTGTTTGTATTTGTCATCTAACCCTTGTAAATAATAAAATGTACTTTGCTCTCAAGTTCATGGATCCTAGCAGGCGAGCGATTACTGCGGAGGAAAAGTACTGTGTGAAAATATCAGCAGCAGCAGGACTCGGCTTTAGCTCCCCATCTTGCTACTACCCAGTAACTAAATGAAAGCCAGACCCTGCCCCAAAGGGTGATGCTTAGCCTCCATGGCTTCCTTGAAGGCCCAGAAGAGATGATGGAGGAGTCTACATCCCTAAAAGCGATGCGGGCACCCTCGCCTACGCTTCTAAAAGAAGGCAATGGTGGAAGGGAAGGCAAGCTGCTTTGCAGGGAAGCAGCCTTTCCGAACACCAGGCATGCCAACAGGAGCTGGCTGAGCTGTCCTGCTCAGGCAAAAACATAACCGGGCTCGGCTGGAACGGCTGTGGCTGTTTAACAGGGTGGTCTGGGCAGCTGGCCTGGGCAAACTCTCTAAGAGGTACCGGCAGGGAAGAAACAACTGAGGAAAAAGGGGTAAATGAGCAGATACGCAAAGTTGCTCTCACATCTGGGAGTGCCATTAAAGAAGTGAAATAGTCACCCATCAGCTGAGAGGTAAAGTTCAGGGAAGGCTAGGCAAATATCAAGGGAAACATTGATAAAGTGCAGTTGTTATGATATAAAATTAATCCTTAGAGGGACCTCTGCCTGAAAATTTTATTACATCATGCAACAAGGACAGCCCTGCCACATATTACCGAGTTTCAATTTAAACTTTATGAGCGCAGATAAACACGCGCTTTCCCTAGGAGAGCTGTCCCATAAGTAAGAAGAAACATGCTCTACGGCTGAAGACCTCTGTGGACAACAAAAGCTGGCTGCCAAGCACAGCTCACGGGCACGGTACCTTGCTGGAGCCAGTCAGAGACATACTTTGTGGCAGACTCACGATGATTTACATCGCCTGAGGATTTGCCTGTCTGTGCTCTTATAAATTAACCTATATGCCAGGCAACTATCAATAAGCACTCAAATTGTTGCCGTCTAGTTAAAACCTAATGTAGATGGTTAAAGACGGGATAGTTTAGGATATTAGATGGAATCATATTATTTCTATCAGTCGTGTTGGTAGCAACAAATTTAGGCAAGAAAATGGTTGTCAAATATTTGTTTAACTGGAAGAGTTATCTAGGCTTGGACAAGATACCACTTGCCGCTTTGCTCGGCCTTGCAAATGCCCCACACTGGGAGGTTACCTATTAAGTGATAGACAATATATCTTGTTAATTGTTAGAGCATGATGACCTTAGACTTTGCCCAGGTATTTAATAACACCATCTGCTGTCTAGGTCTGCAATACTATTATTTTTACATGAGGATTACTCTTCCTTGCTTCACAAACAAGACTGTAATAACAGTGCTAAAGGAGAGCAGAGCAGCGTGGTATTTAAACCTGACTGTCCAAGTAAAACATACAGGTGGTGCAGCTCACCCAAAAAATCCCAGATGCATTGTCTTGAATCTGGAAATCCTGATGAGCTGAAGGCTGAGGGGCTCTGATCCAGCCTTACGGACTGCACTTGGGAAAAACTCTCATGTCTCGCCTGAGAAAGGGCCAGCAGTGAAATCCACCCTCGTACAGGCTGCCGGATGCTTCGCTCTTTCTGTCGCCGTTGCTGTTTCCTTCCCCCAAACAACAGCAATGGTCCAAAGGCCACCATTTAGGATTGACTGTGCCTTCAGACCTTTTTCTTGTTGGTAACGTGCTTTTAAACCACATGCATTTAGTATCAAATAATCACTTTTATCTGGTTTTATATCTATAGCTATAAAGGGTCCAAACCTGTTCTTGCTGCAAGTGATGTGATTTTTGGCTTTGGCTTCCTAGACAATTGAGGGGAGGGAAGAAAACAGTGAATTTCTCTGTGCAGCTGGTGTCTTCTGATCAGTGTTTCCACTGCCTTGTGCAGCCCAGGGTGTCATGTAAAGCCGCTCTGGGTGTGCTGGGAACCTGAGCCTACTGGATTCAGTGACAGAAATCCTACAACTGGGATGAGTCAGTTTCTCACTCTGGAATGATGCAAATGTGCAAATAGTCTTTTCTTCCTATTAAAGAGAAGCTGAAACCTGGTAGCTGGTGAGCTGCCAGATTATGGAGGAAGCATTAGAGGTGTGAACACCAAAGTGCTCCAAAAAACAAGGCAAAGAGAAAGAGCCCAGACCGCACTTTAAATTAAAAAGTGCACATTCGCACTGGGGATTTTTAAAATGTTTTTATTTTGTTGTGCTGTTTATTGGTGCATGTTACTCTAGTGTGTGTATGAGGGTTACGATGATCGTGAACCCCCCCCCACTCTCCAGCTTAATTCCTATATCAGATCTAAGAGGCAAAATGCTTTACTTGGCACTCTGTTGCAACAGAGAGGTCAAATATGAAACCAAACATGTGAATGTAATTAGGAGGGTATGTAAAATATGGGGGCTGGATGTCTTAACAGTGTCCGAAGCAGGCATGTCTTGACATGCCATTGGTTAGGGGATTTTAAGTATTCCAGTCTGTTGAACAGTGTATCTGGTTACATCTGAAAAGAGTTTCTTAGTCTTTTGCTCATATGATTTTTCTCATATTTCAGGTGTAGAAGTTTGATTCTGAAAACCTAGCAGTGCAGAAACATTCACCTCTTTTTGAAGTACATGAAACAGTATCTTTTTGTTACCAATGCTAGTTTTGGAAGAAGATGTGAAAAAGTCCAGATTCTTCCCATACTTGCCCTGTACCCGTTGTGAAGCAAAGAAGGTTTTATGGATATTTATATATGCTATCTGGAGGTGCACATAGCAAGTTGTGATGTTTTTTTTACCATTTGTAAACAAAGAAACTGGTATTTTCGTATCGTATATAGTCGAGTGGGGGTTCTTTCTGTTGTTTCACAAATAACAAAGGAATGGCTAAAACCTGTGCCAAAAGTATTTACAAAAACCTATCTTTGCCCTTTGCCTACAATTTGCATTTTCTTTTAAACCTTTCCAAGTGAAGCAGTAGGCAAAACCCCCAGCAACTGGAAGCATGTGCAAGGATGCAGAAAGCTTTAGAATACATTTCCACACCCTGCTGACCTATTCATCAAAAAGTCTGCCAAAACACATAACTCTCAGTATAAAACAAAATCCAGAAGAAAGAACCTCGCTTGCATTAACCTACTTCTTCCCAGGTTGCGTGCCACCGCAGGGCGTCCCAGCGGAAGAAGAGCTGAGCCCGTTTTTTCTGTCATCCCTAGGAGTTTTCCCAGCTCCTTGGCAGAGGGGGGCACTGGCAGGAGTGACGCTCCTTCAGCACCGGCGATGGGTCCGGCTAGGACTCCGAGCCAAGCCGAGCAGACACGATGCTCCTCTGGATGAGGCAGTGGTGACCTCTCAGCTGCACAGTCTCCTGACCTCGCGCGAACTGGCGCTGCACTTCATCACCTCGGGCCAAATGCTGCCCTGGTGCAAATTCATTGACTTAGCGGAGCTGGCCCGGGAGGGAATGGTGACCACTGTGTTCTTTGGTTTCCTGAGGTGGGGGGTGGTGGTGCCCGGCTCCTTCTTTTCCCAGCTCTCTCTCTGTTTGAAACGCCATCCTGGTTCAGGAGCATCGTGCAAACTCAGGCTGAGGTTCCCACGATCCCAGAGAGCATTTGTGGAGCCATAAATTTGACAGCAACGGCTTCAAATGAAACATACTACACCAAACTGAAGTGGACATGGGAGTATCTTCCTCACCTCATACCTGCATCCCATGTACCAGTTTTCCAGATTTTAATACAAACCCCCATTTTGTATTCTGTGGGCACACACATGAAGGCACACACACACAGAGCATGTTTTGTTCCAGTTAAAAGCTAGGCGTGATAAGAACAACAAAGAAAAAATCATGCTGGTACTTAAATGCTTTTGTAGCACTACTGAGCCATAAGGACATCCCTCTGCAGTGAAGAGGAGGAGCCTGTGCAGAGGTTTCCCCATGTTATCGTGACTGGTGGTGGAGGCAGGGTTGCCATCCCGCTCTGCAGGAGATGGAGCCCAGCTCTCCAGCTCCTCAGGCCCTGGCAGGAAATCAGACCCGTGTCCAGAGCAGCACTGTGTCCCTGGGAAGCCTTGTCAGCCCACATGTCCCTCCATCCTTGCCGGCGTGCCCTCCGGCAGCTCGGGGAGGGGTGGCACAGCCGGTGGTAGGCACGGGACCGGTGTGGGTGCAGCACGAGGGTCTCCTGCAGCAGCTGCAAACCGATGTCGCTGCCGAGGTTCCTCCCCAGCCACCCATCCTGACCTGCTCCCTTTTGCGCCAGGAGCACCCCGGAGCAGCAGGATGGGTGCACTGGGGCACATTTAGCTGCGCTGCAGCTGTCGGCACTGCCGTGTTTGCTCCAGCATCCGCACCAGTGTGACGCAGAGGGCAGCGCCGGGCAGAACTGAGCAGCCGGGATGGGGGAGAGCGGGACCTCTTCTTCTGGTGGCAGCGCCAGTTCAATGTGCCCACCAAGGCAGTGCTGCAGGTGTACTGCATGCTCTGCTCTGGTAGCTCACCCATGTCCAAGGCCATCTGGATCAAAGACAGATGAGATGGTGCCCAGGAGACCAGGGCCAAGCTCCATTCTTCAGCCTGGTGCTCTGGGGTGGTGATTTGGCCTGTTATTATGTAAGATATAACAAAAGCTGTATAACAAAACTATTTTAAGTAAGAATGTTAATTGAAGGCTGAGTCAGGCTGCAGCTAGCACAGAGATGTTTTTGAGAGGCTTGTACCCTTTTTCATTTGGTCTGTATTTTTTCCACTTAATTACTATGTGTGTGGAACAGCAGTTAGCAATAATAGTAACCGGCAGAGGGAAAATGGATGATGAAGATGACCGTCTTCTTGCCTCTGGATCAGCCATTGAAACCCATCCCAAATCTGCGATACCCAGAATTATTCACCTCTGAGTCTGCGCAGGGCATACGAGAAGTGAAGCAGAAGACTTTCATCTGACTCTTGGGCCACATCTCCACTACAGCCAGGGAGACAACTG
This sequence comes from Elanus axillaris, assembly GCA_026212715.1. NCBI lineage: Eukaryota > Metazoa > Chordata > Aves > Accipitriformes > Accipitridae > Elanus > Elanus axillaris. The sequence continues at coordinate 9,432,092 of JANZLQ010000052.1, forward strand.
GAGGGGCCCTGGTCAGCACTAGGTAACTAGTCCTTGCTGAAGTCTACGCTGATGTGGGTTTTCCCTGTTGTTGGCTTTCTCCAGGAGGGTTAAAGGAGGTGTGGACATGTCTGCCCATGCCTCAGCAAGCTGCCATGGGGTGCCGTGGGTCTGACACAAGATGACAGCGGTGTCCTCCGTGCTGGCTGCCGTTGGCATAGCCTCTGAAGGACTCTCCAAGCAGACCGTGGAGCAAAGGGGCAGCTGCTTAGTGCTCCTGATCACGATGGACTGCATGTTGAAACTGCGGTGAGACGGGTTAGGGAGAGGGTTATTGAGGGACGCCTGTCTGGCACCTTCCAAGGGCACGTGTGAGACCCCTGAATCAGCAGCAAGTGGCGGCTGTGCAAGCAGCTTCTGCAGCCGCCCCAGCGAGCTCACTGGCACAGCCATTCCTCGGGCATGACGCAAGGACCTCGGCAGGTCCCATTACACAGGTGACTGCTCCTCAGTCCCTCATCCAGTCCCATTTGGGAGACTAAGTGGTACACAAGTCCCTTTTGGCAAGTTCCTTTAATGATTGAAATGCAGAGGAGGAGATGGAGTTTAATTGCCAGTTCCAGCACAGGTCTACTGGTTATTAATGACGCTGGTGTTCTTTTTATCAAATTTGAACTCAGCTGTACTTCCTAGCAGTCACCTCTTTCTGGAGCTCAGTGTGAGCAGGAGGGATGTAGGTGCCTGGAAAACGGATGCGTGTGATTTTTTGCCTGAAAGTAGAAGTGGACAGGATGAGGTCATGCAATACAGCTCTGCTGTTTAAGTTTACAAATGCATCATTAATGCCTAAACTTGTAAGCCTTGCTTGTCAGCATTGCTACACAGTAGAATGCTACACATATGACAGAATGTACAAGAAGATAAAAATACTCTCTTTTACTAGTTTTTACTTAGCATATTAGACAGCAGTGAGCAAAAAGGTAAGGCTAGGGGCTGAAGCAGAGAGAAGAGCATTTCCCCCTGCCCAGATTGCTCTCTGAGGGGCTCCCTGCAAAGGAAGGGCACTGCCTGGTCATCGGGAGGGGAGAAAGGGAGGGGAATGAGAGGCAGTGCCAGGGGGGCCAGAAACAAGTTTTATTTGCATTTTGTGTTTTCTCACATTTGGGCACATTTCTTTAACCCTTGTTGCATTGCAAAAGTAAAATAATGTAGCTGCAATGACTAGCAGAAATGTGGGCACCCCAACTGTATCTCAACGTGCCTGGAACAAATGGATGCTGCAGCCTCAAACACTGGCTCACAGCCTTTGCATGCCAATGCCCGAAATTCCTCCTGAAGGAAGAGTGGACTGTTGAAGAGATTCTCCTGTAGCAGCTGCACATCGCCCCACATGTTGTAGTGTTTCCCCAAAAAAGCAGCCCCCTGAGGTGGGGGGATAGGGGAGCATGGGCAGGGAGAGCACCAGCTCGGTGCGTCTTGCTACCCAGCTAGGCGAGTGCCAGTGTTTGGTAACTATAAAACCCTAGCAATTGCTAAGTCATCGGAGAGGAAATCCGTCTCTCCTTTCTTCTCTCCCTCCAAATCTCTTTGAACTAGCTGATCTGTGCAGAGGCCAAACCCATCAGCACCTGCCCCCGGAGCCCACAGCCCCTCTGGGTGCCTGCACCCCATGGGGAGGACGAGGCAACCGCCAGGCCAGCAGAAAAGTGGGACTGCAAAACTGCCGGCGCTGGCAGGAAACCTTGGAGGCAGCAGCAGCGGCAGCAAAGACCACCTTCAGCTGGGCTGCCTCCCCTGCCAGCGGTGATCGTGTCCTGCCCCAAACTGTGGGGCTGGCGGCCGCCGAGGCAGGGGGGCCTTTAGGGACGGATGGCTCTTCTTGGCCGGCCCGGGAGGTGACTTGCCAGCTGGAGCTGTCAGCGAGCACCAGTTTGCTGCTTCAGGGGGACGTTTTGGTAATGCAGCAACTCCCACACTGGAAGCAGCTTTAATAGCTCTGGCCCAGGCTTCGAGAAGGTCTGAGCCTCGGTTTTTACTTTTATTTCGTGTGAGGACTTCGCCGCCAACTCCTTCAAACAGGGAAAAAACATTTTCCAGCCCGAACTCCTCAGCCCAACTGAGAAACCCCTTGGCGCACCCTCCCTGGGGCTCCTCTTCTTGCTTCCCTCAGGCACACCAGCACTTCAACGCATGCAGAAAGGGAAGCTCTGGCCCTTCTTTGCAGCTAGTCAGTGCTTTGCACACTGCATCCATGTGGGCTTGGGGGGGATGAAGCGCAGACACGGAATACGACTCTCTGGGGGCTTAAATAGAAGGAGTTTTAAAGCCCTCTGTAATTTTTTCAACAGATGATCTGTTTCTGCTCTGATTTTGTAACATTTCCTGTGAAGTGCTCGCCCCTGTCCAATTTTCAGAGGGTACTTGGAAGCCTGTCCACTCCCGCACAGAAGGCAGGGAGCAGAGCCGGCGCAGTGTCGCGGAGGGGTCACGGCTTCCCAGGCTTCCTGTTTATTTTGGGAAGGGGTCACCCGGCCGGCCGGCCGCTCTGCCTACGCCCCGGGAAGCCCCCGGCCACTGCATTCCTGCCCCCCTTGCCTGCAGACAATTGCGGACTGTGGCTCGCAATGCAGAGCACCAAGGCGGGGTGTAAATGGGATAACCCGACATGCCTATTTACCCAGCCTGGGGATAAGGGGCGGAAGCTTTTCCACATCAATTGCCCTTTCTTCTGGCATCTGGCAGTATCCCTCTGAAGTTTTTCTCTTCGGAGGGTAGTAACCTCTGAATTTCTCAAGTATTTCCATGATCTTTTTCTCGCTGCTTTTTTTCTACTGTTACTTGAAAAGAGGGCGTAAAGTCAACCACTCAGTTAAAAACGGAATTGTTTCCTTTTTTAAGGAAAGTGTGCAATTTTTGCTCCAAACCGCCTAGGGTAGAGCCCACCAATGGAGCAGAAGCTGTAGCACCCGGCTCTTGCTCGCGCTGCGACTCCCTGGTAACTAGCCCTGCCCAAACTTTGTAGAGCAAAAAAATCATAGCAGAATAGCAGCACACACAGCATCTCCATTTTTCGGGAGATATCCATGAATTAATGGCACACCGGTGTCCTGCTGCTGCTTCCTTTTCTAGGCAGGCTCTGCTTGGGTGCCTCACAGCTCTTCAGAAGTTAACAACACAACTCAGCTGTGTTCAAGGAGTGTATGGCAGAAGGCAGACACTGAGTAGCTGCTCGAGTCCTTCTCAATCCTCTGGCCCGTCCTGCCTCGCAGGGAGCTAACGTGGCGACCTCCCTCCGGCCTCGGTGGAGTCTTTTTTCTGCCAGTGCTTCTGTCAGCTCCTGCCATCAGCAGTCAACTCCAGCTCGCAGAGCAGGGCAGCCGTCAGCACGCCGCTGAGGAGCGGCTCTCGGGGAAGTGTGCTCTCCACCTGCGAGCACGTAAGCGCACATGGCTTTACATTCATAGTGATGCTCGTGTGAATAAAGTTATAAGTGGTTGTAAACACCTCCAGGATCAGTGGCTTACCATGAGCCTGTCCAAAGCCTATTTATGTCAACAGGCTGCACCTGAGCATACTCTTGTTTGCATCAGTATCTTTTTTTTTTTCCTATGGCACTAAATACAACACTGTTGGATGGGGATGTTTCTTTTTCTCTAAGATTCTTCTCTTTCCAGTGTGCCATGAGGCTGGCTTTGGAACTAGCATTGTGAAAGCAGAACATCACCTGAACTGCTGTTTGAAATGTACATCTTGAAATCCATGCATAAAAGGGTGGTGGTGTGGTTTCATCTTCAAAATGATGGACCGTTTTAAATGAAAATCAGAAGTTTTGGTGTTCCTAAAATGGTGACCAGTAGCTCACTCTTACAGGCAAACATGAGCAGCTGTCTACAAGCAAGACCTGGCAGTTGCATTAGGGGCTTTTGAACTGTTGGCAAAAATCACATTATCCTCACCTAGGCAAGAAGTCCACTAAAACCCACGTTCATTCAGCTCTCCGGAAAATCCTCTGGAGCAACCTGCCATCTCCAGTAGGAACGAAAACAGCAGAGATGCCATAAAATCTGGAGGTGCCTCAGAGTGGAGGCAAAGCTCCTCTGTTCCCACCTGAACTCTCCTCTCAGCACAGGATCTACAAACATTATAACAAATATGTAATGACCGAACTCCTGGCCACACACTGGCGGAGGCTGTAATCTGCTGTCAGGTTCCTGCAGGTTGAGCTGGCACGTCTTGCTTTCAGCCATGATGGCACTGCTTTGGTGGGCTCCTTGGCCCCAAATCACCTGCATCTGACCAAATCCAAAACTTCAAGGGCTATTCCCAGCCTCTCACCTCTCAGTTCTGGGAGCGTAGCCTCCATAATTTGTTACAGATCAATGAAGGAGAGCTGGTAGCACCCTTCAGCATAATCACCCTTCCCATCTTGGCCCTGGCCATTTTGCTACCAACCTGAGGGTCTTCTGCCCCAACAGAAGGATAGAAATAAGGCCCACAGAGGAAGCAGTACAGATCTGCAGCAGGGGAAGGACGTGGGGCCACCCTCGATTGGGAGGGAAAGGGGAATGCCGAGGGCGCAGGGGAGCAGGTGGGGAGCACTGGTTTGGACACAGAAGGAAAGGCCGGTCCCATGGAGGATGGGTACTTGGGCGAAATGCAGGCTGGGGGCACAGTTCTCAGGCAAGGGGCCGCATACGATCGCTGCTACCCACATGGAGGAAAGGCGGGAAGGGAAACGGGTCCCTGCAGGGAGGGAGGAGCAGAGAAACACAGCAAGACCTCAGAAAAATGCCAAAAAGCATGGGCTCGGAAGGAGCTCGCCATGGCATTGATGTGGGGGGTGGCAGACAGTGTTCATCCTGAAGAGCTGCCCTGCTCTGACCTCTCCTCTCCCTTCCTTCCCTCAACCATGGCATTGAGCGCAACCGGGACAAGGCGAAGGCCTCCCACACTGTGCTGGGGTCCCATCCGTGCCACCATGGGATGCCCTGCGTGGCCCCTGTGCCCCATCAGATGTCCTCCAGCACTCGCTGCTCCTATCCATAGCGTTGGCGTGTCATAGCAAGGGGCGTTTCACAGAGATTGGGCACAAAAGGATGGTTTCTGTTTCCAAAAAAAAAAAAGGAACAAGAAAGAAATGCATTATCTGTTCGATTCCTGTGCAGTTACTGCTGTAACAGTCAGCAGCTTTGAGGACTTCTTTTTTTGTGTGTGATTTGATACATAAACCACATTTCCAATGTAGCACCGCCACTATTTTTTTATCAGCTTTTTGACGTTGAGCTTGGTAACGTGGGGTTTTTTTGCCTTTTCCACCAGAATGAATTCAAAGGCAGCAAATGCGGCAAGAACTGAATACTGCTCGACTTTCCAAGCAGCTAGTTTTCATTAGAAATAAAGGAAAATAAATACAGATCACATTTTCTGTCCTGCAGTTAAAAGCTTGCCACAGCTGAAAGCTTTGCTTTCTTCTTCCCCTGCAGCCTCACTCAGCTAGCACTCCAGCTCTGTTCATTATCTGAAATGTGCAAACACACTGTTTCTTGGCTTTCCACCAGTATATATAAATATATGTAATTTTTTCCTTCGGAGAACCTGGAGGCTAAAGCAAGAGGGCAAAGGAGTACGTGACTAAAACATCCAAACTTCCTCTTTCATAAGCCATCACATGATGAAGTGCAATTACAATTCCTGCCTTGTCCCTGCCAATTGCAGGCGCATTGCCTCACCCGAGAAACCCGGCTTCTTCTCCCCCCCCCCTCCCCGTATATGTGTGTGTGTGTGTGTGTGTGCCTGCGAGTGTGTAGAGGCAGCGATCGCTGCAGCCGGCTTGGCGAGGCTCCAGCTTCGGGCTGGAGAAAGAGGGCAGTGGGTGGAAGACAAAAACAAAGATCTGTTTACTTAGCATGCATGGATAAAGCGTCTTTCCAGCCGGGGAGGGGAGGAGGGAAGAGAAACAGCTTTAGAGGACTTTGATGCAATGTGAAAGAAGGGCTGCTGGGGAAAAGCGAGCCCGTATTAACCCTTGGCGCTCCGGGGACACGTCGGGGCCGCGCCGCGGCAGGGCTCGCCCCTTCCCCTTCCTCCTGCCCCCCCTACCCCGGCCGGTAGAAGCCGGGAGGAGCTCCGGGGGTACCTTCGGGGGTAGCTCCCGGGGCAGCAGCCGTGGCCGCGGCTCGACGTGCGGGTCTGGGTCGGGTTTTTGGTTTGCTAACAGCCCGGCGCCTCCAGGACGCCCGGCCGGGCGTGCAGTTGCAAAGTCACCCAAGCTGGTGGCGCGGGGGG
>JANZLQ010000052.1:9441656-9490313 GCA_026212715.1 Elanus axillaris
CTCCCCTCTGCCTCTGCAGGGGCCCGGGCCGCCCGGAAGAGGAAGCCTTCCCCCGAGCCGGAGGGCGAGGCGGGACCCCCGAAGATCAACGGGGAGGTGCAGCCCTGGCTGCCCACCTCGTCGGAAGGGATGAAGCTGCCGCTGACGGCCACCCCCTTCATGTCGCCCCCGCCGCCCACCGCCTCGCCCCACTCCAACCGGACCACGCCGCCCGAGGCGGCCCAGAACGGCCAGTCGCCCATGGCCGCCCTCATTTTGGTGGCGGACAATGCCGGGGGCAACCACGCCTCCAAAGACGCCAACCAGGTCCACTCCACCACGCGGAGGAACAGCAGCAGCCCCCCCTCGCCCTCCGCCATGAACCAAAGAAGGCTGGGCCCGGGCAGGGAGGTGCCGGGCCAGGGGGCCAACGCGGCGGGCGGGCTGGAGCCCGTCCACCCCGCCAGCCTGCCGGACTCGTCCCTCGCCGCCAGCGTCCCGTTGTGTTGTACCCTCTGCCACGAGCGCCTGGAGGACACCCACTTCGTGCAGTGCCCCTCCGTCCCCTCCCACAAGTTCTGCTTCCCCTGCTCCCGGCAGAGCATCAAGCAGCAGGGAGCCAGCGGGGAGGTGTATTGTCCCAGCGGGGAGAAGTGTCCCCTGGTCGGCTCCAACGTCCCCTGGGCCTTCATGCAGGGGGAGATCGCCACCATCCTGGCCGGAGATGTGAAAGTGAAAAAGGAGAGGGACTCGTGACTTGCCCGCTCTCGCCGCCCGACGTCACCTTGAACTCGGACTGCTCGAATTCTGTACATATCTATAAATATATATATATAAATATATATATATCTCCAAGACAAGGGAAATGTAGACTTCATAAACATGGCTGTATAATTTTGATTTTTTTGAATACATTGTGTTTCTATATTTTTTGAAGACAAAAGGTATGTACTTATTATAAAGGCATTTCTTCTAATTCTTCTCTTTTTTTTTCTTTTTTTTTGTTTGTTTGTTTTGGTTTTTGTTTCTTTCCTTTTTTTCCCTTTTGTTATAGCAACTATTTGTTGTGCTTCCCTGGTGACAGTTACTGTTCAATGTAGGCTGTGACTTGCGCTGCTTTTTTTAGAGAGCACTTGGCAAAACAGAAATGCTTCTAGCTGTATTTGTATGCACTTGTTTCTTTTTTTTTTCTTTTTTTCTTTTTCTTTTTTTTTTTTTTTAATGCCAAATACACTTTCTGACATTGTAAAGATTGCCTTACTGTCTGTGATTCCTTATTCCTGGCCCCTGTCCTGTAGAGCTGGTCGCATGCAGGCTTGGTCTGAGGCGGTTGGGGAGAAGAGTGGCTAGCCAAGGCGGGGATGCCCTTCGCCATCCCGCCTGAGCTTAGGGAGCAGGAGGGCTTCTCCCAGAAACGCGTGGCTCGGGTTGCGATGGCAGATCCGCCAGATCCAGTCCCAAATTCCTCCGTGTTTCTCAAGGGGAGTTGCCTCCAGAGTAGGATGTGGAGAGGTGTCCGAGAGGCGCTGTTGAGTTAGGGATTTCTGGGTTGGTTTGGTTTTGGTTTGGTGTGTTTTGGTTTTTTGGGGTTTGTTTTGTTTTGGTTTGGTTTTTTCTTAAGGCAAAGTTGACCGCAGTTCACGTGATCAGTTGTAAGATTGCAAAACTGCATTTATTCACCAATTACATACCATAATGTGGAATTTTGATAGCTAACTTAATTATACGATTGGCGAAGGTGCCAACGTAGCACTGCCATCTTTGAAGGTCTTCAGCGTCATTTCTGGGGCTTTTGTGTCTTTGGACAAAGCTGGGGAGGTGGGGGAGAGACTGGTTTTTTGGGGTTGGTTTTTCTTTTTTTGAATTTTACTTTAATTTTCAGATAGTGCAGGTGGACTTTTGAGTTTGCTTATCAGTCACCTCTAGTGCTGTTGCTGTTTGTTACTATCGCTGACCCGGTATTTCCAAGTAGTGGCAGGTACGGTGTGGTACAGTGACAGCAGTGACTGAGGCTCTGCCAGATTGCCCGCGGGCATATCAGTGACAGCCCAAATGTGGGTGGAGGAAACCTGTAATTTCCTTATTACGTGTGCTTGAAACAAACCTACTGCTATTCTTTGAAAATGAAAATATAAACTGGTTGAAATGAAAGCAATTAGGGCTGCACATAATGGCCCTGGCCCTGCCTTTTAAGCTACTTTGGAGAACTCTTTTGTAAAGCCACTTCTTTTGATCACGCTTCTGCATCACCAAGCAGACTTCTAAAATCAATAAATCATTGGTTACTAGAAATAGTTCGAGTCTTATAGTGATGTTTTTGTGCTGTTTATAGTTCGTTGGCAACGCTGCAGCTGTGCGAGCCCTTCTGTTGAGGTGTTTATAACTCAGTTATAAGTGGTTGTTTCTGAGCAAAAGGGTGGCGAGGTCGTCCCTTCCCGGGGACGGGCTAATAAACACTTTCAGTATCGGAAGAGGAGGAGGGAGTATCTGTTCAGCCGACTATAATTTGAAGAATTTTGGGTGCTTTTTAGTCAACTGTTCTTAATTGTGATAATGTTCAGACTGCAATTTAATGCAGAGTAGATCTTTTTTGGAAGACTACTTTTCTTTTTCCTTTAAAAAAAAAATGGTCATTATTAGTATTTGAAGATCAGAACTGCACATGCACAGTAATTTTTTATGAAGTGTTTAATGAGCACACCCACTACATTGTGTTCCATATTACAGGTCAATGTAATATTAGATAAGACTTGCATGATAAACAAATTCATTGAGTCAATATTACGCTTTAAAACTTATACCTATAGTCAAGATTGGTGTCTTATGTAAACACATTTAGCCAATTTGAAGAAAACGCACATTATATATATATACCTATATATATACCTATATATAAAAAAACCAACTGTAAAGGATTCTTTGGAACCACTATGATCTGTGTAAATGTGTATTTAGGCACTTTATTAAAAAAAAATGGATTTTGAGCTGATAGATGGTAACAAGTTCTTCAAAGTTGCTTGGCATAGTACCTCGCATGGGATGAAGCTCATGTTTTTGATTAAGGTGGTATCCCTACTCTTAAAAAAGAAGCAAAACCGAAGCCCCAGAGCCTCCCTAAAAAGGCTCGCCCTTTTGCGTTACAAGGTGGCCCAGCTCTCAGCCTGCCGAGGGCTCCTGACAAAGCATACCCTTGTTTTGGGGCCGAGGGATGTTGGTGGGACTGGGCAGAGAGGGCCGTGAAGAAGCGCACCCTCCTCCTCCTCCTCTTCCTCCTCCTCCTCCCCACTGGCCACCCCGCTCCCACAGCTCTGGGACTCCTGGAGAGGATGAAAACTCCCCGCTGGTGATGCCAGGCGGTGGCCCAGGAACAGCGTAGGTGGAAAAGAAAAGGCTCTTGATGGCTACACTCGCTCAGCTGATGTTCAGTCCCCAGACCCTGGCCAAGTCTAACCTGCACCATAGAACTTAAGAATGGCAAAAGGAAACAAAACCAAAAAAAAGGGAAAAAAATTAAAATCTGAGCGTGTTCATACATAGCTCGTTTTTTCTCACATTTGGTGTTGCTTTGTTCCTTTTGGTTGCTTTACTGAGTTACAATAACACGCTGGTGGATTCTCCCTTTATACCAGTTTATTACTTCCTGGGCTACAAGCTTTTTTCTTTTTCTTTTTTTTTAAATATTTTGAAGTGCTTTAGCTGCAACAGTGCTACTGTTAATATTCCTTTTTAAACTTTTTAAAAGGTGATACTGTAATTTGTGTAGTATTAAAAGTATTTTAATGAAGAATGTGTGATTTTTTTTTTTAATTTTTGTTTTTTTCAAACCCACTTCCATCACTTTTTTTTCAAAGATATTTTTTTCCTGGCTGATCACCTGCACAGTGCTTTTGTTGATAGCTGCTGAACTCACCTGTTGACATTTTTACTTTTTTTTTTCTTCACTTCTGGTGCTAAGTATAAGGAAACTAGGAGCTTTAAATACTTCTTGCAATTTTTTTGTATATAAAAAGAACTTGAAAAAGCTATAGTTGCCCAAGTGCAATATTTTTATTTTTTTTAAATACTGTTTCTGACGCATATTTGTAATTGAGCAACAGTGTGGGGCAAGAGGGGGTGCGTGGAGCTGGTGAGTGCTGCCCTGCACCTGGGACCTGGGAGGTGGGCAAGGTGCCGCACAAAGGAGGCTTTGACCGCCTTTGCGGTGGCCTCAGAAAACCTGGTATGTTTGGGAACTCTCTTTTTAGATGTGCTGTAAACCAGGCCATGGCAACCATGTGTTTTTATGAACTAGCACTTCGGCATACGGTATAAATACATTTGAGAGTGCTCTCTAGTGGTTTGTTATGTCAACAGAACCCCTGGATCCTTTCCTTCTGCGCCCGGGCCAAGCCCTGCTCATCCATCCCATCGGTGCGGCAGCTGCTCTCGGCAGGACGCGACGGTCATGGCATGGGACGCTGCTCCGGGACACCCAGCCACCCGCTCACCCTCCCACGGCACCTGCCCAGCCGGTTGCACCCACTTCTCCTGTCCAGTTTGCCCCCAAAGTGGCGAGGGTCGCCCCGTGGGGGGGGTGCAGGGTGTTACGGCCCAGCACAGCCTCTCCAGGCAGGAGGAAAAAACCTTGGACTGGGGGGGAAGTCAGCGGCACCTGGAGTAGCTGAGCTCGTTCGTTGTAAATCGTGACGTTTGTAGCCCTGGCTCCTACTGCATGCTTCACCACAACAGGGCTACAGGCAGGACACTTCAATAATTAGGCTTTAAAAGGCTGAGCCCTCAGCATTTTGTGTTTCTCCTCCTGCAGCATTTGTATTTAGGTAGCTCCCGCTGTGGCTTTTGAAACATAATTAAAAAAACACCCAACAGACCCACCTTTCCCCAAGCGCACTCTTGGTTGTTCACATGCCACAGTCCAGCCCAGTATAAACTACACCTTCAAGTCTGTGGTCCCAGAGATAACGAGGCAAGTAAAAAAACCAAAAAAATCAAAAAAAGAAAAACATTTTCCCCTCTTAAAACAGAAGATGGGCCTGGGCAAAGTATGGGTTCATTTTCTGCAGGGGGTGGGTTGAAGCGGGCAGCCCTCACTGCTTTCCAAGCAGGACCATGGGGTGGCCCAGCGGCCTTCCCTGCCGCGATCCCGTGTGTCAGGCAGCAGGACTCTGGAGTCACCCTCCTTCCCTTGGCCTTTGTTCCCAGGGGCAGCGGGGATGCCTTTCCTCTGCCGAAGCCCAAGGTCAGGCAGATGAATGGAGTGCCTGCTTATCCCCTTCATCACCCGGGGCTGTTGCTGCCTTCGGGCAGCCTCCGGAACAAGCCGTGGGCTTTGAGCACTAAGTGCAGAGTTCAGATTTGAATCGCTGAGCTCCCTGAAAGGCTGAACCCTCCTGAAGCCTCCCTTCTGGGAAAGAAGAAACATGTCTCCCATCAAAATTTCCTAAATGCCTGTTAGTGACCGTACGCCTGTCTTGCTTGGTTGGCAGAGGTGCACTGAAGATGGGGTGACAACTCTGCAGTTATTTTTATACACACTTCGCCTAACTGCTTTTCTTTCTGCCACACAAGAGCCAGTTTTGTAGAGATTGGTATAGCAGAGTACATGCTAAAACCCAAAACTTTGCATCAAGTGGAAGCCCCTTATAAAATAAACTCACAGAGAAGCCAGGAAAAGTTCACAAAAGCTTCCTGCTGTAGTAGGTGTTTCTTCCATCAGGTTTGATTCCACCACAAGAAGCATCCCTGCCCATTAGCTCCCACCTCCACGCAGTGCCAGGGCAGGGGTGAGAGCCCACCTTGGGATCCCCTTCTATGTCCCCCCATCTCCCCCCCCAACATGTCACCCCTTGCCCCAGTGGTTCCCCAGCCCTGGGTGCCACCATCCCATCCTGGGGCACCTTGTCTGGGGGCTTGCCGCGAGGTGCCAGGGCAGCAGGGTGCCCTCCTCGGTGGAGGGCTGTGGCTCCCCTGGAAAACCCTGGGGAGCCCCTGATTTTCGGGAAGACCTCAGCTGCTGTCTCTGGGAAGGAGAGCATTCACTCTTCACTGCAAAAATGCCAAGTATTCATTTTCTTTTACCTTTTTCCACTACAAAACACTTATTCCTCCCCCCCCCCCCCTCCCCCTGCCAGAGAGATGCCTCATGCTTTTTTTTCTTGGCAACTATTTGAAAACAAACAGAAGATGAGTAAACAGAGATGAAAGGGGTTATTGGTTCACCAGGTCGCTTCCTTGCAGCAAGAGACAACTCCTCCCATTCCTGCACTGCTGGCCGGAGGGGCTGGCTGGCGGCTGGGCAGTGGGTGGGTGGTGGGCTGTGGGAGCATCCCAGCTGCAGATGGGGTCCTCACCCTGCCACCCCCTTAGCCAGGGCCACAAGAAAGCAAGCTGGACTTTCCCCTTCTCCTTCCTGTGGTTTTGGGGGTTTAATTCTCTTTGCGTCTTTATGAGCTGAAAGAGGCACGATTTTTTTTTCAAATAGATTCCCTGGGTTTTTTTCCACCAGAAATCCAGGTTTTTCCAAACCTTTTTTATAGGATTGTCAAATTCTCCAACTGTTCAGTATTAATAGGACCTACAGATATTAGGCAACTGCATAATGCAATAAGGCATTTAATTTTGTCCAGACTATTTACAACTCTTTTTTTTTTTTTGTCTTACTTAATTCAGCTGCTGCTAAGCACTAGGAACAGACAATTTTCTCTTTTAAGATGCATCACCCCTCAGCTGATAGTTAGAAAGCTCACAAATTAGGGTACTATATGAAAGACTTCAATGGGAGCCGGGAAAGATGATGCTGAACATCACCTTTCTTTCACTTCACAAAAATCAGGAAATAAATCAGCTCCTGCACACTGACTCATACCTTTGCAGATCCTACTTCATGCATTGCAATGAAGCAGACCCAGCATAAGCACCACTTGTTCCATCACACTTTTCGACCTATTCGGACTGTAATAAATTAAAAAACCCCAAACACCAAGTTCCCTGTGATTTTGTGGTGGTGATTGAATAGGGCTCAATCCATTTTCCCTATAAGAATACAGTTAGGGCAACCTTCCTTTCAGAAATTAGAGAAGGAAGGTGTTTTTCCCTCACAGAAAGTGCCATGCTATCTTTATTAACTCTGGACAACCAAACACTTCATGCAGTAGTGGCACTGGCTATCGGCTTCCCTGCACCTGGGAAGAAGGGGGCTGGATGGGCCCTGCTGGGGCTTTAACTTGTCATTCCAAGCACTTTGATTAGTTCAAAATTTCTGCTTAGACATCTAAGGTGTGCCTTCTGGCTTTCGCGAAGGATAGAAATGATGATAAACAGCACGAAGCAATGATTTTTAGCTGTGCTTTTTAATGGCTATTTTGATGATTACTGTCATATTGCGAGAGTCCTTCTATTCATGTAAGCCCTCTGGAGAGACAGGCAACCTGTGCCCGTAACTGCACCAGCTACTTTATACCCCCTATTAATATTTTTATAATCCAGATGGTTATTTCACCTCACTGGTTCTGCTTCTTTGGATTACTGTGGCTCTTTGCCCAGACCTCTTTGTCTGTCCATGTTAAAATTCACTTGCAAAGGTGGAGGTCTGCCTTCTGCTCCTCTCCTCCACAATTCCGTTATTTCCTGAATCTGTCTCTTAACAGCGAGGCTTTCCAGGTAGCGAGACTTTCTGGGAACGGCGGTGCGTGCTGGGTGGTTAGTCATTTGGCCTCCGGCCACCCCTCGTGGAGGACTCGCAGCAAGGGATCTGCAGGTCTTGTGTGGTCCTGGCGCTGGTGGAAGGTGCAGACCGGCAGCCCAGCCTGCCCCGTCCACGCTGCCTCCCAGTTATCTTCTGAGCAGGAACATTCTGAACTGCAGCAGTAGCATGTGTTTCTTCATCCTGTGTCACAAAAGTTTCCTGACATTTAGCTCTTTGGGGTGGATCCCTTCCTTTTCTGCGAAGAGCGCCAATTTCAGTGCTGCTTTTGATGGATAACAGTCCGTGAAGCACTGGAGCAACACCAATAAATCTGGTTGATGTCGGGAAGGTTCCGGGCTCCCTTTTTAGCTGCTCCCTGGCTGCAGAGGGACTGGGTTACCTGCCATGCCGGCCTCCCCTCATCCTTCCCCCCGCACCCCTGCTGCCGGCAGCACCGTCCTTGGGGGAGCACCTTCAGCGGTGCCTGCAGGGGAAGGGGCTGTCCTGGAGGGTTGGGTTTGGCCATATTCACCCTTCTCACTGCGTGCGACCTCAGGGCTCGTGTAAGCTCTTCTTGAGCAGCTCCAAAGAGGTGCTTTGGAACTGCCCGTTTCGTCCCGATGGTGACCAAGGGAGTTCAGCTAGTGGCTCAGGGGCTACGTTTGGCCTATCAAAGGCTGCGCATGTGGCTGCTTCTGTTGGCAGAGGGCTTTTTCCTCCTTTACTGAGCCCAATTTTATTACAGGTTTTTGGGTCCTGCATGAGGGCTTCATACAAGCCCCTCTGAAAGCCCAAGCAGTGCTTAATCCATTGGAAGAGGTATGGGGGCCGCTCCAGCACAGGCTTCTTTTGGATGAGAAAGGCAAAGAGCGGTACTGGCTGCATTTGAGGTTGTTGCAGGTGCAGCCAGCCTGAGCCTCTGAGTGAAATGTGTGTTTTCCAGCTTGCCTTAAGTTCCTCTCCCAAGCAAAACCCTGACTTAGGTCAGTGAAAGCAGGACTGCAAGATCTGTTCCTCTTTCATCTTGTCCCTTTTCAAGAAGGTGACGGTAATGAAGCATCCTTTCTGTTTACTGCTTACAGTCAAAACCCAGTATTGCTTCTGAGAAGCAGTTTGCACCTGACCAGTTAAAAAACAGCCTGATTTCAAAGCAGAGATAAAGGACTGCAGTGAGATCATCTACTTAAAAAAAAAAAAAGGCTAAATTAGGTGCCATCCATCCCTGCTTCTGCCTGTTGAGTGTGGGAGCTGGAAGCTAGCTGGTCTAATTTGCTCATCACTCCTGTGAGCTAAGGCCCAGGCTAGCAGCAGGGACAGGCTGGTGACAGCAATCTGAATTTAATCCCTCTGGCTGAGATGGTACACGACACACTCCTTCAGGTGCCCCTCCTCCCATCACATCTCAGTAAACAAATTTGGGTTTTTTTTCATGGTACCCACAAGTGTATCAGTTAGGGTGCACGTTGCCAGGAGCTGTTGCAAAGAGTCAGGCAAGAGTGGCTTAGGCAAATGGTAAGCAATACTTGTGAAACAGAGTTAGTGTCACCTAGGTTTCATTTACTTTTAAAATGGGATTAAGAAAAGCAAAATAAGGTGAATTTGCTCTCCTGGCAAAAAAAGCAAAGCTCATCTTTTAGGGACTGAATTGATGACCCTTAGTCGGTTTAAAAAACAAAACAGAAAACCCGACCTTCTTCTTTTACAATCCGTTCTCTTTCTAATCCTAAACTGGATCCCATCCTGCCAACAGCTCTGTCATTGACTTCATCAGCTCCATGGGAGCATCCCTGTGGGTAAAGTTACACCAGAAGTGCAGGAAGAATCAGGCCCTAAATGTAAATGATGAGTTACAACACACAGTTTTGCTCTAATTATTTATAAGAAATCATTTCATTATAAATAGGTTTTTCAGTTAAGTGTATTGCTAGCATTACCTTATTACTTATTCATAATTAATCATAGCAGATTTCTATGTTGTTATCATTTCCATATACTATAAATAATTCAGAAGAAATGTTGGTTGTTTCAGGGTACTTTGTATGTGCAGATAAGGCGAAGGAGCAATCTGGGCCTGAGCAGAGCGAAGTTACTCTATCCTCAACTTTTTCACAAGCACATCTTTAGAAAAACCGGGAAGGAACAGGGCAGGGGGTGTCCAATGAGTGAAATAAAATGCTGGTTCCTGTCATCAGCATTGCAAGGCTCCTGGCTCCACACAGGGCATCTCCTGGCTGATTTTCAGAGTAACCAGAAGGAAGTGCAGATCTGTAGGGGTGAAGGACTTGAAGCTGTTACTGATCCACCGGTCTGACTTTTTGCTGCAATATTTGCTTCCCTTGAAGTAAAGGGAAGGGGTGTTTTGTTGTCACTGCAAGCTTGATTGGCCTTCTGGAAAACAAACAGGAAATGTTGTTTGAGAATTCACATTTAAACTAACTTCAGAGAAGTGTTTCAAGTTAACTTACCTGGGAAATACAATCCTTATTCGTGAATAACAAGAGAAGAACATCAAGCTTCCAAGCAGAATCTCACATATATTTTAAGACTTTGCTCATTGGTAGTGGCATCTCACTGGCTTACAATAAATAGGAAGTGCTGGGGGAGTTTCTTGAAGCCATTTATTACTGGTGCTGTCTCCTTAGCAGTGTCCTAATGGGAAAGAGCTTTGTGAGTCCTGGGATGCAAACCATGTCGGGATGGGGTGGGAGGCTGGACTGCAGCAGTGGAGGGTGCTCTGCCACCCCCAAGGCCACCAGGGAGCTGGTGGAGGCAGGAATCGGGGCGAGCGTAACTGGGTCAGGCACGTGGAAGGTACGATAGAGTCAGGAATTGCTTCAAAGTTGAGGAAATGAAAAGAATAAGCCTGAGAAATGAGCTGAAGCAGCGAGCTTCATTTAAATCACTGGATATGCTCCCTAAGTGATTTTCTGGGTGCCGGCATGTCTGTGCTGCACGTGTGCATTTGCACCTCAGGAAATGTTAGCGTAGCACACCCGTGGGGAAATCACTTGGGAATAAGGCTGTCCACCAAGATGTGGCTGGCTGGAGTTGAGCTGTGCTGGATGAAGGACCAGCTTGCAGCTGGACTTCTCCATCTCATTTCCCCACCGGGGAGAGGTGGGGAAGCACCTAAAGGCTGCACAGGGCTGAGGCAGAGCATTTCAGCAGGGGGGAATTGCAAGGGGATTATGCCACTTCCATCAGGGGAGCTGTAGAAGGCACCTCGTTGTCCCTGGAAAAGGCCTTATCAGAGAGGGGAGGGCTGAGCAGTGTCCTGCCCGCAGGCAGGTGAGCCGTACCCCTGCGCCCCAGGAAGCACACGCTCCTGCCTGCGCTCCCTTCCTCCCTCGCTCAAAGTCAATGGAGGGAAAGAAGATGGAGGTGACGCCAACAGAGAAAAGAGCGCGTGGACTGGAGCCCCTCAGGCAACCCGTCTGGTAGGAAATGGTTACGGTGCCTCTGCATTGGATCGGCCACAGAATATGTGCAGTTGTATGCTGCACGTCTGGCGTGCAGCTGTCTGACTTCCCTTTGGCTATAGTCACCCGACAGCGGGTAGATTTCCTATGGATACATACTTAATAGAGCTATTCTTGGTTATTGTCAACAAGAGGAGGTTTGTTGGATGCAGTCCTCTGTAGAGGGCTATTGGATGCTAGGGACAGCTCCTCTCCTTCTGTCCCCTTCCTGATGCTCAGCCAGGGCCGGGATGCTCCCCAACCCTGGAGCATGATGGAGCGTAGCCTCCCCGCGGAACAGCTGGTCCCTCTTCAGCTCCGTCGGGATGAGCAGCAGCTCGCCAGGCCCGATCTGGCTTTCAGTGCCCTCTGTAAACCCTGGCGGTGCTGGAGTCACTGTAGATTTATGGCAGAGACAAGGACCTGGCCTCTGCGAGTTTGGAAGAGCTCTGCTCGGTAGCGCAGGAGGAAGCAGGGGCCCTCCTGACGAAAGAACATGGTTGGGTTTCTCTGTCTGGCAGACAGCACAGAAAATGTCTTGTTCTTGTTCTGGAGAGTTCCCCAGCCATGCTAGAGAGCAGCACAGGGGAAGGAGCTGCAACATGATGCCTCTCAAACCCAGTTTAGCCGGGGAGAGTAAAGCTTATAGTAGCAGCTGGGGCCATTAACTCTCTAATCTCCCCCTTTTCATTACGTCAGAGTCCCCAAGCTTTCTGTTAGACCAGTTGCCTGCGGCAGTTTTCTGAAGGGATGAGACTCTGCTAAGATGGAAAAAAAAGGAAATTATTTGTTTGAAAATTAGTGGTTCGGACATGTGGATTTTTGTGTGGAGGCACGTCACTGCCCGCTGCAACGGGCACGAGAGACCTGCTGTGAAACCCAGCACTGCCACGGATACAGCATGCCGGAGCTGCCTGCCCTCTCACTGCGTTTGTACGGCTCCAGCTTACCCCGGGCATCTGACTTTCTGGTGTAGCCATGACCTGGCATGGACTGGGCCCTTTTTGGCTGCTGGGTGTGATCGGGGTGTCCAGGTAGCAGCTCGCTGTGAGGCGGCTGCCTTGCAAAACCTGCAAAACTGCAAAACCTCCCTGTGTTTCTTGTCCCACCACCGTCCCATCATTACAGACAACCTGGTGCAGAAGTGTGTACTCAGCGGGCCCCTTGTCTGCCGGAGCTCAGAGGGGCTCCCCAGCAGAGCCGGCTTGCTTTCCCTTCACCATCCTTCTGTGTGAACTTCCATCTCGTGTTTTTGGCCTTTTAAAACAGATGGGAAAAACTGGGCCTAAAGGTCAATAACCCAGCCTGGTCAATGAGGGGGGTGGAAGCAGTCTCTGCCCCCAGCCCCAGGGAGCCCTGGCTCCCCTTGGGGCACAGCATCGCAGGCAAGGGGTAAGCAAACGAGAAGAAATTGCCCTGACTTAGCAAGAGGTCATGCAGAAAGATCCATGCTGGCAGACGAGACAGTGTGCTAAAGATAACTGTTTGACAAACTATATTTACTCTCCCTTTCTGGGAGGACTTACAGGGGATTTGGAGCATTGTGCTAATATAAGCCATCCAGTGCCTGCGGTGGAGGAAGCGCCTACTCGGGGCTTCTTTGCGCTTGTGTCTTTGCAAGCCATGAAAGGGGACACCGCTGAAAATAGCCTTGTCTCCTAATTGTATTCTTGGGAATGCTAATCAGCGGGCTTGCTCTTCCCACCAGCAGCAACCGGGCAGCAATGCTGTGTGATCAAATGCAGCTGCTTTCCTCCTCACCATCACCATTTCTCTCGCCAGCAGCACCAGTTGTCCTGCCTGTGTTCCTTCCTAACCTGCAGGGGACGTGACCCATTTAAGGGACTCTCAGAGCCAGGGGAAAGCCCGTTGTCTGTGTTTTCTGGGTGTTCTGGGAAATCTCTGCGCTGTTGCTGGCTTTCTGCCTCACAGAGTTCCCCACCTAAACAAAGGCAACGGGGGGTAGTGCTGGACAAAGGGGCGAAAGAGAGAATCCTCCTAAACAGTCGTGATTTTTCAGCTGATACTCAGTAAGCTTTCCGCCATACAGGAAAAGAGGCACTTGAGATTTTGAGTATGCAGTAACCATGACAAATACAGAAGTACAAAAACAGCTCTAGGCAGCTAGAAAGAACAATACCGAACAAACAAATTAGCCATCTGTACCATCTCTAGCTCCTAAAAGTAAACATAAACACAGACCCACACTGAAAAGGACTGTACTCATAATAAATCAATTAGCTCCACCAGCCCTCGGAGGCAGCAGGGGGTGAGGGGCAGAGACCAGAGGAGCAGACTTCTCCCTGCCTCCCTTCAGGTTGGCTTTCTGGGCTCCCAAAAAAACTCTCCTGCAGGCTAGGGAGTGAGGATCGGCTCACCAGAGCACTCCCCCCACGAGTGACAGCAGGAGTGACACCATGGAAAATCTTGACCCCGGGGGGATGTCCAGCGTTCACATTTCAGAGACTTCCTTTCCCAAGCCCCAGCCAGTGAGGGTCTTGTGATCCTTCCTCTCTCCTCTCCTTTGGGCACAGCAGGGTGTTGGGAAGGTTATAAATACAAGCAACTGTTTGCTCTAATCCATCTCTGTCCACGGGGACTGGTAGTGCATCAGGCTCCTCTTTCCTCACTCCCAATTTATCCCTGATTGACTTGCCCATCCCATGGCCACCATTCATAACCCTCAGCTTGCTGTGTTTCTTACTGATATCTCCTTATATGCCAAACACCCACAGAGAGCCACCTTAAAAAAAATCATCCTCTTGAGATGGAAAGGCACTGGGGGGGGACGGACGGACGGACAGACACGGAGGGGGACGGAGGGACGGACGGAGGGAAGGACGGGACACAGTAGCCGGGCGGCCCACTTGGGAGCTTCGTTCCCTTCTATTCTGCACGGTGGGTGTCTTACTCCAGACAAGAGCAAGGGGGAATGGCCAGATTTGGTAATAAACTACCTCTGTCTGTGGGAGCCTGAACCCCTCCATGGAGCGCGAAGACCAAGACATCTGCCCTGTAAAGGACCTCTGCTGTGTATCTAAGAAAGGGAGCCAGACCCTTCAGGCTGCAGACTAGGGCTGTGCTCCCCACAGCCACCTCTGAAGTTAGGGCACAGTGCTGCATCCCACCAGTTGGGAAAGGATGGCAGTGGAACATGTCTCCAGGCACACATCTCGGGGGGGCTGCTGACCGGCTTCCACTTTTGAGTCCCCATGGCTGTCCCCAGCCTCCTGTGACAGGCACAAGGGCTGTGTGTGGACTGCTCCGCTCACCTCAGGGGATGCCAAGGCCAGAGGCTATGCAGGGCACGCTTGCAAAGTCGCATTGTCATCAGGCAGGAAGGAGTTTGCTGTTACTGTAAAGATTTGCACTAGCTGTGCCTAATTGCATCCCTTTGGGGAGGGCAAAAGTGGGTGAAACTTGAGTTGGGGACAAGGATTAGGGGAGTAATGCAGACTGGAGGAGAAAACAAACACACCCATGAAAGGGTGGCATGCTAAGCCTAAAATCTGTCACTGTCAGAGAAAGAGCAACAGCAGCATCTGTCTAATAGCACATACCGATGGGGTAGGAACTCTTTGTTGGTGCGTGACCTTCAAGTCATTGCCAGGAATAGATTTTGGCTCCAATTTCAACCCTAAGTAAAGCACCTTCTCCTGTCATGATTTGGAAGCTGAGGTATTTCAGTTTCCAGAAACAAACAGAGCTTGCAGAAGGCAGCCTGATGGCCCTGGCTGCTGCAGAGCCCCACATGGCAGCAGCTCCGGAAACAGCCGGGCTCTGCACTTCGGGAATGACGCAGGGCAAAGAGGCTCAATGGGCTTCTTCCCCCCCTGCCCCTTGCCATCGTGGAGTGGCTCCTGTACGATAATGTGGCTGCATATTTTCTCCTAGTATGTACGAAACAACTAATTTTTTCAGTTTGTTTAAAGGACTGAGTATTTTTAACAGTATAATTCAGTTGTTGTCCCAGGCTCCTGCTGCTGGTTTCCATACAAGAGCTCTATTTCTTTCCAAAGATCCCAAAGCCCAACGGCCAAAAGGAAGCACACTTTCTGAATGGAGGAAGGCTGCCTCCTCTTTAAGTTAGCAGAGCTGCAAGGTGGGACCCAGGCCCCCAAGAGCCATCTATTTGGCATGGCAGCTGTTACCTTCAAACCAAATTAATCAAGCCTCCCACTTTGACACCCTCTCCCCAGCCTTTTTTACAAAGGTGGCTGAGAAACACGGAGCACTCTGCCCTTAATGGAAAGTGGCAGCCCAGTGAGTGGAGGGCAACATGGGGGGCCGGGGGGCACAAACCCCCTTCCAGGTGAGACTGCCCTGCCCTGCCAGCCCCCTGTGGAGGGGCCAGGAGCTGCTCCCCTTCAGCTTTCCAAGGTGGAAGCCTGTTCTGACAGTAGAGAGGGCCCCTACCCTTGGCAGGGGTTTCAACAGCACTTAGAACTGGGATCCTGGCTCCCCTGCCTCTGCAAACGGAGGTCTGGATTTGCTCCTTCAGACCTTGCAGCCCGCAGTGGGCTGCAATGAAAAGGTCACGGCCATGCAGAGCCTGTGCTTCTTCAGTGGTCTTCATGGGTGTGCATGTGTTTGAGGGAGGGAAGGGGTGCAAAACAGCACATGCAGGCCCCTGCACACTCTGCCTGTCCTCTCACAGCTCAAAGGTTCCTGAACCACCCTCAGGAAGAAAATATTTTGCTAAACATCACCTGAAACGAGAGGTTTCAGTTCAGTGGAAAGCCACGTCTGATACACTTCTGGAGCCTGCGGAACTGAAATGAGAATCAGGATGAGCTCCTGCAAGCAAGCGCTGGCGGTGCAGGGGAACACAGCTGTTTTTACCTCTGGTACTTAAATCTCTATACTTTCAGGAACATTTTCTCTGCTTGTTTGAAATGTCACTTCAGCAGCCATGGAGGAGAATACAAGCCTTTTGTTGCTGGCTGTGTCTTCTTGCTCTGCCTAGCAAACTCTGAATTGCAGGAGATATTGCCCACCACAGAAGTAGGATGGCTGTCTGGCAGCGTTTCAGAAACAGAGGAGCAGGCTTGGAGCAGAGAACATTTACAAGGACTGTTTAACTTGCTAAAGTCCAGCACTGTTAGTTGGCTTCACACAGGCAAGGAGCATACCGCTGCTTTACAGACCCACCATTGCTTCAGCTGGTCAGGCATCGCAAGGCAAGGCAGATAGGAAGCCTTCAGGACAGATGAGGGTGGTTTCGTATTCACTTTGTACGACTTTAAAGGAGCACAAGGTGTGTGGCAGAAGTCCATCATGTCTCATAAAAGCCCGGCAAAGGTGGAAGTAGGCATGCTTCTTCCAAGTCACTAAGAGGAATCTGGGCAAGGAAAGCCTAGCTGTGCCCTGTCGCCCCAAGGAAGCCAGGACCCGTCATCCTCTAGCAGTGGAAATGGTGGTGGGGATGGGTGCTGTCATCTGCAACCCCCTGTCTCCTGTTGTCATTAAGATGTTTAGCAAATCCTGGGATCCCATTTTCTTCCTGCAGGCAACACGTGAGCGTGCTGGTGAAATCCGGCATAACTGGAGCTGGGAAGAAGATACTCTGTGCGTGACATTTAAAGTCTGTAAGGATGTTGTCAAAGCTGACAGAGCACCAAGCTGGTGTAGCAAAAGGAAAGTAAGGCCTTTATAGGTACGTGGCTTAGGACTAACATCCTGCACATGCACAGTAATGACTGTGGCAGGTTTGATCCAGCTATAAACATCGCATGGGACTGCTTGATTCACAGTGGGTGGGCAGAGAGTAGGGGGAGTGCTCAGGAGGCATTCTTTTGGTTCTTTTTTGTATTTTTAATAGAAGCCACAGCACTTCTCTGTAGTACTGAAAAAAAAAAAACCCTGAAGCACTTGCAATTGCCTGAGCTACTGGAGCAGAAAACCTAATGCTGCTGCCGGTGCTGCAGGGGAACCTGCTCCTCCTGGGCATCTTTGGAGCCTGAAACCCATGGTAGTAGGGTGTCAGCTGCAGCCACCCACTGTAGCTGCCACAAGGAGCTTTTTCCTACAGGGTAATTGTCAAACATACAGGGTTCTGTCTTTTACCACATCCAACAGGCATGAAAGGTGCCTTACAGACCTGTGAGATAATTCCTGGTAGTTAACACTCTTCCCAGTTCCTGCCCAGCTGTGGTCCAGTTCTGTACATCTGGGTGGACAGGAGCTGTGGTTTCAGGATTTTCAAAGCTTGCAACTCCTGCCTTCATGCCTTTTAAGAGATTTGCTCTTCCAGGCACACAGACAGGGTAGGTTTGTCCCTCCGTCAGGTCTGCCTTCTTCAGGATAAAAGAGGTGGGAGCAGGAGGATAGAGAGGGTTTGTGCAGCACGGCAAGGAAAACTCTCCAGTTACGGATCGTTACAAAGCTCCTGCAAATTAAACTATTTTTCATATGTAATGAACTGTGTGTGTCCTGTACAGCAATAAAAATATCAAAAGTAGTACTAAGAACTAATGTGGGCCATAAATACTGATTCGTATTCATAATATTTTCGTTGGGCCATTATAACTAAAATATAAATAGAGTTTTTATTTTAAACATTTAATATTAATCAAATGGTTATGAAAGTACATAACAAACAACTGTGACATACTCATGGTCTAAATAATAAAAATGAAATGGGTCATGAATTCCTGTGAAAATTTAATTTGCAAAAGAAAGAACATTGCATTAATAAGGCATAATTATATCATCAAATATTTACCATTATTTGCTGGAATCCATTTTATTTTTATTTTACATAGTAAAACAGTGGGTACATAAAGCAGCAGTCTGCGCCCCATCCGAACTCTTTTTGTGCCCCCAGGTTGCGCAGGCAATACACTTGTAACTCAGGTATTGCTGCTTTGTTTCACTGTTTTCCTCTAAAGGCTCCAATGCTGCATTTAAAATTCTGACATCTCTTTTTCATTACTCAGAACACACCAGTACAATTATTTCAATCCTCATCTCTAGGGAGAATAAATAACGTGCCCCAAAGTCCTTTGCAGACCCAGGTCAGTGGATGAATAACCATTTCACACGGGCCGTCTGCTGGGTGCTATCACGCAGCAGCCACCTTCACTTCTCCAAGGAGCACTGGTGTTTCCCACCACAGAAGCAGTGAGAAGACAAGACCACGCTGAAGCTGTCAAGCTGATGTCCCCCTCCATCCAACAGCCAGACCCAGGCTGCTGGGGGGGGGGCATTTAGCAGAGGATGACACCCACTGATGGCCGTACCCCCACTCTCTGTGTTTTATTCCTAGCGCTGTGCTGAGGTTTGTTGTCTTCCTACAAGTCTGCCAGTCAAAGGGATTGGGACCTTTTCTGAGATGCTTCTGCACCTGCTGAGGTGTAGGATCCTGATGGGATTTCCATGCAAACAAGTGCTTGGAGTCATGTCCCAAGCACTGGGGCAGGGTCAGTGGGGAAAGGCTGCCCTGGAGGGGCCCTCATCATCTTGAATCAAAGCCCTCCCTTCCAGGATGGTTGTTTTTCCATTGGCTTTTGCAAGGCACAGTTGCTACCACCCAGTTTTGCGTTGCACTTGTTTTAGACAGCCTTTGCTCAGCTCAGCCAACACTAAGAGACTCAGTGGGTTCTTGGGGTTTTTTTTAGGTTAATTTGGAAAACTTCCCTGATTATACATCTGCCAGCATAATTTACACCTCTGAGGATTGGGTTGATTAGAGAATCAGTGAGAATGATTAATTTTATTCATTGAAGGCAGGGCTATGAGTGTGCTGCAACCTGCCACTGAACTGATATTTTCTTTAATTGTTCAGCTGGGTCCCTGGCAAGCCTGAGCTGAAGCTACACAAACTCGCTCAGTAAATGTTTCTGGTAGCCCAAGCTTCAGCAGTCCTGCCAAGCCAAACCAAGCCCAGCTTCTCTTCTGGCTACAGGCTTGAAGTTCAACACCCCCACGCATGCACACACGGATAGGAGCAGCTTTTTAACTTTGGATGGGGAGGCATGCCTACATCAGACGCAAGGCTCTGATGCCTGATGCCATCAGCAGCAAGCTGCTGAGCGTGGGATGATGGGCTTTACCCCCTAACTTCAGGGTGGCAAGCCCGTGTCCCTCCTGCATCTCATGGGCAAGGGTGCTCACTGCCCTGGTATTGGGAGAGGTTGGAGGGAAGAGAAGGCAGCAGGCAAGCAGTCACTGCTGGATTGTGCTGCTATTATTTATTAATGAGGAGGGTAATGGGTTAGAAAGCACACTTTAAAATCTGTGGGTACCTCCAGGTGGGGAAGTACACTTTGTAAGCTCTTTGGAGGGCTAGAAATCAAAGTGGTCTTGACAAATGGGAGAAATAGTCTGAGATCAATAAAATGAAATTCAATACAGGGCAGTGCACAGCACACACTTAGAAGGAAGACTCAAGTGGATAACGACGCCGTGGGAAAGGGCAGGTCCAGCAGCAGCAGAGCAGGGAAGGTCCAGGCAAGGCAGCAGCCAGTGGTCTGGGAAGGGGCCAACCGGGAGGTGCCAGTGGTCTCGCCAGATGTGGGGCTGGGGAAATCATCATTCCTCCCTCCTCAGGGCTGAGCTGGGCAGAGGATGGCATCCCACTTCTCCAGGGACAATGCAGGCGAGCGCAGGAGAGAGCAGGACGTGGTGGCAGTCTGGAAGACAAGGCTTATAGGGAAAGGTTCAAAGAGCTCGTTTGTCCAGGATGGAAGAGTGGAGGATGAGGGCAGACGTGGCAATGTGTCAAATATGTAAAGATTGCCATTAGACCAACTAGTCTTCAGGTAGGCAGAGGAGAAGGTGAGCTGTTTCTCAGTGAGAGTGAGCTGTTAGAGCTGAAGGAAAGACATGCTGTAACCAGCAGGAGAGGTGAGCCCTGGCAGAGGGCTGTTCCTGTCACCAAAGATATTTTAAAAAGGTTAAACAAATATCAGACGGGGATACCAGACAGGAAGAGAGGGAAGGGGAGGGGAAGAGGGGCTGGATGATCTCTGGAGGTCCCTCGAGCCGTACATGTCCACAACTGCTGTGATTCAGGTTGGGGCAGTGCCCAAAATGTGTCTGGTGGATTCCACACGCGTCCAGAGTGACTCCTCATCCCAAGTTGTATGTTGTCCTAAAATGGTCCTTGATTTTTGCAGAGAGGTCATGCCTCATATAAAATGGGATATTTTGGGCACCAACAGCACCTGTACCTCAAAAAGCATGGGCCAGATTTTTAATATTTGAAGTTATTTTCTGCAACCCTACTTCAAGCCTGGCTGAGTTTTACACTCGTTCAGATCAAAGTTTCTCTACTGGCATGACTACAATGCCTGCCCTGCCAAAGCTAACATATAATACAAATTAAATGATAAGTTGTATGAAATATTGTTTTATCTATATCCAACACTAATATTGTAAGATGTAGAACCCTAACCTCCTTCCTCAAAAATAAAATAAAATGAGAAGTGCCAAAAAAGAGCTGTGAGGAAGAAAGCAAAAGTTATTCAGCATTGTGCTGGTCATTAGCTTAACTAGGAAAGGGGATGAGGTTAAGCAGAACAAAGCTGATGTGCAGGTCAAGTTAGCCAATGATACCATAAAAAAGGCTGCTGTTTCAGGCATGGTCTAGTTAAGTCAGGAGATTTAAGTACAGCAGGCTCAGGGATGCTGGAGCTAGAAAGTTGCATTTAGACTAGGAAAGAAAATGTCTTCAGGTCTTGTTATTTCTGGCTCAGGTAAAGTCACTCACCTTTCCTAGTCCTGCTTCATAGATCTGCCCTATGGGACCCTTGGCAGTCTGAGCTACGCTGTGTTGGGTAATGCTCACCTTCTCCTCCCAAAGATGAATCAGAAGTAGCGCACACACACATCAGCATGTTTCATTATTCATTATAGATTTAAAGAGTCACATCTTCTGTGAGGAAGGAGAGCTTAAATGGAGAGAAGAGTTGCACATCATGATCGCAGGGTAAAACAAAAATAAAAAATCAAGTTTTGCTACCTATTGTCCTTGCCGTAAGCAACGCCAGCCTACAGCCAGGTGGTAGGTCCCTGGCTCGCGTGTATTTCTGCTCATCCACCATCATCTCCATGCTATTTCTTGCTCCGTTTCCCCAGTTGGCCCGGCTGCGCACCAGTGCCTTTTACGGCAGGGCAGGGGAGGCCGGGGCCCCCGGCCCACCCGTGCCCGCCGGCACCCTCGGGACGAGGGGGCCCGCAGCGGTGGGGAGCAGGAAAAGGGGGGGTGGCGGGTGAGGGAGGGTATATTGAGCTCGTCCAGGAGGAGCGCTACACCATGACATCAGCCCAGCTCACACCTCGCCCGCCACTGGCCTGTGCTCTGCTGCCTGCCCCATGCCCACTCCCCTGGCCGCCGGGCCCTCAGCCGCGGTGGTTACCCACCCCCTGCTCTCGCCCAAAGTGCAAAAACAAACGGCTGAGGACCCACGTGTTTTGCTTTGCACAGGGCAAAAGCTCGGGCGAGCCCTGTCACTCACCCAGCGGTATTTTGGCAGCGTCGGTGGGTGTCAGCGTGGGTTGGGAATTTCATCCTTGCCCATCTCCAGTGACAGGCCCCGGTGGCCCCTGACACACTCTGGCAAATAACCGATGGCTATTCCAGGGCAGAGGGAAGGCTCAGACTTTTGCAGTCAGAAGAAACTCATTCCTCTAGGTTTATCCTTCTGACTTCACGGCCGGCGGCATGACGGGAATAGCCATTCCAGCCTCTCCAGGGCAGTGGGCTCCAGGCACCCACGTCCCCACGCAAGGCAGATGAGCCCCAGCTTGTTTCACCTTTCCAGGCTGGAGGCTTCCTCCTCTGTCTGTCAGCCGGGAGCCGTGTCTGAGAGTCAGAATTCCCCCCCCCGCCCCCCCAATCAGGGCTATCTATATTCAGCAGATGCCATGGGTGTCTACTGGGTCCTTGACTGTAAAAGGGGTCTGGCCCTGCCGAAGGAGCTGAACACAGGCAGTGAAACGTACACTTTGTATTTTCAAGATTAATGAGGCTTCTTTCGCATGTGACACGGATGGCTGGATTTTTGGCAGTGCTGAGCACCCACGACTACTACCACATTCACTTGGAGCACGTTGGCAGGCAGCGCTCTGGAAAATTAGGCCATGTTTCTCCAGTGCAAAAGGCTTGTTGATGTGTGGGATATCAAATGTGTAAAATTATTTGCACTCTGCTTCTTAATAACAATAAAAGGATGACTCATAATTACTTTCTGAGAATATTAAAATCCTAGACACAAATGCTTCTTGCACCGTACAGTGACTCTGTACAGCACAGTGTATTAAATGCTCTCCTTTATTACAGAATAGTGATGTCTAATAACTCCTGAGCTCAGGTTTCACCACAGTATTTATAATTCACATCCATAATAACATTTTCCCATTTAACAGCCTGGGGCAGACGCCACAATGCGTTTTACAGCATGGGTGCAAATAATGAGATAGGATGATGTCATTGTGTAGCGTTCCTCCTAAGCGATCTAAAAATACTCTCTCCCGCTTTCCCACCTTTCATCATCGCCTGCTCCCTCCCGCCTGATGCTTTTGCACCCGTTTCCATGGTAACAGCTTCAATTGTAGCCCAGACCCTCATGCAGATGTTGTCATTGATCCAACACCTTGCGGCAGCTTTGATGGCGCATTGTCTTCTTGTTTCCTGATCTCTCGTCTCCATCCTCCCCCAGTAAGGATGGGTTGGGACGCTTCCTCCTGCTCAGTGCCTTTGATCTGAAGGAGGAGAAGGGGGAAAGTATTGATTGGGTTTTATTATCAATCCTAATCCTTCTTAGGGTGCTTTCTGAGAGCTAAAATAATATGCCATGGAGCCAGCTAAAGGTTCGCTTGTGTGGCTGTTAAAATGGGTGTCTTAAGTAAAACCACTAGAGGAATCGAGAGCGATTAGCATTGGGATACCCTAATTAAAACCTCTCTCTGACAGGGCATGGAAAACTTGTGTTTCACAGGGCGATGCTACTGGTTTACTGCTTGCACAGTCTGATCAGAGTCTTTCTTTTTCTTTTTCTTTCTTCTGTTTTTTTTCCCCTGCTAAGCGCCTAGGGAAGTTTCCACATTTTGGCCGTGTTCATTGTTCAGGCTCTCCCCACCCAGGCTTGTCGCTCCAGCTTGGCTTGAAAGGAAACGGAGGGAGGTGGCAGAGCTGTGCTGGAAAAGCTGCACTGTGGATTACTGCCGAAATGAAATGTGGCTGTAAGAAAAAAGCACAGAACAAGGAAATTCTGCTTAATCACCTATTGTCTGCAGTTGTTTTGCATTCTTCACCTGTCACTCCTTGCTGGAGTCGGACGTTGTTCTCCTGATGATGATAACCTGACAGACGGCTGGTAATGAATGTGTAACTGAAGACCTGGGCTTTTGCGTCTGCATTATTTATTCACCTAAAGCAGGAGCTGCTCTATATTTAGGATATGATGTCAGTGGCTTGTTTGCATCCGTAGAAATTGGCAGGGAGCCACATCTCACATGATATATGAAATCACTGATAAATGCTTCTTTTCACTGAAAGAAAAACAGCTTAATAAATGCGTCTCTTTTCTGCTTTCATCTCTTCCCTCCCCACCACGCTCCCTTCCCCTTCTGGGATTTGTCTCTTGGTGGCAGAGCTCAGCAGCATCTGTGAAGTGGAAATGAGCAGGCAGTACTGCAGATCAAAATGAGGCCGTGGGTATGCTTGGGAAGTTGCTGCCCTCCCAAGCCCCCCTCCGCTCCCCCCTCCGAAGTCCTGGGGCTCTGCCAAAGACCTAGTCAAGTGAGGCGGAAGGGAAAAAAGCGAGGGAGAGCCGCCTTCTCCGAGCAGCACAGGCTTTGCGGGGAGCTGGTATTCCTGGTATGTAATGAGTTTCAGTTGGGTTTTAGCAGGCAGTGAGCAGGGAGGAAAGGCAGGGCTCCCATGCGTTTTGCTCAGTGCAGAAATGGCACCATGACAAGATGCTAGCAGTTATCTGTCTTGAACATATATTTGGTATAAGTGTCCAGCAACAAAATCTTACATTCATGCTTTTGTAGGGGAATCGCAGCTGGGGAGTTTTTCTGGCATTGCTGTGAAACCAAAGGCCATGCAAAAATAGCAAGCTTTATGTGTAAAAAATAGATTCGGGTGCCAGATTTTCAGCTGCCATTACCTGGCAAGGCTCCACCAAATTTCCATGCACCAGCTCACGTCAGCTGAGGGCCTGATCCTTAATTCAAATGTGGGGCAAGTCAGGGGCATAAGAAAGCTCAGTGCAGCTCCTTGCTCACAGGGGCATTCCCATCTTGACAGCTTAGGGCTAGTTTTCTAAAGCTGGCAGGTGCCATGGGTTCACAGCCTATCTCCGCTCTCCGTGGCAGCGATGATAAGATCTGTAGGGAGCTGCAAAAGTGTCATCAACAGATCCCAAGGCTACAGTTTGGGGCCTGAGTGGGTTGCTGCTTTGGCCATCACTCACTCAGATGAAGAACACAGCCTGCCATGGGGCCAGTGTCCTCAGCAGTGCCCAGTGAGATGTGAGAAATAAATTTAAAATAGGCAATTGACCCAAGGAAACAATCAGACCATTTGTTTCAGCAAGGATTTCTTGCAGCGGGCAAAAGCAGTTGGTGTGAAGCCAAAGATTTACGCTCCCTCACATTTCCCTACCAGGGTTTAACATAACTGCTGCCGACATAGACCCAGTAAGAAGCAGGAGGGAGAAAACATAGGCTTGCTGCAGAGCTGCTATGCTGCAGATGAATGACTTCGCCTGTTTATTAAACAAGCCCATTCAGGCTTCCGCTCCGTGGCCATTTGCTTGATGGGTTTGAACAATAATGAACTAGGATTAAAAAAACCCTGCCCCTGAGAAATTCAGGCTGCTCCAGCAAATGGGATCAAATAAAGTTGGTAGTATCATGTGGCCTGCTAATGTTCAGAAATGACATCCATGTATCCTGAGCTTATTCAAGCCAGCATTTTGCTTTGTTTTTGGTGAAGAGGGTGACCTGTAGGTTAAGCATCAGAGAGACATTTGGGAGGAATTAAACAGAGAAAGGTGGGGATGGAGCACGAAAGGAAATTCTTTCAAGAGCTTTAGCATAAAACATCCCTCTATAAAGGAATATGCGAGACAAGGTTTTAGATGAGACAGTTGTCCTCCCAGGAAAAACATCATGAAGTTGTTACACAGAAACTCGTTAAAGAAAAAAGTCAGCCGATGCCACAAGATGATATCTCAGTAGTCCCAGATGTTTGCTGTTCTGGGAAAAAAGGAGGAAAGATTACTCTCAGAAATCTGCCCTGTGTCAGTGGGGTACTCAAGAAAACTTGGACTGAGTTTGTAAAAGAAAGATGCTGCTCCTTGGAGTAATATAGGCAGCAGCCATAAATAGCTAGCTGCCATTTCAAAATGCTGAATGGATCCTGAGGGCCTGTACTGGGCAGGAACCAGTACGATGGCTGCCATGGGACTGGGAATTAGAAAACCTGGTTTGTTCCTGATCATGCAATGCATTTTCTGTGTGATACTGGGAGATTCTGGTAGTCGCCTGCCTCCATTCCTCTGAGTAATACCGGAAAATCACTTTTTCCTTTCCCCCATCGTCATGGTCCTTTGCATATTAAACACTGAGGGCTGGGGTGGTTTCTCACCGTGCCTCCACCAGCTTGCTCAGAGGCAGGTGCTCTGCACTCTGTTTGGGCTTCAGCCATAGCCATGTGGCTACTAAGTACGACTGCTTATGCCTGGGCCAAATCTTGCAGAATTGCCCCTCACTGTTACACTCTGGTGAGCTGCAAGGAGCTCATCTCACTGGAGTCTGGACACCATTTTTTGCAGCAGTGTTATAACTGAAAGACCACAGCACAGATGTGGGGAAGGAAGGAGGACCCCCACTGATGGACAGAAGGATGAGGCTCCTGAGCCCTCCCCAGCAGGATGCTGAAGGGATCCAGCCAGGCAAGGACTTGTGCTCATTGTTGTCCCCCCCAGCACTAGCACCCATCCCAGGGATTCGCAGCCAGGGCAGGTGGCAGGGGGAGCAGAGCCAGCCATGGCAAACCCCAGGGTGAGCCTGTGAAGCAGGTTTTTATTGACTCACCCCCCAAATCCTCACCATGAGGAGCCCTCAGCTGCTGTGAGTGTAGGGGGGCATGTGTGGCTGAGCTGCGGGGCCAGGGAGTGAGAGCAATGGCTGTGGGCTCTCCCAACTCGCTCCTCGTCATCTTAAATGTTGTGCATGCAAGGGAAAAGACAAGAGGGTGCCTGGTGTGCAGGCAGGGGTGCAGTGCTTTAACCGGTACCTGGAGTGGTGGGAGTTGTCACGAGGGGGTCTGGACCTGATCTAGCCTAGCTTGCTCCAGCAAGTTTCATACCGCCAGCTGTAGGCCAACATCACAGCTATGTGATGTGCAGACACAGCGCTCAGACGCCTAAGCCAGCTTTATTTCACACTTTTCATTATTTTGGGAGATGTTTCCGTGGAGGTTCTCATTTCAGTGTAGCAGTCCCCTGTTTCACTGCGGCTAAAGACCTGACCATGATTTCAGCATCATTTAACAGCCAAGGAAATGAGGTGAGAAAAGGCTGAACTGACAGCAGGCTGGGCTAGTGGGGACACCAGCAGGTGGCCCCAAGCAGCAGAAAGTCCACCGAGAGGAGACTGAATTAGGAAAGCTGTGATTACGGGTCTTTTTCCCTCCAGGGAAACCTAGGAGATAACCTGCAAAGCTTTGCCTGTGAGCAGAGGTGATGGAGAGGGTGTCCAGTGGATGCATCTTCTCAGCAGTTCCCTGGAGCATGAAGCTGCAGGAGGGGCATTTTACACTTGCCATTTTTGACCAGAGGATTTAAGGGCCATCCAGCAGAGTACCTAACTCTAAAAACACAATCAATCAATTAGTTTTGGTGTTCTCAAATTGATGTACTAAAGCAAAAGAGAGAGATAAAACTATAGGATGTCAGCAACAGAACTGGGAGGTTAAGCCAGATATGCTGAGTCTCTCTCCAGGGCATAACCACAGCACATACCTTCCTCTTTGGCCCACAGCAGTTGCATCTTAAGGCCTGTTCATCTGGGTCAGTGACAGAGCTATTCCGTTCTAGAGGGTCAAAAGCACTTTTCACGTATTTTCACGTATTTGCTTAACACGGCAATAACCTGGGTCTTTACTACTTAAGCAAAAGGCAAGTTGCTCTGCTTATTTATCTTCATCTAGTATTTTGCTTCATGTGAAGCTGCAAATGAGAAAAATATCTACATATCCTCAAAGTCCCTAAACCCAAAGCATTTAATAAGGAATAAGCCATTATTGACCCACCATTCCCTCACGTCCAGAACAATTTCCAGCTGAAACCCTAACAACAATGGAGTGATTCAAAGCTTGCAGATGTTTCACAAAGATTTTCTCAGAACATCTAGTCAGATGGATTTCACAAGTGGGCTCTGTTTGCCATCAGACAAATATGATATATACTAGATTCACCTTTACCCATAAACTACTCGAATGAGGCTTCATCAAAGAAAGTATGCTTTTCATCATGCTTTTTACTGGCAACAGAGCTGTGCCCAGAAGCACTTTGTGCTAAGCCTTTTTCTTGTAAATACTTACAGGCTTATTGCTCATCCTCCCTCATTCAGGACATGGTGGGGACTCAGGAAGGGGAATGACACTTCCACACCGTTGTTGGCATGGCCAGTGGGGAGCCTTTCTTGTGCTGGGCTGGGGAAGAGAAACAGCTTCCTTCCCCGGTACTTTTGGAGCTCAGCCTTAATTGCAAATGTGATGTCCTTCAGCGAAATCAGTTATTCCCTTGTTCTGAGCTCTCCTAAGTGCCTGATTGACCTTCACTGTCCTGCTAGCTCTTTGTCCCTCCTGGCAACAGATAAGATAAAACCTGTCAATGTGTTAGAGAGCTCTAGCAGATCTTTCCTGTGTGCATTAGGTTGCAGTTGTTCCCTGACATTGTGTTGCCCGCTTGTCCAACTTTGGCTCTGATTGATGGAAGCTAAGAGAAGTTGTTTGAACAGATACAGCAGCCCCGTGACATGGGAAAATACAGGGTCAGCTTAGGCTCACCAGTGTAAGAAATGAAGTGATGAAGCAGTCAGCCCCTGCATCTTTCCTGCACATGTAAGGAACTATTTTGTGCCCCTTCCCCTATCTCTTCACTGCTGGGGAACAGAAGAAGGTATAGTGGGATCTGTCAGGGTTGTCTTCCCTTTCCCCTTCCCCTCCCTCTCAGCCTCATCTCATCTGCCCTCCCTGCTCTTTCCTGCCCTTGCACTTCTCATGCCTCTCTCTTCACTCTTTCTTAATAAAGACCTTAAGCCCTATCTCTTTTCACATTGATCATGTCACCATGGTGGTATTTTCAAAATCATTTTAGGTCCCCTCTGCTTCCTGGTTCGATCCCTTTTATTGCCTTGTCTCTCTCAAGATTGCTCTTCAGGTCAAGGATGGCCCTGTGGTTCAGACCTGTATGATGCCTTGCCAAGTGCAGATCCAGCTCTGCCTGTCCCCTCCACAAAGCCACAGCAGAACAGAGAAACCCCTCCATACATCCTGATCCACCATAAAGCTGAAGGGTAGCAAGGTCTGTATTTTATTTGCCTTTCTGCCAAGTGGGCTGGGCTTGTCCCATGGGGCACCCCATTGGACTCATGGGACCTTGTGTTTCTACAGTGACGTGACTGGACATGAAGCATAGCAAAGAAGAGGTCACAGCAACAGTCAGTATGTCAACAACATAGGTTAAAAAGACTTGCCTTTTCAGAAAAGAGAGGCTCTAAATGGAAGAAATAAGGCCTTCACTAAAATCTTGAGCAGCAGGGCTTGGTCTTTTATGAGTCTGACCTATGGGAACCGGAGCTAGGGGAAACATCTTCACTTTGTGGACTGAAGTCTAACGGCAATGGACTTTGTTCCCTGGCAGGAAGATGAAGCAAGCTCTTTGTGGCGTGCCTTGTGACCGCTTGGCAGGAGCCTCTCCCTCCTGCTGCCAACTGGGGATGGGGTTAGGCGTTCATTTTCAGGACCATCTGATGGGTTCCCCTGCACAACACAACAAACAAACCAAACTCCAAAGAGCAGCACAGTTGCTGGACTTCTGGAAGCAACGATAGGGAAACATCTTTTTGTTGGTTCACCTACAAACTGAAGTGAATGGCCTATGCAGTGCAGCGAGGAAGGGGCAGATCTGGTGGGGTGTGTCTGGGCATCTGGATCCCCACAGTCAATGAGCCTTGCCCTCAGCCTCTGGGGAGGAGACTGAGAGGGAGGCAGCTGACCGGAGTTGTCTGGCAGGGTGGGGTGGGCAGGGGGCAGGGAGTCCTGGGCAGCAGCGAGGGGAAGGAAGGAGTGCCTTTATGCAGCTGATTAGCTGTTCCTTTCTGCTG
The DNA here is from genome assembly GCA_026212715.1 of Elanus axillaris. Lineage (NCBI taxonomy): Eukaryota > Metazoa > Chordata > Aves > Accipitriformes > Accipitridae > Elanus > Elanus axillaris. Next base: position 9,471,123 of record JANZLQ010000052.1, read on the forward strand.
TTTCCTGACTCCTTCAGAAGATCCTTAAAGCCTGAAGTGGAAACAGTGATGCAGTGTTGGGCAACCGCTAGCTAATTTTCTCCTGGCTCTCTTGCACGCCACCCACGGCTGGTAGGGTGAGGCTTCCCCGATACCAAATCTTCTGGCTGACTGGGAGTGGGCACACCAAAGGAGTGAGCTGCTGGCTACTTTGCTGCTGTCCCAGGTTTAGTTTGGGAACGCTAGTCACTCTGTGCCTACACTGTGGGTGGAGGAGGCTTCTTGTCTCCTGCTCTGGCTGCCAGGTCACACACCGCTCCCTCAGCCCTCCAGGACTGCCAAGGACATTATGGTGGCAAAAAACAGGAAAGGTGCCAGCAACAAGGTTGTCACACTGGAGGATGTTTAGACAATCCTTGGGGCTCCTCAGCAGCACAGGCAAAACTGAGCCTTGCCAGCCAACGGCTGAGCAGCCAGGGCCACTCTAGCTGTGGGACAAGGGGAAAGACGGAGCTGGAAGGGGGAGATGTGGGGCAGGACTCAAGTAACCTAGAGCTAACCACCCCCCAACAGGCTAACCACCTCCTCCTCAGCCTGACTTCTAAGCAATGGCAGCAGCAAGCCCAGCTCTCCGGGGCTGCAGTGCAGGCAGAATAGGTGGTGGGGTCATGGCTGTTTCAGTGCCCTGAGTCATCTCCTGGACCTAAACCTGTGGCTAGGGGCCAGCCCGGCAGTACTTACATCAGGCAAAAGCCTGACCCAAGCAGGACCAGCTGCTCCATCATTCCCACTGCGCAGCTGGGTGCCATGCCGGGAGTGCAGGATCGTACCGTCTGTTTAGCCTGGGGGGCTGACACTTTGCATGGCCTTTAAGACCGGTGCTGCTGAGTTTGTGGGTGAAATGGAGTCTGGGCCCAAGTTTGCACAGTGGGTGCAATGAATGGGGCTGAGCAGGGAGGCCACAAGCAGAAGGCTTGCAGCATCAAGCTTGCAGCCGGCCTTTGGAAAACGCTGGGGTTCAGTCACATTGGGAGCCATGTGAGTGCTGGGCTGTGGCCGCCTTCCTGCTCCTGGGTTGTGGGAGGCTGACACCCGCTGTGACCTCCTCACCCTGTGCCCTTGGCACGGCTCCTGGCATCAGAGATCCCAGCTTTGCATAGCTGTGACTCCCACTGACGTGGGTCAGAGTTTTGCTTGAGGGACTAGAGCAATGGCACCGCTCCGGGCTGTTGCGTGATGAGCATGACTCACCACTCTCCGCCTTCATGTACACAGCAAGCAAGGCCTGGACTTGTCCCTGCTCCCATCCCCCTGGCTTGGTTTCCACCAAGCCGGAGCAAGCAGACTTGCGAGGGATGGCTATCCTTGGGAGAACCCAGTCAGCGCACGTTTGCCAGGCTTCTGTTCCATCTGGGTAGCAGTGGATGCTAAAATAAAGACAAAACCTTTTTCTAGCCATTTAACTCTATTCCTCCATGTCAGCTGCGAAACAGCTGTGGGAGAAACCAGCTTTTTCACCCACATCTCATTTTGGGGAGGGTTGCCCTGCTTGCACCCAGGTGGGTCACAGCTCTCTGGGCTGAGCCGCACCAAGCCTTCGCTGTGAGGGGCTCACAGGGGCTGCAAATGTCACCGTGCATCTGTCTCCCTCCTTCTCTTAACAGCCTGTCATGGCAGAATTCACTTGCCATCGCCGTGACTTAGCTGTTTCCCTCAAGGGTCTGGTCAGCATCAGATATGCACATGTGCAACATCCATTTAAATCCATAATAAATGCGCGCACACATTTTGTGCGGTGACTGGCCCCCTGACTCATACAAAAAAAGTGTTTTAAATGGGCTTGGAGGATTTGGGCTGTCATTAAATTTCAAGGAACCAGGCCCATTCCCACATTCCCGTGCATCAGGGACTTGGGGATGTGCACGTCATGAAGGACCAAACTCACGCCGCCCTTGTTGCATCCCCTCTCCCCGGCCACCTCCCTGGGCTGAAGAAACACGACTCCAGCACTTTCTTGGTGGTGTGGACTTCCTGCTGCAATCCTCCCCTCCCTCTCCGGCGCAGGGGAAATCTGCTTAGCCTTTACTTTCTCACACATGTTTCAGATGTGCAGGGGTGTGATTGTAAACAATGTCATCGGCCGTGCCAGAGCTGTCTGCTCCTGCCGTGCTCCCTTCCCAGCACCCCAGGGGTTCCCGTAACAGGGCGTAAAGCAAACAAAGCAAAACAGTAATCTGCTGTTCCACTGGCATTTTTTTGTTTTTAGAAAATGTTAATGATAGGTTATGTGATTACCCTAGGTTTGGCTCCACTTACTCTTTATTAAGCACATCTGGTATTTAGTAACAGTGTAAGTAGCAGGAGTTTTTCTGGCGCGCAAATGAGATTATCCAATGTTGCCATGCAGTATGGAAACTCCTCAGGGAAGCCAGTGAACTGTGTGGAGATACAAGACTTTCTTGTCGGCCAGGCATTGGGCCAGAATAGCTAAAAAATGTGGATTGGCACAGAGCTGTTGCCACGCAAACACTTCTGGAAATTTCTGTGTTCAGGCCTGCCAAATCCTTCATATGTAACATGAGTTTCTGTCTTCCTCAGCAGCCTGTCTGAAGCCTGAGCTCTCCTGTACACTTTAAAACGGAAAAATAAAAAAAAATCCGAGGCAATCTTTCAGTCCTGTTTCCAGCGCACCGCTGCCAAGCTAACAATTTCACCGAATTAGGGGGAATTTCCTAAAACATTTGTTTGAGCTACATTGAGTGCAACATGTGGGAGACAACTGTGTTTCCTGGAGAAGAAAGGAGAGCTGTCTCACTCAGTGGAGACTGCCTAACGTCTAGCAGGAGAAAAACAACCAGCCATGACAAGAAAATGTTTTTTAAAACTTGGCACGAGAAGCGGGTTTTATTTATTTTGAATGCCTTTTCCAGTCTGGTCAATGTAGTGTATGAAGAGAGGGATAGTGGAGGGAAGCTGGTGTTTTTGTTAGGGCCCAGGGCTTGGAGTCAGGAGGTCTGGGCTCTATTTCTGGCTCCGCTGTAGCCTTCCTGTGGGACTTGGGTGAAGCTTTTGGAGGTGAGTTGTTTCAATCTCTGAGCTTCTCTGTGCGTTTAATGGGGGCATTGTTTGCCGGTTTCATACGCATTTGTGTGAACTCAGGCTCTGCGTTCAAAATTATTAATCCTCCATGTTTCTCAAGGAAAGGACTGGGAAGGATATGAAGCAGAAAAGCAAACGTTCATGTATTGCTTGACCGTGCTTGGCTCCTGCTGTTGCAAGGCGCTGGCCTTTGGAGCTTTAAATTTGGTTGCTCTGTGTCTAGGGATCTTTGTGGGTGTTCCTGACAAACCCGTGGCAGTTTTGTCTCTCCCACCCCTAACAATGGGACACATGCATTTATACTGCAACTTTGTTGACTTAGTGATGGTGCCCTTGGGAAGGAGTTCGTCTGGGTAGTTTCTGGACTCTTTCACTGTGAAGAGAGCATTCAGCGTGGAGGTTGGCCGTGAGCAGAGGGAATTCATCACAGCAACTTAAAAGCACATTGTGCACAATTTCTATACAGCCAGTCACCAGCTCCAGCACTCGGGTTGTGCGTGGCTGTCCTTCCTGTGGATCAGCTCACAGTGTGGCAGGGAACTACCTGGGTGAAGCCCTTGAAGGGAGTGGAAAAGCACCCTGCCAGGCGCTGGCTGCCTGGTAGCTCAGCTGTCCTCTGTGGTGAACTTCTGATGCAACTTCCAGCCACAGGAAGGAGCATCTCATCCAAAGGGCTGATTCGGCTCCAAGCTGCATACCAGCATAAGTGGAAGAGGGGATCTGGCTCTGCTGCTGCATGCCTTTGACTACAGCAACCATCCCCACCTCCAAGAGGGGCAAGGGAAGGGGCAACCTGCAGCCCTTCATCTGTGCAGCACTGACAACTCTCTTTGGGAAAGCAGGAGAGGATTAGTAACAGTGACAAAACAGGCATAGCTGTCCAAAGGAGAAACAGATAAGCTTGGGATTTTCCTGTCACTGACCCACCCTTTGATAAGCCCAACAAATGACCTCCCCATGAGTTAACTTGTGCACAAGCAGAGCTTCTTTGCAGCCCAGTCTTGTCTCTGTAAAACATCAAATCCCATGACTGTGGCTCCTATGGCTGTAGTGACATCCGTAGCTTGTGAAAGACATTTTGCTGGGTAGCTAATGGGTAAGGATACAGAAAGTTTGTGAGGCAGTGAGGGAATGAGAATAACTCACAGAGTAAGGAAGGGAAGGACTGCAAGAATGGGGAATAAGAAGGTGTAAGACTTGAGGTGAGAGAACTTAATTTCTTCAGGGAGGCAAAGGTTAAAGAAGATAAAACATCAGACAGGGAGAACTGGGGTGGAGAGACGAGCAAGGGAGACCTGACCAGCCAGAGCAAAGAAACTGAGGAGGATGGAGGCCAGGAATGGATGGGAATGACCAGGGAAAAAAAAGAGAGAAGTGGGTAAAACCACTGTGAAAAGAAAAGGAGTGACATAATGAGCAAGAGAAGAAATGTATTTTTAGAAGAGGGAATGCAAACCAAGACAGGAGAGAATGACTAGGAGAAGAGATAAAAAATCAGAGGTGGAAGGAGGAAAAATAAGACAGGAACATGGGAGAAAGCAGGTGAAACAAAGAGACTCACACTGTTCTTAGGTTAATGAAGTTTCTTTTTACTAGTTGAGTATTGTGTTGCATGTCCCAAGAGGCATTTTGTTTCTGTGGCTCTTTTGACCACTTATGGCTGATTATTCTGGGTTCCACAACGAAGTAATTAGAAGAAAAGAAAGAGAAAACAGCCTTAAAATCACCCAGATGTGTCACAATGCTTTGTCTGAAGGACTGCTCCCTTCAGAAGGAATTGTTTCTAGAAAATAGCTGAGATGATGACATCCCCAGCATACATATGGCTGGCCTCTATGTTTCGTGGGCAAGCTGTTGGGGCTCAAAGATTTCTGAACCCTCCCCACCCACTTTGCTGCAAATGACTCTGTTCTGCTTGGGAGGGATGATGAAGAAGGGAGGATCCCAGCAGAATCCTCTTGCCAGCATGTCTCAAAATCCCAAAGCTGGCTCTGATCCTGCAGGATTTGACCAGTATTTGTTGAAAGTGGAGCAACTCAGAGTGCAGGGTGGCTTGGTGCTACACCCCACTCAATGGGAAGTCAGAAAAGCAGGATGGGGTAGCAGATTTCTCTTCTGATCTGACACTCCTTTTCTTTCCATGCTTTGCTCATATTAACTCGGTGCCTTTTATTTACTTATTGAAGTGAGACATAAACATTTTACATTCAGGAGGCAGATGGACCTGGCAATTACTGCATCACTAAGAAACCTGAAGCCCTGGAGTAAACATCAAAGGAGAGCCTTTTCTCTGGCATTATATAATCCCTGTTATACATACAGGAATTAAACAACACCTTACAGTAGAGGAGCAGGGCAGCTTAGTTAATATAAGCAAGGCATGTAACTGCACTGTACATCTTAAAGTACAGTTCCATGGGATAGAAAATCTGGCGTAAGAAGTGCCCTGTGCTGGACCAGGACACCACAGCCATGTGCTGCCAAGCACTCAACAAGCACAAACTTACTATGCTGGTTCAGATATGTTTGACAAATTCTGGCAGACACCATACTGAATCAGGTAACGTCTGTCCTCCAGTCAGCATAAAACTGGCATAAACACCACATTGTGTGCTCTGACTGATTTAACAGGAACATAATTGTGTGCTTACGCCAGACCCAGACCCAGTACGCACAAGGAGGTGCTCCTGCAGTGCCAAAATCTCATATTAATGAAGCTGGCAGCAGAGCCATGTGCATTAGCTGCATGCTCTGAATTCTTAGGAGTGGCAGCAGTTCATGGCAGGGGGCTTTTTCAGAACAATCATAAAAGACCATATTTTTTTTTTCTGGAGTGACAAAATTATTTCCTTTGTTTCTAATATTCTTAGCATTTGCAAATACTGAACTGGTCCTTTTGTTTGCTGCATTCGTTTATTGCCAATTGTAGTCTCAGCGCAGCTTGTGTTAGGATGACCAGTTCCCCCGCTCTCCATCACTGTCATATTGTCAAACGCAGTTATGCCGGTCTGTTTAAAGATGCTGACCAAGCATAATATTGACTGCATTGCCATGAAAGTAGTTTGCCATACCGGAACTGTCACTTAAAATCAAACATTTAACTCATTTGATATAGAAGGAAATAATTTGGTCAATCAAAACACTCCCCTTGGTTTGTCTTAATGTATATATCCCAGCAATGTGCCAGAACAGCCCTCAGTATTTTCTTGTTAAAGTTTCATGACCAAATTGAAGAAAAGCTTGGAATGATTTCTCTACCTCTGGGGAAAATCACAGACTGTCAACATTATGCTTAACCATCCCTGCTAGAGATGATTTATTCCTGGGGCTCATAAAACATTCTTGAAAGAGTAAAATTCTTACCTTGTGACTGCAGCATATTGCACCAAGTGTTGGGCACTTTCAAAACAATTTCCTGAGAGGATGTGAAAGGTAGATTGGGATCCAAGGGGACACATTTTTCTCCTTTTCTCTCATACTCCCAAGGCTCCTTCCCACTTCTGTGGGAAATGCAGTGCAGAGCACTAATCTTGGTCAACTAAAAGGAATACTTTTTCTCATTTCAAAGAGGAAAGCAAGTCCCCAAAATTGAAGCTAAACATGGGTAACCGTAATAACGCTTGGCACTTACATACAGGTTTTCATCTTCTAGCCACTTTACATTAAGTAATGAATCCTCAGGACTCCCCTGTGGAGTAGGTGGCTGAGTATTATTAGCCCCTTTCTGCAAATGCGAAAACCAAGGCAGAGATGTTAAGTACCTTGCCTAAAGCCACCGAGGGATTCTGTTGTAGAGACAGGATCAGAGGTTAGGAGTTTTTGTGCTTTCAATTCCCATATCTATTGTGTCACTTAAGTATGGAGCCATAATTGAATATCATAATGACCCAGGGGTGGAGGGATTCCAGCTACTCAGATGCGAGCACAGTTCCTCTGATGGTCAGAGCCTCAGCAGCAGAGTCACACACGGCTGGATGGAGGACAAATGCCTAATGGGTAGGATAAAGAAGTGTCGTTCTCTTTGGCTTCCTCAAACACACCGTTGGGCAATGTTTGCCAGGCCAGGTCTCAGCTCAGCTCTCCAGCAAGCTGTGTCTTCATTTTAAGGTATAAGGCCAAATGCTTGCCTTGATGGGTGTCTTCACAGTAAGAAATACATCTTCAGAGGCAGATGCTGCTGTCAAGAGCAAGGGTCCTGTTCTGCTACTCCTGTGTGAAGCCTGTTAGGACAGGTGAGTCCCTCTCTAGCTAATTCATGCTTGTGCAGGAGTGTGAAAAGAAACCCAGACCCCAAGTGCTCTGGGCTAAAGCAGATTCTTCACTAGCTTTAGGAACAAGACTTTTCTGTTCTGTCGTCCTTACATTGCACATTTGGAGGAGGCTGGTTGTGGAGATGGATACAGACCTACTCTGAAAGACATGAGCTGAAGGATTGGGCAGCCTGCACGGGCTGTGGTCACATCACCTGACTGGGAGCACAGGTCCTGCTTTTCACAGGGCTCCTAGGAGGATTCACAGATCTCAGCTTTGCCCCCTGACCAGTGTGTGTCTGGAACAGGGAACCACCTATCCAAAAAGAGAGTATAACATGAAAACCATGAGGAAAACTGTCATCAATTGCCACACAGTTGCTATCATGAATAAAAGGAAATGCATTCCCAAAAATTCAGGAAAGAACGCTCCCATTTCAGCATTCCTCAGGCAAAGGAATGCTTGGGGTTTTTTGCTAAATGCCTATTTCTGTCAGCAGTATTTGCTGCATGTTGTTGAACCACGTTGATGTCACATCAAGATGCCATCAGGCATTAAAGCTTAAGAACTGGCTTGTATCTCTCACAAGCTGCCAATGTATATTTATGTGGCTTAGAACGAAACATCGTAAAAGGAAGGTCTGTAAAATGCTCTTGATCACGAGTGTTTTCTTTCTGAGTCTTCCATTAATACAGAACCGGCACTAATCCATCCATCTACCCACTGACTCCAGCTCTGCACGTAGTGCACATATTATTCCAGTTGGGAAGTGGAGTCTATTTTGCACCTGATGGGGCCCTTGTTTTGGAAAGGAATCAGAGGGTTTGGAACCAGAGACTGATCCACACCCTGGGTTTATTTTGTTTATGCATAGGAAAAATGTGGAAATCCCCAGCTGCTGCATGAAGTGGCCTGGGTAAGGATGATTCTTGCACTGAAAACACAGGACCATGTTTACTCTGAGAATGAAAAGCTGACATTTTCTCACTTCTGTGAATTTTTGTCTAAGGATTTTGCCCTGAAAACCACCTAATTTTACTAATTGGTCACTAGAGATTATGAACATCAACCTTCCACGAACATTTTAAAACAAAATACTACAACGATCTTTTTGGAGTTCTCTGACTAATTCTGGGAGTACCACAATGAAGCTGGGTAATTAGAGTAAGAAAGATTGTGTGATAACGCCTGATCACATTAATTGGATTGTCAGAGATTACTGGACTACACTATAAGTGTGAGAGAGGCTGGGAAGGCAATGAACCTTGCAGGGCACTGACACTAACTAATACGTATCTTGTATTTTAAAATACAAGAAGACAAACTCTACCTAGACCAGAGTATTAACTTGTCTGGAGTCTTCTCACTTGAGTTTGTGTCCTCTGGAGAGAAGAGCCGTCCACTCAGCTGTGCTGGACCCTGAGGAGCCCAGCTGAGCTGCATGCAGATGCAGAATAGGTCCCTTTGGCCAGGCACTTCATACATAACCCCTGGTGATCACCTCCCATGATCAGAGTGCAGACCATTTGCTGCCAAGGAGGTTCTCCACATTGCATTTGATGGCAGTGAGATTTTTGCTAAACACGAATGTTCCAACTGTGCAAAGTGTTTATAAAGCACACAACACATGTCTGACTGAGTAGAATATGTTTTTAATGTAATGTAGTATGAGCATGTGGAAAAAATAATGGAGATTGTTCTCCATTCAGAATTCAAGCACAACAAACTGTAATTACACCAACATTTTTAGAACATGTTTTTCTTAAGCATTTCATTAAATATTAAGGAAATATAAACACATATGTTAAAAATTGTTCAAATGTCCTATGGATTGCATAGGAAGGACTTGGCTTTTCCTTTCACATTGGGATTGCATCGTAATTCCATGAGGTCATCTTTGACTGCTGGCAAGGAGGACTGGGCTTTCGGTTCCCTCCACGTTACATGTGTATGTGCTGCAAAGGGAGGGCATGTCTGGAGCACTGACATGTATATAGTGTATTAAAATGCATCTTAGCTTAAGCTATTTACCTCTTCCTTACTTATTTTGAAAGGGAAATACACTCTCTCCTCCATTATTTTTATGCGAGCAAACCCAGTTAAACCCTTTGTTGGACCTCTTCACAAATCAGAGAGACTGTAATATAATTATATTAATGCTCTCAACTGGTCTGGTCTTATGAGGCTGTTGTAACAAGACCATCCATTCACTTAAAGTGTATTATTTTTGAAAACTAAAGGCAGAGGAGCTGATGTCGGGCCAGGCAGCAGTGCATGCCTCAGCGGGGCGGATGGATGGAAGGGGCCATGACTTCTGGGAACCTAAGTTGTAGAAAACAAGGAAGAATTTATGAGGCCAAATGTTGTCCTCTCCCTGCTTTTGTCTCCCCATACCTGCCCTGCACTTTTCAGTACCTCCTGCCCCACTCTTGCCTTCCTTCTTTTGTTCCCTGAGCCTTTCTGCCTGCTGGAGGGACCCAGAAAGCCCTCCCCACTCCCCATAGCCCCCCATGGCTCCCACAGGCAGCCCTGCCCATAGCTGCTGCTGCTCTGGCCAGGACCCAGCTGGCAGGGAATGAAGAGCAGAGGAGGGAGGGACAGCCAGAAGCAGCATCGTGCCATGACAGCTCCCGGCAAAAGGGAGGCAGAAATGCAAGGAAAGGCCTGATGGATGTGTGAGGTTGCAGCTGGGTGCTGGTGAGCATCTCAGGGGAGCTTTATGACATGTGGCTGCTTGAGTAGTTATGGGCTAATGTGGACAGATGCTGATTTCCTTCAGTTTTAGTGCCAGTGAAAGGTAGGGGCAGTTAATCAGTCAAATCGACAACAGCTGCTGTGGAAAGGTTGCCTTGAGCGTGGCCTGGGAAAGGATAGGTCTGAAACTGTTGCCTTTTTAACCCCCATGGGCCATGTAACTGGATTTTCCCAAAATACCAACCCAGCTATCAGGCTGTTCTGTGAAGCTGGCTCCCTCTGGAAACCCTGAGTGACGTGGTTAATAGTCTTCTCACATCTGCCAGGAGTTAACCCAAAGACTAATATTACTGAAATATCAGCTTCTATTTTAAAGGACCGTTTTCCTAAAATTCCCCTTAAATTTTACCTGATAAAGGAGGAGTAAAAGGAACCGATGCATCGGCCTGCTTAGGTCCTCATCACACTAGGTGTTGGACACAGGCTGGAATTCATGTACTTTGTTACCCACAAAGTTTATATCAAAATTTTACCTGGGGCAATAACACACTTAGAAACTTTCACACTTATGACACCAGTATCCTATGAAATAAACTGGTGTGGGGTTATCACTTACAGGAGGCAGGGTGACAATGCAGGAAGCTGGACTGTCAGTTAGCAGGAAACCAGCACTCTCGAGTGGTTTTAGGGTGCAGTTAAGCACTGGAGGGGCTTTCCATGGTAGAAGGTGTAAAGCCAGAACTATATTCACTGGAGATTACTCAGGATTTCAAAGTTCTTCTCTTATAAGCAAGCCAAATTATTACTCAGATAATTACATGGTAACTCAGGATCGCTGGATTCCTCTCCTGCTCATTTCTTGTCTTAAGGACTGGTGTTGGTATCCGCTATGAAGGAATTGACACAGTAGCTGTGTGGCTGATGGGTTTTGACTGCTAGGGACTTGCTGTGAGCCCTTCACTCTGCCTCGGCACTGTCTACCCTGTAGAGCTGCTGTGAGGCTTCGTTAATCCCCACAGAGCCCTCGGGTACTCACCAAAGCACAAAATGTCATCATTATTACATAAAAAACATTTTATTCCATGCTATAACCGATAGCCCGTTTTATTTTCCAGTCCCATTTTGTTTGTTTTCTTCTGCTGGTACATCACTTAATAAAGGATTTGGGAGGCTCTTCTTGTACGTGATGAACAGCCAGCCCTTCGCAATGTGTGGCCCTCGCCTGGACTTGCCATTATTTGAGGTGTAGATAGGTTTGTGTACAAGCCTGCGCACACACGTGTACACTTGCAAAAGCACACGCTGGGTGAGCTCCAGGCTAGCCATTAGATTTCCCCTGCTATTACTCTACTGTACATATTCCTAGTAGATTAGAGCAGATTTTTTTTATACGCTCTTCTATAAAAAGTGTGCTATATTGATTGCAGCAGAGTGAGCTGCTGTGGTTGATATCTGAGCACTAACCCAGATAGGGATTAGCATTACATCAGCCATCAGGCGAGGGAACCTGGCTAGCTGCCAGCCTGTAAAAATGGAAGTCATTTGCGTCACTGTTCCCTTGGTAATGCTTCTTGGAGCCGTGTCAGCTGTCCCCCGAGGTTGTTTCCTTAATATGTCAACAGACATTCCTGAATCTTTAATGCTGAATAGCTCTTTTTCCTCTTCCAAAAACACTTAGGTGACAGAGTAGCTAGTGTCTCCCACTGCCTCTATGCATTAAAAAATTATATACCTATGTGGATCAGGCTTAATACCTTTTGGGGGAGGGTCATGGCAGTTACAGTCAGATCTGGGTGAAGCAAAAAGCTCATCTGCAGTGTGATTGCTGTTTGCAAGCACTGAGGAAGCAGCAGCCCTCTTCAAAACCACTCCTCCTCTGCCTCCAAAGAATCCCACTGGAGGGAATGAAAGAGTCTGTGTTAGATTAGTTGTTGGAATTTGCTAACATTTGGGATAAACTATCTGACCTTGCTTTAGGAATTCCAGTTACATACAATAACTCCAGGTTAATGCCTGAAAGCTGTAGGACTGTGTGCGCAGTGACCTCTAGCTTCCGGAAACCATTTGTTAGTGCCAGTTGTGAGAAATAGTCGGAGGTTTTATCCAATGACATTTTCACCTTTCTGCTTCTCTATGCAGCCAGCTGCTATTTTCAACTCGAAGAATTAAAATGCAAGTAAGGTACACTTGACCAAATTTGAGCATGTGCCCTTTCAGCTGAAAGTAAACATCCCCTATCTAAAAGACCTTTTGTTCTTAGGTGACAGTTTTAGGTTTGCTGTGCAGTTGCTGTAGTAATTAATCACAGACGTGTAATTTAATAGTTCGGGAAGAACAAGCAAAGAAGTCATTCTAAGAAATCGCTTTGTGAGTAACTTAATTTTGGTCAAGGAGCATTACTAAGTGTTCATGATAATTTATCCCTGTCGTACGCATTTCACGCAATCCACTGACCAAGACCGCCAGAGCAGAAAGCAGCTCTGCTGGGTAAAACTCAGTTCTGCTGAGAGGTCTGCGAGCTCTGTTATTCTGCAGTCTTTATCCAGTACCGAAGGACTTCCAGATTCCTTGCTTGAGGAATTTGACCCCAGCGGTGGAATTTGCCTCCCGCATAGCACCCCATGGAGAGATATTTCTTTAAGCCGCAGAAGGTGTCCGTATGCCTGAAATGGGCAGGCAGGCAGCACTGGGGAGGGAGCTGCTCGCTGGGCTCCAAGCAGAGGCAGAAGGTCCCAGCCAGGCCAGCGCTGCATGGCAGGAGCGGGATTCCTGAGCACCCTGAACTGGCAACCTGCATCGGCAGCAAGGAAACTACCGAGCCCTTCGGGTCGAGCTTTTGCATATGCCCGTGTACGTACACTTGCGAGGGGGACCAATGCTCCTGCCTAAGTCCTGTGCCTGTTTGTCCTTACGGTTGCCACCTGGCTCATCTCCAGCTGGCTTGGCCAGCTTTACCCTTGCCTGACAGGCAACCAGTGACCCAGTTCAGTGGGCGGACGTGGGGCACCCGTGATGGGGCTGAGGCCAGAGGCAGGCAGCCCTAGGGAGGAGTAACCTTGCCCTCCGCTGTCTCAGCGTGCCCGGAGAACTGGCTTTCCCCTGAGCCCCGTGACCCTGAATCCCACGTAGAGATAAGCATTGCTCAGCCACTTGGTCCACATCCCAGCCTCCCCAGAGCCTGCTGCTCATCGGGGCTGGAGCCAGATAGTGATGGGTGGTTGTTCTACCCTTATCCTCGTGCTGCTGCTCGGCTGGGTAGACTGGAAGAGGGAGGTGGGGAAAAATGTGACTCACAAGAGTAATCCAAAACTGGGACAGGGTCATATGCTGGAGGCAGGTGGAGAATACCGACTTCCAAATGGAGTGGCCTTTGGCTGTAGGTTACCAGCCTGGTGAGAGAGAGGATCAAGGCCCTGGCTGAGCAGCTGGGCTCGACACAGATGCCAGAAGCCGGACTGACCCCAGCTATAGCTGCTTTTGCCTCTTGGCTGCTGTGGAGGCCGGCTCAGGGCCGTGGTGTTGCCTTCTTGAGGGAGATTGCCTCTGTGCTCCCCCTGAGAGAGAAGAAGCCCCCACAGCAGGGCCAGCCATGTGGGGAGGGCAAGGAGAAGTGAAAAGGTTCCTTCTCTAAGACAGAGCTTGTAACTCATCCCACCCAGGATTGCCTCCTTCCCTCCATTCATCTGCTATAGACTCCAGATTTCTCACCAAGTGAGATGAGGCCCAAACCTTCCTTCAAAGCCTCGACCCTTCCCTATTGTCAGCCCTGTGGCTCCTTTCTGTCTATTGCTATCATGCATTTCTATATATAACACAAGACTCCTGTCTGCTGCAAAGGGCTTTTTCTGAGGTAAAGTTAAATACATGGCAAAACCTTCAGAAACAGAGCCTTGAAAACACAATTGCTCTACCCTGACTGCTTGTGTCATTATTCAAATAGATAGTTGAATGAAGGTCAGCTCTTGAATAGGTTTGAATTTTTATGGTGCTGTGAATGAACTGTCTCCTAGTCCCAGAAAGCTGCAAGTTGAGGTCTTTTGTACCGCTGAGAGCTAGGCTTTGAAAACCCCAGTGATATCTGAATCCCTGAAACTTCTGTCGCACAAGAGTGCCGCTTACAGTCACCGAGTAGCTGCAGCTGTAGGAGGTGGGTGCCAGCTTGCCCTTGAGCTCTGCACATTCTATCAGCTTTCCAAGTGTGCTTCCTCCCCGTCTCTGGGTGCAGTTCAACACTCCCTGCCCGTGCACGCAGAGAAGGCAGTGGGAACCTCGCCACTGACCTCAGTGGGCGCAGGAGTACCCTCACAACACCAACAGCAATCTACAAAGCCCCATATAAGTTGCACTTTTAATGTCCCCTTTCCATGTATGATGCCAGGATGAAAGGCTTCAGGCGCTATGCTGACTAGCTTTTAAATCTGACTGAAGCAAGCGCTCCTCAGAGGTTGGCACAGATTTGTCACATCATGTTCTTTCACCTGATTTAAGCATGCCAGCTTAACTGGAGTAGTTCTGATCCAGGCTGTTCTGAAACAGCTCACTGGAGGACTAGGCAATATCCCTGCCTCTGTTTGTGCTGCAGCAATTCTCCATTAAATTAGCCCTGGATGCAAGTCTGGCAAGCTAAAGTACATCCATACCAATTTGCTAGGCTGTCTGCAGGTACTCCCCTGGGGACTGGATTCCACAGTGACTTACTGTTAGTCATCATTTCCCCATGACTTTGTGCTTTTTAAGCCAAATGCTCAATATTCTGGGCAGGTGTCGTATGGTGCAACTTCCTGTTGCTGTAAGCAGAGAAAGTCAGCAGCAGCCCAAGGAAATACTGAGTTAGGAAGGTGTGGCTTTCTGATGGTTAGCACAGGTCCTCAGGTTGCAGTCTGAAGGACAACATTGCCTTGGCTTCACTTGTCTCCCTCTCTCATGGTAGAAAAAGTGATAGCACTGGCAGTAACTAGCATATCTAGAGACCCAGCACTGAGCATATTGCCTTCTGTTTTCAGAGTGCAGTTTGAAATGAGTCATCTACAGGTGAGTCAACTCATAAGTTGCACAGAGAGGGTGACAGGCACTGTGGTAGCACAGGAGGAGCTACACCAGGCCCATGAAAAAGGGTGTCACTCGTCCTTTTGTGATGTCAGAGTATTTAGAAACTCAGGCCTGTTGTTTGGGATGGCTGCTCAGTCAAATGTTCCCATTCAAAAATGGCTCATTGGCTATCTGTGTTTGTCCACGCAAAGCAGAAGTTCTGTGTCCAGCTGTTTCTTCTAACACAGGAAAGAAGCCTGGTTCACCTCAGCCAGCCCGCTCCTCTCAGAGTGAAGTGCAGGGGTAATTCCATTAATATCAGGGAACTTGGGTTAAAACCGTGTGTACAGAGACTTATTTGAGATTCCAGATGTTTCAAATAGTCTTTGTAAAAATAAAACTATCTTTTAATACTTCATCAATATTATAAAACCTTTTTTGTTTGTTTTTAACCAAAACTCATGTCTGTCCTGGACATTTTAAAGGTCTGTGCTAATGGATATCCACAATGCTATGACTCCGTCTGTCAGTCGCAGAAACCCGGCTTGTCCTTCTGTGCCCCGACTTAGGAAACCTCTTGCTGGAGACTTGGGCCAGGAAAAGGAGCGAATGAATGTTCCCTTGCGTAGCTGCAGAATGTGGGTAGAGTGAGTGCTTGGAAGACCAAAGGGTAGATAGCCATGGCGAATGGAAACACTAGTTATTTCTGGTTAGTACGTGCCTCATGTGAGAAGTGTATGCTGTATTTTTGGACACCTCTGACGGCAAGTGAGTGCTTTTGAGGGCATGGATGGGAACAGGAGACAGGGAGATTTCTGAACCTTAAGGACATCTACAAAAGATGTCTATGAAAATTCCTTGACAGGTCAAGGAAAAGGTGGTTTTGGTAATGAATGTATCCCAAACAAGGTAATGTTTCAAATTGCTTTCACTGAAAAGCCACAGCATGTGCTGGGTGTCACATTCATGAGATGAGGTGATCTTCAATGAAATCTTCCAGCCAGCTTGCCTGTGCTAAATATAAGCAGCACGTGGTTGATGATACGAACAAAAGCAAGTAAATAAGACTAAAATGTGGGGCAAATATAACTGAACTAGGGCTAGACTGCAGCAGAATTCACAGGCTGCTGATGGCTATGGACTGAAACGGGTATCTGCTGTAAGGAGACAGGCCACTGATCACTGGATGACATGGACATCCTCATGTAGGTAGAAGGCTGTAGTGGAATACTGTGCCAACAGGTGATCTGCCACTGCCACTTCCCCGCGCTCTGTGCACATCAGGTCTCCAGCATCGGGAATGCACTAGGAATCAGCCTTCACAGAGCCCTGTGGGGACAAATGCAGGAGTTCTCCAAATGGATACTTCCTTTTCCTTTTGTCTTGGGTTTTTGTGGAAAATTCAAAAGCTGCTGATAGTTGATAACTCTTCTTTTTTTGTCGTCCCTGGTGTTACAGTTGTCAGTGGGAATGAAGATGCCCCCTGCCCCCACCCTGAACTAAGTGTTTTTAATGGGATCCCATCTTCTATGTTGGTAATGATAATTCCTTCCATGCATGTTACTCCAGTTCTACCCTTCCATTCTGGGGTTTCCTTCAATATAGTAATACATTTTCCAATTATTTCCCCCATTAATTTCTGTAGGTTCTTCTAGCAAAGACGTGTTCAGATCCCTGTGATGACTTTGGGCACATAGTAGGTTTTGGGGTGGGACCATGACTGAACAACTGTCCTGGTTTTAGACTATGGCACGGGTCAGTGACAGACAGAGGCAGGGTAGTGATTGCCTGTGCAGAGGATGTTACCTGAAGCTGTTTCCCAGCAGGTGCAGGGTAAGAGTCATCTGACCAAATGTAGATGTCTGTATCTGAGTATTCATCTTGATTCCCTTTATAGTCAATGGAGAAGAATAAGCACTTCTTGGGTGTGATTCATCTTAGTCTAAAGGAGATGTATAAAGTAAATCAGATGATTCACACCCCAGACATGCTTGTTTCTCTTCATTGAATATGAAAGGTGACTGGCTCAGATGTAGATATCCAAAGCAGGGTGAGACAATTCCCACAAAAAGCATTAAGTGTGAAATGGCAACCCAGGAAAATATGCAGAAATAATGTCCTCCCAGCTAGGCAGCATGCAGAAAGTACCTCACCCACCTTTTCTACAGCTTTTCTCTATACCTGCTGTTATGAGAAGTGTGTGTATTGTGGAAGACATGCCACAAATTTTTTTATTTGTTGACTTCTTGAGCAGGGAGATTAGGAGATTGCTGTGGGTCTGTAATGTGGAGGGGAGCCGAGAAGGTCCGTGGGTCTAACCCGCTCAGGAAGCATGATGCAAAGGTGGCAAGCATGGTCTGTAAGTAGTTCAAGATTCAATACTGTGGGAAAGCAGCATGTTGAAGCTTGATGTTGCCATGGTGCATGTCTCTCACACCTCACAGAGTGGGCCAGGGAGTACTAAACACCAGTCAGGCTGAAACAGCCTCCAGTCTTTGCCCAGAATAATGGAGAGGTTGTAGCTGGGAAAAGGAGTTTGAATTCACCTGATGCCATATTGTATTTTGTAGAAGAGCTTCCCGCTGCAGTCATTTTGGGCTGAACGCTGGTGACGCTCTCCTCCATGATGACTTCTGTCCATCCATCCTCATGGAGTTCTTAAGCTCCAACCGTGCTGAGTCAGTCAGCATTTGGCCGCCCTGATAAATCCTGTTGACAGTGGTAAGCTATTGCAGTGAGCACAACAGGAATAATGAGGCCTAAAGTCAAATTAGTGCAGAGGCAGGCATTAGAGACATAAACAGACTCACCTTCTTGTTTTTGCCCAGTAATGTCCTATGGATACATGTATTTTGAAGAGTTTTCTCCAAGCTGGAATTTCCATCTGGACACAGCATTTTCAAGAGGACAATCAAACCAGGGCCCTGCTGGTGTTGGATGAGGAAACATGATGGCTCATCAGTTTTCTCCATTGGACAGGTGCCACCATGGCTGCTCACCAGCCACTGGATGGAGGGCAACATCCTCTCAAGGTGATCCCTGAGCAGGAAAGGGCATGGAGAAAGCAGACGTGGCCAGACCAGATGTGCAGTGACACAGTTTGGGATAGAAATGGGACAGCAATCTTGTATCCACATAAACTTTAAAGGGACCATGATGTCTGTGACACAGTTGCTCTTGTTCCAAGGCGGGGGGGGGGGGGGTGTCCTGCAATTAAAAATGTCAAATAATTAAAGGAGAAAAAAAATGGTGAGTGGAAGGAAAACACTCTGAGATGCATTTTTATAAGTCTTTGTAATATTACACTTCCAAGACTGCCAGGCATCAGTGGCGGGTCCCTCATTTGCTTCCAAATATGCTGACTGTCAGAGTGCAATGCCAGGGTCTGTGTTGGCTCGGGCTGGAAAGGATGATTTTGGAGGTCTTGTACTATTTAACTCTGCAGTGAGACAATTTAACAGTCTGCAGGCCTTTGCTGGCGTATTTTATTGATTATTATATGAGGCCAGGGATGTTGTGATGGGACCTTTATAAAATTCTAGAAATAAAAAATGTTTGCATTTCAGTTTGAGGTCTGATGCTTAACAGCTGAGGACCTCTTGCTGTAGGTGAGAGGCCGTGGGGCTCCAGAGGTTAACAGAATGTTGGGGCATGAGGCCAGCAGCCTGGTTACACAAAGGATCAGAGCAGTGGCTCTTGCCTCAGCACCAAGTCCCCAAGAGGCTGAGACCAGGAATACTGGAAAAACTGGACTGTTCCCTTCTCTTTCCCAATCAATCCTGTGTAGCAATCAGAGTGAAAGATCAGCATGTGGCTCTTAACGGCTGGTATAAGTTCCTACACTAGTGTCTTGGGAAGGGGCTTCCAGTGGTGTTGCAAGGCCTGTACATCTCCGCAAGAGACCTAACAACTTGATTCATACTGCCTATGGGACATGGAAGAAAAAAGTAAAAATTTTGGTGCACACCTTCCATCTATCTTGTGTGTGCCAGTTGTGATGTAAGACTTTGCGCTCCTTCTGTTCAGCTTGGACAGTTCTTCAGGAAAATGGCTCCATGACCTTTGAGAGTTTAGATGCTGCAGATCTCCATAAAGACCTTCTGCTGCTTTTTTGAGCAGGTTCACTTTTAATTCCCCCCC